>JBAMHV010000015.1:13825836-13867474 GCA_037177535.1 Pseudomugil gertrudae | reverse complement strand
TAAAGGGAAAATTGCGTGCACCTGTGCGCACGCACGGTTTTATAAATCAGAATATTTTGTTGCTTACGCAAACTCTGAATTCTTGGCGTACGTACAATTTTAGTAAGAATCCTACGCAGAGTTTTATAAATGAGCACCCAGGTGTACCAAATGATTAAGCTTGTCCTTTTCATGTTTAGACTAACACTTTTATATATTCAGTCACAGCTTAATAGTGAATCGGAACCCTTTTTCTGTCCTCTATTCTCTATTGATTAAGTTAAATGCATTTTTGCTTGTGCAAGTATTCCTTTACAACATATCTCCTTATCCTTATGATTAACTTTCCTATGAGACATAAGTGTTCCTGAACAGAGGCAATCATTTACCAGACAAGCTGTGTTTATTGTTTGGTCCAATCTGTCTGCCTTGTCTTTAACATGGTTGTGTTATAGCAACAAAAGTAGATTCCACCACTCTCTGTTTTCAGCTCCATGAAGTTGGCTATATCTTTACAATAACTAGATAAAAGCATTGACATTTTTTTCAAAATGTACTTCTTATCTGAAGGAAGTCCAGTATTTACTTGAAAGCTGCGTTAGCGTACGAATCACCTTGTTTTAAGAACATATAACTTAAATCTAACAACTTGGATGACTTATTAGTGCTTCAAGGAGCCTATACATGGTAAAGTATTAATAGTTTAAAAGTACATCTTTACTCTTGTCAGTCAAAGGCAGACGCAAAGGCTCTTTTGATGATTCAGATCTATTTCATGATCTGTTGAGAAAATAACAGGCTTTAGTCAATAGGCCAATGCTGCTCAATATTCATAAGACTTTGGGGAGGAGGCTTTAGGGGATTCTGGGTGAATCCTCTAAAGCTTGGCTATATTTTCAGTTGATGTCCCCCTAATAACTCTTAGTCAGTATCATTTCTGTGTAGTTGGCTCTTGGTCAGTGTAAGATAGTCCTGTATTTACAGAATTTACAGAAAAGTTATGAGATTTTATAAAAATGTCAAATTTTGTTTTACTAAACAACCTTTATAGATGTGTTTCTATTGCACCTCAAATTACGCAAAACCTAAATATCCCAAAAGAAATGTGGTGATGGAAACACCTACATTTAAAAATAACTTAATAATCACTTTAAAGTTACTCTGCTGAGGAGGTTTTTAGACGTTTTCATATAGAAGTTTTATTGCAAAAGTGTAATAGAAACAGGTGGCTGAAATGAGTTTGCTCTGCAAGGTGGCCGGTGTCTCCCTTATGGCGCTTTTCCATTAGTACCTGCGCGATGCGACTCTACCGACCCGGGCAGTACGATATTGTACTCGACTGTCGCGATCCTCCAATGTGGGAGGGGTCCCCCGCACAATGAGAGTTTCTAGACACTTTGCGCGGAGTCTGCAGAAAACCACAGAAGAAGACAAAAACCCCAGAAGAAGACAAATACCATAGAAGAAGACCGACACGAAAATAGAAGACTTTCCGTTAACTTTTTACCTGGGGCTCCGATTATGGTTACTCATTAGACTCATGGAACAAATCAAGAGAAGTCGTCAGAAGGTAAGACAAAACATCCTGGATCATATCAGACCAATCAATGGACGCCTGTGGACGTCACGCTACCCGCACGGCCCGACACGCTTAGTACCACAACGAAGTAGGTACGAAAAATGTAACCGCACGACACATCCTAATGGAAACGTTCTGTTCCTGGGTATAATCGTGTAAGGCCGGGTAGAGTATGCACTAGTGAAAAAGCGCTTTTAGAGATAGGGTGAGAAGCTCGGCCATCCGGGAGGGACTCAGAGTAGAGCCGCTGCTCCTCCACATGGAGAGGAGCCAAATGAGGTGGCTCGGGCATCTGGTTAGGATGCCTCCTGGACGCCTCCCTTGTGAGGTGGAGAGATTATTACATCTCTTGGCTGGCCTGGGAACACCTTGCAATTCCCTCTAATGAGCTGGCAAATATGGCTGGGGAGAGCAAAGTCTGGGCTTCCCTCCTTAGGCTGTTGCACCCGCGACCCGACTCCGGATAAGCGGAAGAAAATGGATGGATGTAATGGAAACACTTATTCCGCATTTATTCATCCCTAGATGTGATGTAGTGGGTCATGTGACTGGTTAAGATGGAGTAAATGACTAGGAAATGCAGAGTTTTACAGTGAAGTAGGAAAGAAAATGATGGAGAAGGGCTGCAGCGAGTTGAAAACCCCAAATTAATGCTACGTGGCATCATTGCTGAACGAGACTTTACAAGAACTGCGGCTTATGTACACTGCTCAATGCAAACACCGGCTAACCGAAGGTTTTCTTAACTTTACAAATATCATAAACAGCTTTTGTAACTGGAAAAAAAGATACATTGATCTAAAAAGGTTGTATTTTGAGGCATTTTTATCATTCATTAAAGTTTTTAAACGATAATTTTAAATGTAGGAGTTGAGGATGCTGTTCAATGCCATTTTGAAAGATGAATTTTGATTTTCATTTCAGTGACTCACATCATCCTTTTCCTGATGCACCATAGAAGTGTAAATTCCAGGTGCCATAAAGTAAAAGTTCTGCCATGTTTACGGATGTACATTTAGAACAGGTGTTTTCTCTAACAGGCTCGTTTACCTGCAGATAAACTGAACTCATTAAATCCAGCTGGTGTGGGTGAATGATCAGAACAGCTGCCGGACAGGATTTCTACTTTCTGAACCAGAAATTGAAGTATTCTTCTTTGAGTTTACATGAAATTATTAATTCTGAATTGAGTTGATCTCTGTCTTCTGTCTTCCCGTAGTTATTATTATTATGAACAGTCTTTTGCAGACTCCCTGAATCTTTTCTTTCTTGTGTTTTTTTTTATGTTATAGTTTTTTTTAATTGTTCGCTGTTTTTATAAATGGAAAACAAGACAAAGTTCAGGGTGACCAGTTTACAGAGTATCTTATAGGAGAAAACAGACATATTTAAACATACTAATGAAATACTAAATTTGACCTGAAACAGGGAACAACCATGCACTCTGTCTGGTTAAAAATAAATCTTTGATGGACGCTACTTTTATATCTATTCCTGACACCCAAACCTGTTACCAGATAATCTGCTGAGTGTATTATCTTCAACAAGTTACTTTTCTCTCTTTACCTCTCTGACACTTTTTTGAGCATGATGCTGCCATTAAAACTTAAATTAAATGACAGTGAAGTTGTAAAGACAATGGAAGTAATTTTTTTATACTTCTGTATCTGTTAAAATTACATTTCAAACAAATAAGTCATTTTGAAGTTTACTGCATGTTTAAAAATGCCAAACTTTTGGCGTTTGTTCACACGATATTTCAGCGGCATGTTGTGATATTATGTTATTCTAACAGCATGTTAAAGTGACACCACAGTGCCCAGAAATGTGCATTTTACGTGAACACACTGAGCTCAAGGCTTCTCCTCAGCCTTCCACTTCTTGTTTCAGAACATCTGATGTAACCTTTTGCCTCTAGCCCACAGATCTTAACCAAACATGGTTCAAAATGTGATGCTTGGGTGAGTAAATAAAAAGAAAAACTGCACATTGAAAGCAGCCTTCTGCAGGAAACTTTTCTGCTAATAGCAAAGTAATAGCTCTTGTCCCTGTCACGCTGTAATTGAATTGGTAGAAAATACCGTGCTGTTGTCACAGCAAGGGCTGGCAAAGAAGATAAGTGCCATAATGTGGCATTATACAGAGGCGCCATGTTGCAGAAGGTTGTCAACGCCATGCTGTGATAAATTAAGAGTCATGCAACAATACTGTGTGAAATTAGCTTTTGGATATTTTAACGTTGCTAAAATATTCTCCTGATAGGATCTTCGTTTTAGCAACATCATCATAAAATGCATTTGCAATCAATCTTGACAGATTGTTCATATCGCTGGAAATGCTCTTTGCTTCACATAAAAGTATTCAAATAGACGTACAATGTTGCCTCTTAAAGCGACACCTGATTTTCATGGTTCAGTCGCAGGTTAGACATGTGGTGTCCCACCATTACCCTCACAGGTCTTTCTTTTTTTTTGAGTGTGGTATCAGAGTGGGACATGAATCTGTTATGCAATGTCCTTGGAAGTTCCCAGAACAAAGTCCTGGCCGTGGCAAGTAATTCCATCCATCCAGCAAAGCCATATGTTGGGATTAGAAGAGCCCATATTGTGTTTATGTACAAGTCTATAATTTGACTTGGCAGCCTGCTTTAACGGGGTTATCTCCCTTATTCTTCTCCCCATACACTCAACTATTCTTGCACTTTTCCTAAACACTGTAATTTTCTATCTCTTCAAAGCCCACGTACCCCCCCTGAAATGTCCCACATAATAAACTGACTGATCACCTTATTGGTACAGCTGATGTTTCTGTTGCAGAGCTTATTTCCCTCTTAGCCAGTCAGATGAGAGCTTGACTGCCTTCTCTGAACATGCAGACTCGACTTTGGCTTGTTTCATTCTTACTGTCCTCTAAAAAAATGTGTTTCTAAACAAAAGAAATTGCAGCGAGAAGGGAAATATAAAATTGCTTTAGATTTAATCATGTTGACCTTTTAAGGACTCAGCTAAGAGTTTGGGAACATTTTATCACAAGCTCTCTACTCCAGTTGTGTAATAGTACTCTATTCAAAGCAATAGGACTAAAATGCTGATTACAGGCTTAAATTAGCCTTAGCATGCACACATGATGCTCTCAATGGCCTCTTTATTGGGTATACCTGCTCAATTGGTTGTTAACACGAATAGCTAATAAGTCAATTACATGGTACAACTCTGTACGTTTAGTTATGTAGACATGGCTTGTTACAAACACCATGAGAAGCAAACACTTTTCTTCATCCTGAAGCCAGTAGAACAAGAAAAAGTTTGTTTTGGTCTGGTCAATTTATCTGCAACAGGACGGTTATGATTACTGTGTGTGTATGAGGGGGTGGGAGTCTTTGTTATGTGCATTTATCTCGGTTATTTCATATTTAATGAAAAGCTTCTTCGTGGCAGGGTGGGGTTCTGCAAGCGACAGGGTCCGTGTCTTTAAATGTGACGTGTTATATACATTTGTGTACTTTCTCATGACCATGATCAGCCGTTTATAAAAAAAACACTGTACGTTCAGCCTCGCATAAGCAAAATTATGAAAGCTGTCTGCTGAAAGCTTTTCCACATTTACCACCCCCTCCCCTCCCCTCACATCAATAATACTTCCTGGAGCTCCAGGAGAAGAAAGTTCTGTTTGGCCGATGCGTCGATAACAAGCTGCAAGAGGCAATCACGCCGAGAGAACACAATGATGTCACTGCGTTCTTGTGGCCTCGAGGACAAGAAAAAAGTTCTGCTTCTTGCAGAATATGTAACATGCTTTAGCGAAAGAATGGGAATAAGAGGATTATAGTGATTTAAAACGTGACACAGTTGTTGGTTCCAGACCGGAAGGACAAAAGAAGATGGAAAATGCTGCCTGGTCTGACAAATCTCCAATTTTTAGTGCAACATTCTTACACCAGAGCCAGAATTTGATGTACCGGTAAACAACATCATTAGTCCATCCTGCTTTAGCAAAAGCTTAAAGTTTATAGTGTGGTGGTGTGGGAGTTATTGTCTCGGTATACACTGGGCACATTACTCTATCCACAGTGACCAGATCTAAAACCAATGAAACACCTTCGGTATGTGGTGAAACGGAAGATTCTCATCATGAATCTGCAGCCGACAAATTTGCACCAATCGTGATGTGTGAGGCTACCATGTTATTATTAGCCAGAAGGTAGAAGTCCTGCCATGTTTTGCATCTACCTGTACATCTAGAACAGGTGTTTTCACTAAGAGGCTCGTTTACCTGCAGATGAGCGGTGCTCATTAAATTCAGCAGGACTTCTACTTTCTGGACCTATTGCTCCACATAACACCTCTGGTTAATGTGGAGCAAAGTCTCTGAGGGATGTTTCTGACACCTTGCGGAATCTATACCATGAATAATTAAGCAGATCTGAAGGCAAAAGGGGTCCTACCTGGTACTAGTAAGATGTCCCGGTATGAGGTGTCTGCTGAGTGAATGTCACATGCAAACACAGTTTAATTGTTAATTATGTGATATTAAAGCTATATTAGGAATTCAAACAATATAGGTTTGAAAACTAAACAACACTGTGTCCATGTCATTACTGTATTTGTATGAAGGATTTAGCTTTTCATGAACGCTTCACAGCTTTGCATGACCCAAAAGTCTGAAGGATTTATTCACTGGAAGCTTAAAAACATGAGAAAACACACTACAAGGAGATCTGCTATAACAATCAATTTATTATTATGCTCCAGATTTCATTTTGAGCATCAGAAGAAGAAATAGCAAAAATGTTAATGATTGATAACGTTAATGATTAACTAATGAGACGACTGTCTAAGCAACTGAATTACAGAATTCATTTAAAGAAACTTAGTGTTGACATGTTGTACTGATATATTTTTCAAAAAGCATATATGCACATCCCTTTAAACGATTATTTCATTATTTAACTAAATAAAGAAAAAATATTTGTTTAGTGTCTCATCCTACTATTGGACTTTTCTAGAAGTTGAAAGTAATCTAGAAAGGCATTTTATTTGTTGTTTGCAGTTTCCCTCTTCACAATAATCTTTCTGGAAATTAAGTGTGACCTATTTTTCTTGACCTTTAACCTGATACATTTTGATTTATGTTCACTTTTGGCCTAAAATAGACTCCTCTGCTAACAGAAACTGGTTCAGTACTGTATGCTTGTAAATTCCTTCGAAATTAGATAAAAAAACCATATCTAAGGATCGCATGCGATGCTCGTTCAGTCAAAAGGGTTCTCGTGTCAAAATACACACAATTCACATCAAACTTTTATATCTGGGTGACGACAATTCTTTTAAGTACATTCTTTATCAGATTTTGTTTTCCCAAAGCCTCGTGTGTTACTTTTTCTCTGTCAAAGGCAAATTAAATGATTCTTTTATGACTCCGATTCATTTTTCTCTCATGTCTGCACAGAAAACAAGAAGCTTTAGTTGATGGGCCATCATTCAATATTCATTATAGTCTGCGAAGGAGGATCTGTTGAACTGTACTCTGCATTTATTAATTTTCCTTCAGTCATTGGATTGTTTCTGGAACATTTTTAATCAATATTCTGTAACATCTTTTGCTGATACTGGTTAAAAAAAGTGTCATGACAAAACAAAATTGCCTTTAACTATTTCAATCATCAGAAGGGCATTTCAGTTAAGAAACTTTTTTAAGATCCTTGATTGAAGTGGTAGTGAGGTTTACGATATGATTCAGGAGCACAGCTCTTTAGGAAACACTCAGTTCTCTACATCCGCCATAATTTTTTAGCCATAAACAAACCTGATTTCATCCAACCTAGCTTATCAGACATGCATCGGAGAAATCTATAAAGGCACTTGTGCCCTTTGATGTCCAAATTAGCTTAATCTTACTTGCAAACCAGCAGTTTTGCAGAAGATAACATCCCTCACAATCCCCTTTATGTTTTCCATTTTCGCTAATTTGTAGCTGCCAAGCTGCAGTTGGTATGACAGATTACAGAGCGACACACTCCCCTTTTCTTTCCTGCTGCCCAAAGGCATGAGATAAACGTCTGCATATTCTAATACCATTGTTTTACTTTACCACTTTGCTGAGATTATTTTCTCAATTTTAAAAAGCACATAGCAAGGATTTATTTAGGACGCAGTCTCCAGCTCACAGCAGAAATAATATTATTACAGACAGAAGCAATGAGTATTACGGTAGATATACATTAAAAGATACACACAAAGAAGCAAGAACTACTTGGTAAAAGTGGACTAAAATGAGTAATAACTACATTTTAGTGATTAAAGGATAGGTATTACATTTTGTGAGTGCTTGGTGGTTTCAGAGTTGCTATGGGTGCACATTATCTACAAAATCATACATATTGTAAGAATGAAAATAATTTTCTGTCTAACAATATTCTCAGTAATTACAGGCTTTCTAATCAGATGACAGTAACTCAATAATGTTTAAGACAATTTGCTGAAGTTCACACTGAGGATCATGATAGGGAGGAAAGGTTGTTGTTGACCTACTGGCATGTTCACACACAACCAGTTCTAGGGTTTACAGAGCTTGATCTAAAAAATAAATTATTTCCAGTAGGCAGCAGATGTGTGGAGCACACATATATAAGGTTACAGCCAGATGTAACGTCATGCTCATGTAAAACATACTTCATTCCCAGAGATAAACTGAAATTCATGTAACACGCTGCAGGTTATCTGTCTTTATAGCATGGTAGGAGGATAGAAAAGGGGTGCCATGTGGCCTACAGGCTGGAATTTAAGCATATTCAGCTACAACAAAACCAGTCAATTCTGCCGTAAAATATTGGATGTTTTTCTGTTATGAAATGCAATGTTTTTGTCAATGATTAGTGACTGTGCTGCTCTGGTCCGTTGCCACCATTATAGGTGCAGAAAGCTGTTATGCTTTACTACTTCTGCCTCCAGACTGAGGTAAAAGCTGTGCTAAAGTTACCTCTAGCTTTAGGGTTAACCTTCTTCCCCTTACACAACAGACAGAGCCATGGATGTATAAAGAGTGTTGATGCAAGACTTACAATTGATGTACCTATTACATAAGGGAGCATAAATGAGCCTTAAAGGGGCCCTGTTGCTTTTTTAGCACAGTGCTGTAAAGAATCCTGTGCTATGAGACATAACTTTCCCCTGAACAAAAACAGTTGACTTTGTGAACTGTTTCCTACTAACTCATCAAGTACTCATGCACAACCCCAAGAACACAGAATAGCACACACAAAAAACACATTCAACCCTGAAAACGGGTAGGTTACAGCAAAAGAAGAGCGCATCAGGTGACTCTCCTCTCACACAAAAGCTGGAGACTGAGTCTACTATTCATGCACTCACCAAAACTGAAAAAAATGTTTCCTGATCTGATGAGACTCCATTTCAGCTCCACATTCAGATGGCAGGGTCAGGATTAGGTGGAAACAGCATGGATCCATTCTGCCATGCAACAGTAGTTCAAGCTGGCGGTGAAATGGTGTAGAGGACATTTTCTTGGCCCACTTTGTGCCCTTTAGTACCAACTGAGCATAGAATAAATGTCATTATTGTTGCTGATAAGGTGTGTACTGTTAAGGATTCTCAAACCTATGTGTCTGACATATTTTATTTTAGCCATAAACATACCTAATTTCATCCAACCTAGCTTATCAGTCATGCATCGGAGAAACCTATGAAGGTATTTGTGCCTTTTGACATCCAAATTAGCTCAATCACCTCTTGTGATTAGATTTATTACCCTCCCTTCATCATCTGTCACTCTCCTAAAACTGTATGATGAGTTTAGAGAAACGTCACAATCAGTAACAAAAGATTTACAAAATCCAAGTTCATATTAATAAGCTATTTTCTTTACTATTTTGGAAGCATATTTTTCAGTTTGAGCACTCAAAATAAAGGTAATGACGTCCCTGCTCTGTTTAAAACCAGTGAGAAGCCTCCAAATTCTTATGAGCTTGTCAAAGAAATGACATAAAACTACTTTATTTGTGCCCCGAAGGAAGCTGTAAAACAAATCAAACTCTTATCATCTCTTCTCAGCAGATACAAAAATAGCACCATATTTAACTAATATTGTCAAAGTGTGTAAATCCCACAGCAAGAGAGAACTGCTTACCTTATGATGAAATCACACGAGTCGATGAGGCCCCCGTAACGGGACCCCTTCAGGTTCCCAGAGTTTCCCACCACAGCACAACTCCTGCAGCGCTCGGCGCTGGCGTCCATGTAGAGCACCTCATCGGGAATGACTTGGAACAGTTCCTCCACCACTTCGCTGAAGTTGGCTGGCTGCCTCTCTGACTGCAACCACTGGTAACAAAGCAGAAACAGGGCTCAGAGAACGCAGGGGCCCCAGGGCCACTTTAAGTAGAAGTGATTGTACAAGAGTAGCAAAGCAGGAGACATATTTCTGCCGGAACCTCAGGGACAGCTTAGCTCCATCTGTGGAGGGATCCTTTCGGCTTTTTGTTTCTGGCTTTGACCTCGAAGGAGATGGCATCTAAATGCAGCGTTACACACCGTGCCAACACGAACCGTGACACTGAACCGATTCACAGTGTTTTGCAACATCTTACGAGATTTATCACAGTTTTACTGAGTCGTCAACATCGTTTAGGAAACATTTCCATAAACTCAGACAGGACTGGGCTATTTTTGTTACCATGTGTAGATTTTAATCACGGTGCCTGTGTTTCAAATCAATTAAGATTATTTCTCAAAGCAGACAATAAGCTCTTCTTTACATAAATTATATTTGACAGTGCACTTTTTGAGCTTTGACAGCTCATTGGAGTAAATATCCAGAGTACAGGTGGGGGTCATGCCTTTGTATTACAGCAGAATAGGCTGAACCATCTGGTGATATGCGACACCTCCCTCATCAAACTCTCCATTCGAAGCTTTTTCTGAAATGAATAGTGACAGAAGGCAACCTCGCTGTGATTTTTCTATTCTTGTCTTTAATTAGACTTTGTGTGAGGTGAATGTGGAAAAAAATAAGGCCCTGGAGGCCTTCCAGATAAAGTTGGGTAATTGTGTGATGTAAACGTATATAATATATTATCAGAAGATTTATTTTACTGGAGTCACAGGGAGCACAAACAGTATATAATATGTTGGTTTGACTAAAAGCCTGTTGGGATTATTGACATAGATAGTATGATGGCATCAATTTTAATTTCCAGGAAAGAAGATTTAAAGAAGCTCTCCTCCATGAAACCCTTAAACAGATCCAGGATCTATAAGTCCTAGCTAGGTTTATTGTTCCGTGTTTTTATGATCCCTGCAGACAACTGCCCGAATGTAAGCAGCTTTATATTTAATTGATGTATTTCCAGTGGAGATAAAATGGAACTTTATATGAGGAAACCACAACAGATATTTACAATAGGATTTCCAGTTCCTCACATACAGCTGTCAGGCAGTGACATGGTAATCATACAAGTGACAAAAATCATTTTGAAAGTGGACACAGGGGGTCCTCTGCTGACCCTAGTCCCAGATGATGTTCAAGTACACTGTAAAATCTAACAAGTTGGTTTTGCTAGAAAAAATATGTGTTTAAAATTAAGTGACTGAATAGTGACTGAGTTTGGAGAATATTTATGAACTTAATAAATCTGAAATAAATGTACGTACATGAAGTTGTAGAAGAAACAACTCATAACCTTAGAGAAACTTCACAAATTTTAATTCACAAAATAATGTAACTGATGCCTAATGTTTAAAACCAGCAATCACATGACAATGCCAAAATGATTTAAAGTCATTTATAGCAGGTAACCTCTATTTGCATGCACATTACATGTCTTTACATTGACACTATGGTGAAAGGTGGCTAATAACTGGTATGATAATAAAAGAAAGACAAACTTTTAGATATTTTAGTTTGTATGATTGAAAAATTATTTATTCTTACTCAAATCAGAAACTTTTATGATTAATCTAAAAACTATTTAAAAACGGTACCTGTTGGACTGGTATACACTTGCTGTGTGCAACGTTCAGCTCAGTCTGTGTATATACATGCTGTATGCCATGCAAGCATGCTGCGGCCAAAACTGTCAATACTAGAGGTTACCACTGGGTGGCAGTACACAACACTGGAGCTTTGAAATAATAAAAAGATCAATATGTCAGTGACAATGTTTCTCCGGCTACGCATGCGGCTTACATGCCAAACGCAGGCTGAAATGAGCACCATTATCTCTATGGGCGATTTAACAGAATCAGGCATATAACAGGATGTATTTCCAACTATAACTGGTGCTAAGTTGCAATGAATTACACCTGATTTCTTTAACAGAGGGTAAAACTTTTAACTTAAAAGCAACGAGGAAAACCCACCACTGTGATTTAAATTACAGGAGAGTTAAAGGGACCTTAGCTTTTCTGACAAAAAGTAGACAATCCCCTAAAGACATTCAGCCGATACACTAGGGCACATGTGTCAAGCTCCAGTCCTCCAGCAGGTTTTGCTGTTTACCTGCACTAACACACCTGTTGCAAATCAAATAAATCCAACAGCTTCTTGTCAACCTATTAGGTAATTCCAGTCTGCTGTGTTGGCGCATGGAGACAACAAAAACCTGCTGGATGCTGGCCCTCGAGGACCTGAGTTTGACACCGCTGCACTAAGGGGAGCCCCAAAATAGTCCACTTTCAGATTACATCTCATTTTCCCATTAGGTCTTAGGGTTTCATACAACAGTATTAATGTGTCAGTGATGTGTTTATTCATTTATTTATTCTAACAAAACCTTCCAAATGATGTAGATGTTCTGTTTTCTTTTGCATCGGGACAGCAGCCTTGTTTTTATGAGCCGAGTGTCCATGTGACAACTACCCGATGTGCATCTTTTGTGATTGTTAAAAGAACTTCCTGTTGCTGGTTCTGATTAAACAAGCAGCACGCAGTAGTTGTAGCAGAAGGATTTATGGATGTAACCATATTTTTGGCATAGTATTTTATCAGTGATGCGACCCCTATCAATAGTTAATTCCAGCCATTCATGTTGCATCCTACCTGTACTGTCAGCTCTCTTGAACCAGTAAAAGACAGTCGTATCTCACCTCATGTCTTTACTCTTGCTCTGTCCATTTCTCTATTTGTTTTCTTTTCCTTCTCTGATAATATCCTCTTGTGTTTCTTACTTAAATCAGCCATTGCACATTGAAATGCCCAGTGTGTTTATATCCTCTTGCTACCAAGTGACATGGTGTGTAAACATAAGAAATGGTTGCAGACTGTAGTTTTTCAGCCTCTAGACATTGCTGGTCAGCAAAGGCTCCAGAAATGCACACAATACATCTTATTATACCACGATATGCAGAATTAAAAGGTGTGAAAGTTATGCAATGCTTCTATAAGTACATAATTTTTTCTAATTATGGCATCATCATATTTATGCCACCTATTTGATATTCATTAGATATATCATCAAGTAGAATGAACAATAATTTTCTTAATTTAATTCTAGAATACAGCTGAAATCTAAATTAGTCTGTAAAGCCAAACTATTAGAAGTTTTGTAAAATAATGTCTTAGTATTGTCCTGTCCAAGCACACAAACACACACACACACATACACATTCCCACCAGCTCCTCCTCACTGATTCACTCTTTATGGACCATTTGATATTCTATTTTTGTTTAATTACTCTAAGATTTTCCACAAGGTGGAGTCAAGGTTTGTTTATGTGTGTGTGTGTGTGTGTGTGTGTGTGTGTGTGTGTGTGGGTGGGTAGGTGTGTCAGTGCTGTAGCTCCTAGCAACTGAACAACTAAAAAGCAAAAAGCCAAACCATGTATTTTTTAAAAGAAAGTTGTTACAGTGGTGTATGACTGAGAAGTTTCCATCAGTTCATGTACAAATACTCTTAAAATCAAAATAAACATTTTTCTTTTTATTGTCAAACATTTATTTCCCATTCCAGTGTTGTGTTTTACAGCTACTTAAGCAGCTACTTTTGTAAATAAAGAAAATAAACATAAGATACATGCTTCCAATGTATACCAAACACCAGAGAGTCTACAGTGTAGACTAAACCAAGTAGAGTCATAAAAAAAGCCATTTCCTACAGTCAAACATGGTGTAGGTGCTATCATGCTATGGAGTTGCACTGCTCCTGCCTTAAATCACACTGAAATCTATTGGAAAGATCTGAAATGAACTGTTACATGAAAAAAGACTATAATAAGCATGAACTTAAAGCAATAAAAGAGGGGAAGTCACATTTATAGCTTAAAAGAGGCTTCTAAATAGTGTTGAGAAACATTAAGAGATGACTGCTTTGTGCATTTTTGCAACCACATGTGAGAAGATGGAGCCAATATTTGTGCTAAGATTGAATGTTTTTATTTATTTATTTATTATTTTATTAACTATTTTTCTCAGTCAGGTTCAAAAATTTTTTGACACTACATAAAAATACTGTCAAATAAAAGAAAAAGAGAGTCTGAATCATGTACTTAAAATTAATATGTTCCAAATATTCTAAACACATTTATACAGCCAAAAATAATATTGGAAAATAAGATAAGTTACATACAGACATTTGGACCTTGTTTGGTTAAATAAACAGAAATTCTGAAGGCAAATTTGTTAAATGTAAAGTCTTCATTACTCACAAGAGCTTTAATTATGCAGGCTGTAGTGAACAAGAGTTAAAACCTTAAAAAGACTGTGAACCCCAAAAACATGATTCACTCCTACATTAGAAGCACAATGATTCATCATTGTTTGCTATCAGCTTTAGGTGTTACATGTGATGCTGTAAAGATATGGTCATAAAAAGTAGACAGTGATTGGAAGGATTTGATGGGACAGGCTGCCAAAATCATTTTGTGTTGCTGATCACGATTTAATTTTCCTTCTCTGAGGACAGGAAAGACAGACAGAAAAGGAAGGGAAGAAGAGGGGGGGATTAAATTAAAATAAGAGGACACTTGGTTCAGATAACACAGTCTAATGGAGCTCCCTGACTGATGATGCACCCTTTCAAATTTTCTCCACACGATTAACATCAACAGAGGATTAATCCTGCCTGCGTTTGAAGTGTCTGATCACTTCTGTAAATTAATGAAACAAATAATAAATTTATTAGAAGCATATGAGCGATAAGCCTTGCCAGAAAAGCAACCAGCCTTGCTGCTGCAATGCATCACTTTCACATTTATTTCCATGTCTTACACATTGTGGCAGCCTGGAGTATAACACACACACCTGTCTTTGAAACAGATTTTACCAGTTTTACCAATACAGAGACTCCAGAGTCACTGTGGTCTGTTTAAGCTTTCACCTCTCTACTACAAAGCCAATAAGTCAATATCATGACTCTTTGTGTGATTAAACACTAAAAGGTAGTAAGCAGCATTTTCTGATCCATGGGACATATTGAAAACAAAACACGTCAACTTTCTCCTTCACTATTGAAGATCTCAGGTCTACTGCAGCAATCAGACATCTCTAACTGTTAATTAAAACATTTCACCTCACAAATGTTCCAGTGTAACTTTACCATAGGGCATAGTGCATGATGACTAGGATGATAGAAAGCCAGAGATGAATGGGTCACTGGCACCTGATGTGCATGAAGTGAAGCAAATGCACAAGAACTTTTCTGCTGAGCCAAAGAAGCACACAAAGACCAGACTATGTACGGTACTGAGGCCGAAAGGGGACTTATTAAAAATTCAAAATTGCCTTGGCTCTTCTCATCAGCAACTAGAAAAGGAAGCATAAGGACCGAAGAGGTGCAATTTTGATATTTTTGTATTGGATTTTATTTCCTCTCGTTTCATATTTAATCAAACGCCCTCCCCAACTTCCTTAATCTCTTCTTTGCCTTCATCTCTTTTTTTCTGAGCTGTCTTCTGCATCTATTCTTCATGTAATCTAACTTTAATATGCTTTATAGAAGAGTGTAAGACATTCATCACATAGTGGCGAGGCCCAGGACATTGCCATGCTGCACATTTCATAGACCGGTAAGCCTGGGTTGGGTCAGGCCGCTATCTGTCAGTCCAAGCGGACTACACTGATTCCGTGGCACGCCTTTCGTGTAGCTATGAGTTGCTCCTTAGTAAACATATCTCTGGCCATCTGACTAGCTTTTTGCCTGGATAGACGGATGCAGAAAAGAAAAATAATGAGAAGATTTGAGAAAAGAGAGTAAAATGTTTGAGCAAACAGTGTGAAGAATAAAATGAAAAAGACCAGACAATAATAAGAGGTGGTTCAGGTTTCAAACATATCTTTCACATGCTAATGCCATTACATGTTCCAGTCTGTTTAAAAGGATGAATGGTGAATACATACACATTTACTGTATGACACCTAATTTTCATTTCTAAGACTCAGTGTTTTCTTTATTTAAATTACCTTTCTTGACAATTGGCTTATTTGATTGATTAGAAGATACAGTTCTGCTGTTCACAGCAAGACAAATCTTTCTAGATTGCTTGCATGTTTGTTCTTTTGCTTGCTTGGGTTTCCTCCAGATACTCCAGCTTTGATTGGTGATTGCATGTGGGTGCAAAAATGGGTCTCTGTGATAGATTGGTAGCTTGTCCAGAATTTTTCCCCATTACAACTGGAGTAGTAGAATTTCCATCTTTAACTAAATAATTGCTCTTGTATCATAACAAGTTTTCAGTGGGAGGTTAATGTCATTTTTCTCATTTCAGTCTCCACAACTTGTTGCTCTTCCATCTGTCTACTTGTTACCTGGAAATTGTTCATATCAGCATATTCTGAAGGACACTGCTAGTCCAAAAATGCACATGAGGAAAGAGGATTGAGGAAAGAGGGCAAGAGTATAATAAGCAAGTATATACCAGTTTGACTTTCACCGTTTCTGAAGGCAAAATGACATGTTACTGCTGTCACATGCCAGTTCAGTGCTAGTCTGAAGGGTATTATATGGTGTGCTGCAACTAAACAACAGTGAAATGACACAATTATTTCATATATTTAGCCTCCTTTATCCTTGTAACTATTCTTGACTTATTTATGTGTCTGGTGACGTGGTCTCGTGAGTGCAAATTAGAAAATAAGACAACGAGTGTATCCTCAAATGTGATATTGATTATATGCATGGGAACGAGAAGATAGACTCAACTGCAGATTTTACTAAGACAAAGAGGACGGAAATCCTTACCAACCATATTTTGGAGCACAGTTGGCATGCCAAGCTCCTCCTCTAGCAGCAGCAGCAACACATACCTCCTTAGTTTTTTAACTAAAGGCTATTAAAGTGTAAAACTAGGACTGACATGTTACCTCAAAACATAACTTTGCTGACTTTTGATGTAATTGTTGCCAGGTTGACACCTTAATTAGTCCACTACCTATGTTTACATCAAAATACCTTCATCATGATTTAACCTTTGGCTGTGTAAGAACATGGGTTCTCAAGTTGGGTTGACACATGGGGAGAAAGCTTTAATCCTAAAGTGGTTTGAGCGTTCACTAACACTCAGACCTCACAGGGTCCTTGCCACTGGTATGGTTGGGTATTAGATTGCCTGGAAATAGGAAACTGTGAGTACAATGCTTATCATTCATGCATTGCTTTTAAATGACTGCAATTATTCTTTGAAGCATGATTAGCCTGTGGCGGACTCTCATGAGAACAGTGCAGTGGATTAAATATGTCAGCCTGACACTTGTGTAATTTGGCAAGGGACTGCAGGGAAAGGCTGCAAACTTGGTAGCATGCAAGTATATTAGTGTGACTTATGTTTCGAGATTGTGTCGAATAATCATGAAACTTTAATCAATGAATTGAGTGATTAAAGCTAATTTCAAACCGTCATGCAAGAATGAAAGCTACGTGAAAAGAACAGACGTGGACTAATAAGGAGAGCTGAACCTTGGCTTATCACAGGTCATCTAAGTTTTAAATCC
This sequence comes from Pseudomugil gertrudae, assembly GCA_037177535.1. Lineage (NCBI taxonomy): Eukaryota > Metazoa > Chordata > Actinopteri > Atheriniformes > Pseudomugilidae > Pseudomugil > Pseudomugil gertrudae. The sequence goes on along the minus strand of JBAMHV010000015.1, from coordinate 13,849,977 downwards.
TCACATAAGCCAAAATATAATCCTTTAATAAGGAAACTTTTGCTGTTGGACGATTGCTTATGATGCATGGTGGAGAGCTAAAAACCCACTTTGGAATCATCCAAACGTGATCATACTCTAATCTAACTTCTAACTTCAGTGAATTGCATGTAAGAACACATCATTTTACACTGCAACTTTCACTGTTTACCATTATTTATATTGTACCACAGTCATTTCTGCTTTTTTCTCCCTTGGGTCAGTTAGAACTATTTGATCTCTGCAGTTCCTCTATGAGCTTTTTGTTTGTGCATGCCCTCACCTTTCCCCATCCTCCCCATTTCACGCTCCACTTTCTGCCTCCAGTAATAAATTTCCTTCGCTCTGTCTCACAGGACCTGACCTTGGTAACTATTGATGAGAGGATGGCACTCTTTATTCACAACTTCATTGAGCTGTCATACTGACTAAGAGCAAACCAACCACAGTGAGCAGACACTGGTGTACACCCACATGTACTGTAGAAGAAGAAGAGCGAGAGTGAAAAGAGAAATATGTGGACACAATCTGCTTTTGTTCCCAGTTAGATAGACTATAGATAGCTGTGAGGGCAAGCAGACCAGAAGGGTGGTAGCTCACCCAGCTGTCTTTTGGTTTCAGCTCTGATCTGATTTACTCCTATAGATTAGCTGCCGCTGGAGGTGATGCAATCTGTCACAGTCCACAGGCTGACACTGTAGGCATACAGGAAAACACACATGAGTCGTGGTATATAGTTGTGTTGACCTCTATCGTTTCCTCTACCTGTTGATTTGTGCCCTGTCAACACACCCTCTAATTATGATAAACTCTTACAGGTTTAGCACACTCATTCTACTGTTTCTCAGAAAGTCATACATTTCTGAGGACAGGCTTGAGTCATCTGCACTGTGTGGTTGTGACGCTACTGGCAATCCTTAACACTTCCCCAGACAACACATGAGCCCAAATGGCTTTGTTTTTTCAAAGAGCAGCCTGAATTTACAGTCAAGTTTCCTCTTCCTGGTCTGATATATATGGTTTTTTTTTCCAGAGGCTAATATGAGCACATGTGCCAGTAAATCTTACACTACTTCAGACCTCTGAACAGGAGCAGCAAAACATGGTTGACTGGAGGGAGGATGGAGACACCGGCTGATCAATAGAAACAGTATTTGCTTCCATTGCTTTTCCTCCTCTCAGCAGAATCTTCGTTCTTATAAAGAATCTGCTGCCTCCAATTAGAGCGGGTTTGCTGATGGTGTCTTGGGTGGACGTGGGATTCGATTAAAAAACGCTGAGAGGGGGTGTTGGAGAGGTGGTAATGGAACTGAAATAATAAGAAACTGGCTTATGGCTGCGATTCATAAGAATGGAAAAGTACGAGAAGAATATTCTGACTGCTTACAGATGTCCAAATGTTGCATTATTTTAGTGCTTAAATATTTAGTATTGGGGCATAATATATGTCATTAGATTTTACCAGACTGTATGATCTGGTCAATACAGTCTCAGTTAAACAACCATATATTTATGTATTTTACATTTTACATTTAGGCCAAATACTGAAGGAATGTGTGAAAAACAAAGTATACCCTGTTTACTCAACTGTTACTTCAGAATTAAAGACAACAAGTAGCTGCCAGATGTTGATCAGTGCTCCTGATTAAATGATCATCAGCAGGTGTGACCAATAAAACCAGATGTTTTGTCAGTTTGCTGCTTTGGAACATTTAGATGTGTGTTATAACAGTAAGGTGGGAAGATTCCAACTCTTATCTGGGTAATTATTGTTGCCTGTTAATCTGGGAATGGTTATAAGGTCAATTAATGAGCTTTCTCATCAAGTTCTTTGCAGCCTGTTAACCAGGCGTGTTAAAGTAAGGTTTCCTCCAAGACATGCAGGGCAGGGGTACTTGAGGACCAGGGTAGAGAAACACTGATGTAGACAGGTTGCAGGAGAAAGCATCTTTTCTCTGAAAGAAACAAGGCAATATGGGTTAGATTTTTGGAACAATTTCCCCTGATCAAAAGAGGTCAATGTGAAGATATTGACTTGTTTTGCAGCTAGAGGGGATTCCTATGACACGAGCACCTTGTTGTTATTGAGTGGAACATGAACTCCTCTGTAATATGAGGCTATTTGTCTGACATCTAAAGTTTGGCAGAAATTACTAATGCAACAAAACAGTAATTCTAAGCACAAAACTTCAATGAAATGGAATAACAATGTAAAGAGAAGTGGAAGAAATCTCTCTGGGTCACATGATAGACTGATGATGTCACAGAGAAAACAAGATATTGCTGCTCAGAGAGGTTCTACAAGCAATTAAAACCACCTTTAAAGAGATTTTAGGGATTAAATAAATATTTAGTAAATTAGAAAAAGTTTAAATAGCTAAATATATGCTTGTCTTTGTATTTGCTTGATCACTACATCCTTGTAAAGATAGTTTTATACCCTAAAAATTGTACTTAAATCCAACAGATTTGCATTTAAGTAGAAATTTAGGTCACACAGATCAGAAACTGAAAGATTGTATTGTACATTCAGTGAACTAAAAAGCATGTACATTGTGTTTAATGACCTCAGGCAACCTGTCAGTGCCCACGCTGAGTGTTATACAGCATGAGAGAGAATTTATCAGCACTAGTGCATGCAGCAACACAAAGCAATGTCTGCGCATCCATTCTGTAAGTCATCTTCCCACATTTATGCTGTAATGTTGGTCCCGGCAGGTTCAGCACGTCCACTGCAGTCTGCTGGTATCTCAGCGTGCATGCTAAAGCAAGATGGGGGCGAGTTCCAGTACCTGAACAATACTGGCACAACTGACAAATGTGAAGTTTGCTTATTTTCAAAGCTAAATGAGTCCTGTCTGTCTGTCTGTCTGTCTGTCTGTCACACACTTTCTCCCTAACCACACCGTCTTTTTGTCAATCCTTTCACAAAAGCAGAAATCATTTTCATAACACATGTCCTAAGTTTAATATCCCTGTTTGATCTCGGGGGTCTGGAGCAATATAGGAAAATGAGATAAGGATATATTGACGGCTAACTTTCATGGGAACACTGCTTTTTGATATTAGATCCCAAACACAGTTAGAGTAGCAATAACAAGGCCAGCATTATGAAAAGATGAAAAAGATAACCTTTAAAAGAAAATGTGTGGCAATATACCCAAACAAAGGTGTCAGAGTTCTGTTATTGAACTGTTCTAACCTTATGCAACCAAAGATGTTCATTATTTACTGTCTTTTGCTTTCAGGGTGCACTTACATTGTTATGGTGCAAATTGTTGGAAACAAATTCAATGTCTTAAAAATAAGAGTTTAACAATCAAGCAGAAATATGTATTCACAGTCTTAACATTAAACTGATAATATCAGTAATCACTCAGCATAAATGAGCACCGTGGATGTTTACAACCACACTTCCTTTCACCTCAGTCATGTAGAGATCAAACAACTGCTAAACTTATTTATTTATTTAACAAAAATAAAATATGTTAAAATGGGATCAAATTCATTTACTTCATTTTTAAGGGGAAAGACTCAAGTTTCAACAGTATCCACAAAAATTTGGTTAAAAAAAGGCCCACAATTCATACCAACAAGCACAACTAACAAAAGATTATTTTAAAGTTAAGTATAATGTATAAGTATAATGTAAATTATTGTGTCCAAAGAGGTTCACAAACTCGAGTCCTTGAGGGCCAGGACCTAACAGCTTGCTGTCCTTCTGCACAACGACCCTTTAATATTTGAGGCAGCCGTGTTGAAGCAGGGAAGCATCTAACCTACAAGACACTAGCCCTCAAGGAGCAGAGTTTACTATCCTAGGTGTACAGACAAGAAAATCAGAGCCTGACTTCCTCCCCAGTTTATCTCCACATCCTTCTTGCTGATGCTGCCAACCCCTAGCACATTGCTGCATGGAAAAGTCCGCTAACCAGATTTGCAGATGTTGAAGTACCCCAGCTCTCTGAGGAAATGCAATTGGCTCTCTCTTCTCCTGCTTCTGTGTGTCACCCAGCAGTACTCACAGGTATTTGTTACTCCATTCTTATTACACACCATCACCATTGATGGTCCCTGTGGGCAAGGCCTGAGCTAAAATTCACCACCAACTCCTTGTTGGTGTTGATGTGGAGGTAGTTCCATTTCAGTTCTCACATTTTGACCAGTTACGTAATGACGTGGTTCCTCACTAATGGGCTCTATGCAGTGAGTGTGTCATTTTGCATTGATCGGTGAGTGATTGATGTACGCATGCCTGATGAGAGTGAACAGTTTAATGGCAATGCATTCTCCCTAAACAGGTGGAAATGGGACTAAAAATGACAAAGTTTCAAGGACTGAATGAAATTAATTTATCACCAGAACTAATTTAAATGAAAAGCGAAATGGTGACAGGTTTTCCTTGTTGTTTCTGAGGCTTTTAAAAACTACTCAATTTTGCATCCATGTTGGAAGTAGTGTGGACTTTGGGACCTCACGATAAAAAAATTATAAAAATGATTTTATGATTATGATGAAATTATGCCTTTAGAGACAGCTCTTTCTGGACTGTAATTCTTTTTCATGATCAAGTTTTTTATTTAAAATTAAATAATTTTCAATGACCTGTTTATCTATATATAATGATTAAACAACAATGACTCATGCATTACACAGTTTTATTGCACAACAAGGAGCAATGGTCCTGTTTATTAAACACTTGATAACAAATGTTTGGTTTTATACACACGCATTTATACATGCACATCAATAAATGTGTGTGTTTATGTATGTATTTCTCAATGTGCTTAAGTATATTGATTATTTTAAGTTGGCCTCAATGTAATTTTTATGCTAAACAACTAAAATGTGTGATTAAAGACAGCTGATCTGAACAGGTGATTAACCAGTCTGCATTTGAATTTTCACTGACAATGGTATAACATTATTTTTATCTTTTATTGGAATTGTGACACTTCGAATAAGGAAAGTAAATAGGATAACTATGTACTGCATTTGTCTGTGACGAGTGCTTTGTAAACTATTTACTTTGAGCTGTCCTGTACATGAAAGGTGCTATATAAATAAACTTGCCTTGCCTTTACTCACTAACACCATGGTATGGGGACACAGAGAAAACCGAAACAGGTACTTTATACTATACTTAAACTAATTTGTACTCTATGTATTTAATTTATTCCCCTGTCCAAACATAGCTATGCAGCCACTGCATAATGTCCTTCTCACCTGGTCTCCCTCCTGACCTCACCACTGGGCTGAAGTTAGACCATCTAAGCATGTTTGCCTGCCGCCTTTCCTCTCTACCAAGGAATTGTCAGTGTCCCTCTGCATCAGTGAATCTAGGTCAAAGCAACCACTCAGTGACCCTTATTAAGGTCTTTCAGGAATCACATACATCAGAGCTGTGGCAACTAGAGCTGAGCTTCAACTCAAGGAATAACAATGTCATGATGCATTAAACCTCTATATATAAAGAAGAAAATTATTACCCTAAATTGAACTGGACACAGTTCTCTGCCAGCATATTGCTGCAGGAATTTTAAATGATCAGACAGAAAAATGATGCAGAATGACTAACCTGCATAGTTTGTCTCAGCAGCAAATCTATTAAAACAGATAATTAGATGGAAGAGGGATTGCAGAAAAGTACAATGCTGGTTAAATCACCCTTAAGGAGACAGGGTATCAGGGGAGCTCAAGGACAGCATAGTTAATGGAGCATCAGACAGATGACAGAGGAAAGGAAATGAGGGAAACGCTGAATAAAACAATGGCTAACAGGCAAACACACTTCATTGTGTAACATTTATATTTTAAATATAAAGCTGATTGCTTTAGTAAAGTGTTGGGAAAATGAAAACCATAAATCAGTCACACCTGAACACTTCACATGCTGGTTTGAATGTTTGTGTCACAGATTTAACAAATATCTTCATTTGCATCTTTATTCATTGTACTTTCTGTGTGTATACTTGTAAATTGCTCTTTTCGTGCTGTTGGCACTCAGCTTGTTGGTCCAACAGCTGCCAACCTGGATCATGTCAGAATGTCACATGCCCTCACACATCATGTGACAGTCCTGTCCCAGTTCTTTGACCTCCGTGACATTGCACCCCTTCTGTATGTGTGCATCTGGGGAAAGACTCATGCAGAGAGAGTAGCCTCCAGGTGACCAGCTGCTTAAATGTTACCAAGTTAACCCATTATAGTGTGATGTCCGTGTTGTTCTGAGTCAGATGCCCAGAGATTACGTCACAAACCTGGTAAGTACTTGGGTTTATATCCAACCTACAAATGGACAAAGGATTGTTTTATTGTGCAAATATTCAGTAATGGAATGAAGGAAACCTCTTAGAGAGTTATGAGTAAAGCAAAAAAAAAACAAAAAAACAAAGTTTTGCTGGAAAAATAACCAACAAAAATGTCAGAATAACTTAAAAGACTCTAAGAGACAAGTCAAGTCTACAAGTGAAAACCAACTTTACTGGTTTAATATCTTTCTTTGAACAATCCTGCTGTTGAAATATTCTATACAAATAAACTTGTTCTGCATTGGCCATAATAAAAGCCAACTATTTTAAAGTGGAAAAAAGAGGCACTGCAGCAAAGGATCTGCAGTTTAGCCTTTTAAAAAGAGGGTTAAACATTTTTCTAAAGCATCACGACAATCCTAAGCACACAGGAGAGAAAGTCTGAAGGTTTTGCAGGACACAGATCTGCAGAATTAAAAAACAACAAACTTGATGAACCCCATGATTCTATGCTAAACCCTTCTTTATAAATGGACAGAAGAAATATGTGTAGGATGTTTTAAGCATAAATCATCAACAATACTTGCCAAGTGTTACCACCCTCTTAGTTTTTACTTAGTTGGCAGAACATTTGCATGGAAGTTTAATTAATATCAGCCTGCAGACCTCTAGTACCTCAACAGCATACCTAACAGTTTGAAGGAGCTATTTTTAAGATGGAAACCCAAATTGATTACTTATTGACTCTTCAAGCTAATTACCACACATCCAAGGAACTATTCAATCAATTTAAAGTACAATCAAAGTGAAAGCATATGGTATACAAATGTTTTCTCTTGGTCAGTAGGTATCCAATCACAGGCTTTGAATTCTCCAGGGTGACTCTCCTTAAAGCCAGTTTAGAGAGCATGGCGAGTGTGAGATGGCTGAAGTAGCGCATCCTGAACGATAAGCACTTTGTTGAGGAGCTGCAACCTCAGCACAGCTAAGGAAGAGTCAAAATGCATCATCCAGGACAGCAATGGAAGAGTGGGATTGCTGGTCTTTATGCACAAATAGGGATACAGCAAGCATACAGACATACACAACATGCAAGCCCATTCATAAGCTGCCCACCACACTCACACTCAAGGCTACTGTAATCAATCCTGCTGTCTAGAAGACCACACAAGTCCAAATACATGCAAACGCTGCATTCTTCCCTGCATTTCAGTGCTGCTGACAAACCAAGGTGTGAACACACTCTGTAGCCAAACAGTCTGCACATGTGGTCACAGTTGTGAAAAGCAGAATCCAACCCAGCCTGACACAATTTGTTATATTTGCCCTTCAACAAATACTAAAAATAACTAGATGCAGATTTGAATAAATGACTACATTTTTTGTGAAGACCTGGAATGAGCCAAAAATGTGAAACAAGAAGAAAACCAGTGGCTACACTGTGTGCAGTCCAGACATTTCCATCGAGCTGATGGCATCTAGAGCCACGTATGGAGAAGGAAACTCTGGCTTTATGACTGATTAGACAGAAAGAATCAATGTGACCCAGTTTTCTATTTTATCAGCAAACTATGAATTTTTGTAAACTTTTTAACTATAAACTACACTAAGGTGGTAGTTAAGCCATCCCAACACTCACAGCTTGACATAATTTACTTCTGATGTTATTATTTAGAGAATAATATGGCTGTTGTGATACAGTGGCCACACTGTACATGTAGCTGTGACTTTTAAGCTTTAGTCGCCCTCAAAGTTGAACAAAAAGCTGCCAGAAATGCTGGATGAAGCTGCACGTCTGTACAAATAATTGATGCTGATGAGACCTAAAGCTGACAGTATGCTGAGGAAACATTAAATCTAACAAGTCCAATTTGGCATCAGCTAATCAAAGATCTGCTCTTTTCCCCACCCCCTGTGTGCCATCCCCATCAAAGTGGTCCTGCTCAGGCTGGGGTGATTTGGTGTACCTCACAGCACACAGGCAGCTAAGTTTCCATCAAAGCAAATGAGTGCCTCAGCTCTGCTCTGGAAATAAAACTGTAAAAATCATTTAGAGGAGACGGCTTCCCCCAAAGGAAATATCACAGCCAGCACTGAAATCCCACCAGAGGATTTCATTTAAAAAACTAATTAGAACTGGCCTAGAATGAGTCACATGGTATCATCTGAAACAGGGGGGAAGCTTCAGCATTCACAGGGTAGAAAGTTAAAAAAAAAAACTCAACAAACTCATTTACAAAAGTCTCTTCATGTGAAAGGGGTTCATCTTTATTTTTCATAATAAATATACATTTTCTAACATTTTAAACAATTATATTGCCTGATAATCATACAAACAAGGATGATATTCCTTGGTAATAAAATGGGAGAGCACTGATTGGCACCAAAACCACCAACCTCTGAGAGGAAGAAAAGAATGAAGGACTACAGGCTGCGACTGGTTTGAGAATGACATCCAGTATATAAAAAAACAACAAATCACTCCATGGCTTAACACTTAGTCTTTTCTCAGTTAATATAAAATAACCAGATGCGAGTTAAATGACTTTTTAACCTCTTGCCACGCAGATGCTGCATGTTAAGTAGTTCATGTGAATGTCGCTGGTGCTCTGCTGCCCTCTACTGTCAGCCAGAGGAATGCTCACAAATAAATTAAGTATCCAAAGGTGAGAAGGCTGGACCAAAACTTATTTTCCTAAAAATACATTGAAAACACATGAGGCACCTGCAGTGTCGATCAACCCTACTCCACATTATCTGTGGAGTGGTGTGAGCCTATACCCTTCTTTCTGATCTCTTCACATCTTCCTCCTCCTCTGAAATCTTCCCTGAAAGCTACGTGTTCTCAGCGTGTACAGTGCGTTCTCTCCCTGGGTGTACGTGTTTGTGCATATACAAAAGAGTCTTAGAGGATCTGTTCAGTGCTTGAGGCAGAAATGTCAAGTAGTCTCCAGGCAGCATACGGGTTGAGCTCTTCCTGGTCTCGACACAGAGCCCACACATACATCATCCGGAGCACTTTATCCTGGAAGAATGACAACAGATGGGACACGTTTTATTAAGTAACCTACGAACTACTAACTTTACCAAAACAAACAAAAAGAAAGCCATTTTAGACTAATCTAAACAATATTCTGTGATATCAGTCAGATCTAAGCCATATTATGTTTAGTAGACAACAGATGTTACCTAACCACCTGCTGCTGTTTCTAACGTCATCCAGACTTTTTTAATAACATAAAACATTGTGCAAAGACTTTTATGAGTTATGATCAGTCAACATGACCTGAGGGAATGACACGACTGATTTACAGCTCAAAGATTTCTGGGTCTCATTTCTGGTCACATACATAGCTTTAGTCTCAATAAATCCAACTATAGAACTATTCGTCTAAATCACAGGTGAGGAAAAAACACAAACTATAAGCTTGTGTTGTTTTTGTATGTTTGTCTTTTGAGAGGAAGATTTATTTTCTTATATTGCAGCTGTTCTTGCACCACTTACGGGGTCACCTTCCACCACCTCTCCCTTGGCATTTCGGATCACCATGACCAGTTGTGCCTGGAAAGTTATAATTAAAACTGGACCCTGCTCCATCATCTTACCCATGGCCAACTGGAAAATAAAACACAAATATATTACTAAGCATAATCTACAACTAAAAGAAGTTGATAAAAATATCAGAAAACTCCTTCAAGCAAAGACTGAGAACACAAATATAAACAAAAGATAGAAATACTTTATTGTAAAAATCCATACACTTCTAAAAATAAATCCAGTTACAAATCTTCCCTGTTTGTTACATTATGTTTATATGAAACATGAGAATGCTCCAGAATCTCACTGCTCTACATATTAATGTTACTCTTAACGCCTGGTCCACCATCACTTACATCAATATTGTCTATATCCAGAATCTTGGAGTGGAACTGTAGTCCCATGGCTTTCGCTTGCTGGATTGGATGTGCAAGTTGGCTGTAAGTCTGCATGCCCAGAGAAGAATAAAAAGAAGACTATTAAAAAAAATAAGTTTTTCTATTATTAGGGAAAAACACCAACCTCAACATAACAGAAATACAACTTTCAAATAAAATCTGCTGAAACGGTACTGCAGCACTTTAATGTAAGAGCGAGTGTGTCTGGAAGGCCTCACCGCTTCATAACACCAGTCCTTTAATACCTCCAGCTCTCCTCTGATCATCGCCTGTATGTGAACAAGACACGCACAATTATGAGTTCTACTGGTTATGCTGCGTTAAAGTCACACTTTAATATCTAGAAGCATGGCTTACCTCTTTGAGAAAAAAATGATACTTTCATCTAAAAAATTCCATGACTAAAGTTGACCCACTAGAAATGATTGCTGCTCTGTGGTTCTACTGACCTCCAGAATGTTTGGGATGATATCTCGTTCACACTGCTTCAGAAAGGAATCCTTATCAAAAGACGGGTCCACCTTTAAAATCTCTGTTAGTACCTCAGACATTTCTGTCTTGGAAAACATCCCACCTACAAACAAGTACACAGCAAACGTCATTTTAACTGAACTAATAATGAACAGCTAGTTTAAACAGTACAAATGACGCAAAGACAATGAAACCAAACCAGTCACGTCACATATGATACGATAAGAAGCATCTATTAAAGTAAAAAAAAAAAAATCCAGGAATATATTTTAACAATTAAATATTTACAGTTTTAAGATCCATTTCTGAGGTTGAATATCACTTATGACCCCACTGTCATCATTTCTGCATCAACACTCCACACATATCTCACCTATGAGGTCAGTCATCTTATCAGTGACAGCACGTGATGCTCTGATGAAGGCGTTGTCACTCTCATCATACTTCATCTTCATTTCAAAGAATCCTTAAATCCACATGAGGAAGATAAAAATAAATGAAATAAAATAAATACAATTTCAAATTAAACACGTGCACAAAGATGATCAAGTAAGAAAATGACAGAAGAGACAAAAACTCAGTCAAATCTTTTCATTTTAGGATAAATCTTCCTGAAGACACAGTTGGAAGCAAAGTTCACAAGGGTACACCACTACTGACCAAAAAGCCCAACACAAATCATATTCAATTTGTTGAACACTACATAAATAAATGCTGTTCTGTAGAGCAATCAAACTAAACTGGAACTTGGTATAAGAAAATCCTGAGAGAAAATGTAATGCCATCTGTGAGGAAGCTAAAGCTTGTACATTCCAACAAGACAATGATCGCAATTATACCTCAAAGTCCACCAAAGCTTGTTTTCATAAGAAGTCCTGGAAGATAGAGCGGCCATCACAGTCGCTCAACTTCAACCCATTGAAAACATTTGGAATGATTTGATAAAGGCAGCCACAGCATGGAAACCCAGAACATTAGTGAACTGGAGACCTTATCCCATGATGAATGGGGTGAGATTCACAGGAATGCTGCCAGCTGCTGGTGTCTGGTTTGCATCACGTTTGCAGCAAGACATAAAAGCAAAAGGGTGTTCTACTAAGAACTTAAATGGTTGTCATGAATAGGTTGAATCATTTCAGACTGCAGGGGTTAATAAAAATGGTATTTCCTGTTGAACTGGGAAAAAACATGTATGACGTTAGCTGTATTGAGATATTTAAATGGTTCTTGTTTGATTTGTTTATTGCAAACAGCTGATAGTTTTGGACATTTTGCCAACAAACCTAATTTGCAGTGGGGTTAAATCATTTCACTGCACCTGTAAATCCTTCACATCTACAATATAAAACACAGACACAATGGTCCCTTTCCACAACCACTGACCATGTAAAACTTTCCTATTGTTACCCTTCGCTGGACTTTTTCAATTAACAGAATACAATTAGAAGTAAAACAGATGATTGCAGTTATGTTACTTCATATTGTTTACATTTTGGTTACACAGGTGATTAGTTAAGGTGAGGGGTCAGGTTACCAGTGTAACTGTGTTATCAGCAATCAAGCTGGAGTCTTTTAATGTGTAAATAAAAACATACATTGATCTTGAACATTGCTGATGGACAAGCAATAAAAGAAATGTACATATCTCCAAAACTATTGACTTTGTGCAATAGTTTAGTGCTGATGACAATTTATTCTGTCACATTTGACATCAAAAAGCTGCGCTCTCCACCCGTAATGGCCTCTTTCAGCTAACACTCATTGGCAAAGCCCCCTACGGGCAGGAAATAATTCAATGTCCAGGCAAGAACACAAATAATTGGATTATTAGTTAAACTTTGACAGCTAATTTATCTCAGTATGACAGTGAAATGTGTAGCAACACTGATATCACAAATAAGACAGCCAGGATACACTACCTCCACCATACCACATTAACCTCATATTTATTTTGTAAACAGAAAAATAACACTAAATACTTCTGACCAAATATATCGGAGTATAACGGTATGAGATGGAGTATTTCTTACTGTTGAATACAACGTTGTTGTCTTTGAAATCTTTCCACTGCTGGTACCACTTTGAGTCTTTGTGGAGCACCACACCCATAGCTTCCCTAAAGCACAAAGAGTTAAACGTCACAACTGTGAATAATACAAACATCCTATTTACACAGTTTTAAAGTTATAAAATACTAAAAAAAAAGTTACATTATATCAGGTGCAACAAAATGAAATAAACTGAAACTGTTGTAGGGTTTAAAGTTAAGTAATGATCATTCAATTCATGAGAGTGTCTATTCCTGCAAACTGCAGTTTTACTCAAACGTTTGGAGTTGCTTGGAGTTTCATTTCCTGGTTTTTATTAATAGTGAAGAAGAAGATAAACAGCAATACTACTGTAGTTATCGCTTAACATAAAGGAACATGCTCTCTCTCACAACCAGGGCGAGCAGAAGGCACTCACGTACTCATTGGCCTCGAAGACCTTGCTGTCATCCCCTGCCCCCTTAAAGGAAAACTCACTCCTCTTTCTGAGTCTGGTTGGAGGCCGATAAGGGCCAGTGTGGCCGAGGTCGCCAATCTCTTTCTTCACACTCTCCATGCCCTAAAGCAGATCAACAAGTGCTAGCACCAATATTATGTTGTACTATTGTATGTAAAGGTACTTAGGATTGTGGTTACATGCACATTTATCACTACAAGTAGGAAACAAGGTTTTTAACAGGATCATTTCACTGAAGTTTAGTGAAATGTTTCGTAGTAACCGCATACTTGAGATATCGCCTTGAAGGCACCGGTCTTCCCCAACATCTCTCCACTCTTTGAGACAGATTCTGCAGAGGTCTTTGCTGTTTTGGCTGCTTCTTCCATGCCCTCTTTAATTTTCTTTCCTATGTCTGTGCGGCTGACTTCTTCCAGCCCCTGTCCACACAAACGGAGGAGTAAATACAGCCTCAGCATGAATATGATATTCATCCAACTACATATGATAAAAACATATGCCACTTTTACCTCTTTAACTGTCTCAGAAATCGTTCCCAATTTCTTTTTTAGAACTTCTGAGGTTTTCACTGTTTCTGACTCTATAGTTTTCTAAAAGAAGGGACAATGATCACCAAACTCAGTCAAAGCACTACTTCTGAATGATGTATATGACTAAATACTTACATATTTCCTTCGAGCTTGCTTCAGTGCATCAGACTCTTCCAGTTTTTTGGCCTCTTCTCTGAATTTCTTGATGTTTTCTTTCATTTCCTTATTTTTGTTCAGTTCTTGCCTAATGTTATCCAGAAACTCTCCCAGGAAACCTTTTCTACCACCACCCCTCTCTCCTGACAAATACCTTACCTGCAGAAGGGGAGAGCGAGGCACCTTGATGGAACAAACAAAACCTTGTGATAAATTTAACCAAAACATATCCAGGAAAGTTCTTGAAATGATAGAAATCTTGGAAAGCTAAAACAAAAGCAAGTGAACTTTTGTTCTATCAATAGTTAGAAAGGAAGAAATAAAGGATCAAACAAATGTTTTTCTTTTCTGAAAAGTTTTAAAGTCGGAGTAAGACATCATTTGAAGAGTTACCTGAGAGAAGGTGGCGATGAGCCCACGTATCCTGTAAACATTGGGTCTGTTTGGGAACAGCAGGTAAGTGGAGGGGGATGCCACCAAGCCTCTTCTTATACACATCTGATATCAGACACACATGTTTAAACTTAACAAGACGTGTCAATAAGTTCAGTTATGAACTAGTCGTGAATATGGCGAATCACAACAGCGGGGACCATGTTTACATTTAGATTAACAGTGGTGAGTAAGCACTAGGCAAAGCTGATGCATGCCTGAACGGCAATCATAAATAGGAGTAATACAGCTACAACTAAAAGGACGAGGATAAATATATTTTCAACATTTTTAATTAAAACGATTTTGGTAAGGGTAGTTGCCCATAATTTATACCCAAAGACATGTAGAAGTCCAGGCATACATGATCGTTAACTCGGCTAGCTAATGCCATTAAGCGCCCTAGTTTGACCATTTGTGACCTTAAACTACAGCTAAAAATTTGGTTTTTAACAAGTATTTGTTAAATGTACATTTTCAAATTATCTCCATTTGTTCAAAGATAATTTTAGGAATAGGCTATTCCCAGAACTCACCTGATAACACCGACATATGGGGGCCGCCATCTTGACTTCGTGCTTGTGACCTTCTTCCGGTGTTGACCTTCCACGTCCACGAGGAGAGGGAGGGACTTAATCCGTCATCAAATAAAACCGAGTGTTAGAACTTATACTGTATGCATAACTTATATATGTAGGTTTACTGCCATCATTTAGCAGAGCTCTTTAACTCTGTACCTACGATGTCAGCAGCCCTGCAGGTATATCCCTGCTCCCATTCACCTGACTCGATTCATTGCATCAAACTTTCTAGGCTGATCAATCCATGTCGTTTGACTCGGACATTTGACTGGTGTTGGAGCAGGGACACGTTGAAAATCTACAGGAATTCAGACCTCGTGGAACCAAACTAAATAACCATAATTTAAAAAAAGTGTAAAATAAAATCAGGGCTGCATGGAGGCACGGTGATTAGCACCACAGCTAAAGTTGCAGGTTCAAATCTGTGTGGAGTTTGCATGTTCTCCCAATGTTTGCATGCATTCTCTGCCCCCCATTCAAAAACATGCATGTTGGGTTTAATTGCCCTTAGGTGTGAATGTATGCGAGTGGTTGTCTGTGTGTTCGTCTCTGCATGAGCCCTGTGATGGACAGACAGTCCAGGGTGTACCCGCCTCTCACCTATTGATTGCTGGGGGCTTCAGGTACTCGCAACCCTGAGCTAGATGAAACGGTATGGAAAATGGATGGATGGTTGAACATAATACAGAAAATCAGGTGCTTTTATGTTGAGATTTATTTATCAAAACACCTTATAACAAAGACAGGTGAAGCATGACAGAAAAAGAAAAACTTAAATTTGGTCTCTAAAAAGTAAAATTGAAGAAGAAACTAAAAACATTCACTACTATAAATGATTAACTAAAATAACACTAATTGTTACATCTACCAAACCATGACTGCTGAGGGGCAAGTCAGATCAAGAGTGGACACTAATTTCAGACGTGACACAGATACTGCTCATGCATTCCTATCAATCCTAACATCAATCTCTCTTCCACTCAGCCGATACCCATTCATGGTCCGGCAGGCACGCTCAGCAATTTCAGGGTTGTCAAAGCGAACCACACCACAGCCCTTGGACTTGCCATTCTCCATCTTGATGTCAGCATACTGGACCATTCCTGTACAGAAGTGAAGAACCATTTACATTTTTTATCTTGATATTAATAGCAAATCATAATCCACATTGATTCTATCCTTAGGTATGCAAGATGGCTGCTGTAGCAGCTTTTCTATCCTCATGAGGGATGTCTGAAGGTAAACTTTCAATATTAGAAATGTTTTCATGATTAAAATATAAAACAAATCTCGTGATTTTAGATGACGGCACAAAAAAAATCTCAAAATAAACATTACTGCACTTGCACTGAATTTAAACTGCACAGTGCATCTCTCCTGGATGGGTTTTTAAATTAGAATAAAATGTCTTCATCTATTCTTACCACATGTATTGAAGGTGTCCTTCAGCATCTTCCAGGTGAAATCAAACGGCAGCTGAAAAAGAAAATGTATTCAAAATTTTATGAAACTCAAACAAATGTTTTCTGAACAAACCAAGTAAAAAATATACATGAATAAAATAATCTTTAAATGCTTACATTTCTGACAAAGATTTGGCATCCCTTGCGGATATTGCTTCCCCCAGTTCCTGGCCCTCCAGCTCCGGCTCCTCCAAAGGAACTCCCACCAAATCCACGATCCATGTCACCAGAGCGGTCAAACTGACCACCAACACCTCCAGAGCCCATTCGGTCCATACTAGAGCTCATACGGTCAATGCCACCAGAGGGAAAGCGGTCGAGTCCCCCTGCAGATCCCATGCGATCAAAGTTGCTTCCCATTCTGTCAATCCCAGTGTTGCCCATGCGATCCATACCCATGGGGGAGCTAAAGTCCATGTTGGTGCCCATGCGATCCAAACTTGATGGTCCCATGCGATCAAATCCTGAAGGGCCCATACGATCCATGTTGGAGCTCATACGGTCCAAGCCTGGTCCCAGTCGATCCATACTGGGCCCAACCCGGTCCATCCCTGAGCCCATACGGTCAAACCCTGACCCCAAACGGTCCAGGTCCGACACTCTGTCCATGCCCATTCGGTCCATTCCTCCCATGCGATCCATGTTGCCCCCTAGGCGGTCCATTCCAGAGTTCATGCGGTCCATACCCAGAGAGTTTCCTAAAAAAAAAATACACAAACAAGAAAGAATTATCAACCATAGTTGATAAGTACACAGGCTTTAAAAGAAATCCTGAAAATACTAACCCATTCCTCTTTCAAAGGAGTCTCCAAAATTATTGCGAGACATTCCCATTTCATTTCGCCCAAAATCCCTGTCAAAAGCACCACCAATCCCACGGTCCATCTCTGACAAGCAAGAGATGAAACCATTAGAGGCATCCAGCGAAACGTGAAGAGTTTCACACTTGCTTTGGAGTGCTCGGCACCTCTCAACACCTACTTACCATTCATTCGGCCCATGCCTGAAGAACCAAAACGATCCATGTTATTCACTCCACCAAAATTGTCCATTCCTAAAAAGAACAAAAACAAGCAAATGAAAAAATTAAGTGACAACAGCCTAGTTTAGGGATTTAAATGAGATTGGGATTGTAGTAAAGCAACAAATGTTTTTTTTTTTTCTCTTTTGTATTGAGTTTGTTTACCCCCTCCCATGCGACCTCCCATGTTGCCAAATCCCATTCCATCCATTCCTACAAGTGAGATGAATTTTGATGAAATGGAGTCTGTCACTAATTCATTCTAGGATATAAAAGGTACCAAAAAAAACTCTATAATACCTCCTGGGCCCATGTTGCCCATCCCACCACCACCGCCACCTCCTCTATTCAGCTGGGTAGCATCGATAGGCTGACCACCTGGTCCCAAGCCCAAACCTACTCCACTCAGGCCACCTAAAGAAAATGAAAAGAGGTTCAAATTATTATTTACAATACCTGTAAAAGATAATGGCAGGTAATTCACAGATAATAGATTTATTAGCATGTAGCATGCAAAGACACCACTGCTGCTGGACACGGTTTTACTGTAAGGTGGCATATTTAAAAAAATTAATTGAATAAATAAAAGGATCCTTGATTCCGCTGACATATTCCAAGTGGACTTTGTGAGGATTCCTCTGGCTTAACTTAATCACACCTGAACACCATTGAGAATCTTTAGGAGCTGCTTGAGAAGGCTGCAGTGGTCAAATGCCCCCCCACCACCAATACAAAGTTGATGAAAAAAAAATTCAATGAAATGGATGGAAATAAATCATGTGACATTACTATACTATACAGTCATTTGGCAGACGCTTTTATCCAAAGCGACTTACATATGATGAGCAGACATTTTTAACCATAGCTATTAACCTAACATGCATGTCTTTTAGGTGGGAGGAAGCCGGAGTACCTGGAGAAAACCCACACATACATGGGGAGAAATGCAAACTCCTTAGAGAAAGATCACTGGACAACCCTCCCAGCCTGGGCTCCAACCAGCCACCTTCTTGCTGTGAGGCCACAGCGCTAACCACTGCACCACCATGCTGCCCATTATAGAAACTTATCAAAACTATTCAGCAGCAAAGCCTTTTGGTTTGTTTGCTATTTTGGTGGATACTTAATTTTGTCCAGAAAGTGTATTATTAACTAATGACCCAAATGTTTTTGTATATTATCATTAACACATATAATAAAAGGATGAAAACATTTCTAAATCAATACAATACAAAAATATAGCTTTGCATATACATACGAGGAAGTGCAGCTGCTCTGTCTGGTGGTCCAAAATCTTTTGGGAGGGATTTCTCATCCTGTAGAAGTGATACAATGCTTTAATGTTCTTTCTCATATTACAACAGGGTCTAAAATGTACAAACCAAGCACTGCAACATACCAGTTTGACATGCATGGTTCTGTTGAACAAGAGTTGCCCATTAAACATAGCTGTTAAGCATTTAAGGAAAGTATACCTGGAACTAAGGAAACCATTAAATTATAGTGAACACAAAAGAGTGCGATTAAAAAAAATAAGCCAATGAGTCAAAGGATACAGACAGCTTGGACGGCTTCGATTGGCATTTCGAAGGTTACAGTGCCCATGCCCCTACTTTTGCCATCCTTGTCCTCCAGAATATCTGATCTCACAACCATGCCTGCCATGCCGAAGACCTCTTTTAGCTTCTTCCACCCTACCTTGTAGTCAAGCTGAAAGCAGAAGAAAATAAAAAAGCCAAACACGGTTACTTACAAGTCAAACTAAGTTGACATTTGCTGAAATAATTCTAAATAATCGGTATCTTTTATTGATAAAGTTATGATAAATTCAATCTATAAATAAGAAATTCTGTCATTTAATACAATTTCATTACTCTTTCCACCAAGTGATCTAAACATAAAGACCAATGGTAAAATTCTAAGTGACTCACATTAGCTACAAAAATAGTGCTTCCAATCCTTCCAGCCTGGAGGCCATGGATAATCTCACTGGGGATGTTTGGGTTGTTCATCAGGCTGGGGGGGATGTTAACAATGGGGCCATTTGGGCCAGGGCCCATGCGATCCATCCCACCCATGCCACCACCCATGCCTCCCATGCCACCACCCATACCTCCCATGCCACCACCCATACCTCCCATGCCACCACCCATACCCCCCATCCCACCACCCATACCCCCCATCCCACCACCCATTCCTCCCATCCCACCCATTCCGCCCATTCCACCATGGCTTCCTGGTGGGCCTCCACCTTGAGACTTGCTAATTTCCCTCTGAGAGATGACTCCATCAGGGTCCTGAAAAATATTGGTGAAAAAAATGCTCAGGTTACAGTGCAATTAATTTTTAGGGTACTTCACTTATTCCTGCAACGTACCTCTTTCACTTTTAGAGGTCGCCCATTAAGGTTATGCTTGTTGACCTTTTCCACTGCTTTCTTCATTAGTTCTTCGGTCCTAAACTCAACAACACTGGGAAAAAAAAACAATACACCACCTCTTATATTCTGAAGTAAAAATACATTAATAGCTAAAATTCATCAACTGGATTATTTCTATTGTGTCAAGCTTACATACACAAACACATTGAAACTGGTAAAAAGAAATATCTAAATACTTACGCACAACCCTTCGTTGATTGAAGTCATCAGGCAGTCAGGACAGGCATCAGGAAAAGTGAACATATCAATATTAGTGAAAGTAATTTTTTGTAATGTTAAATGGCATGTAGCAAAACAAGTATCTTCATGCATAACAAAAAGTTAAAACACACAAAAGGCCTATAGCTGTGGCAACAACTCCATACACTGATACATTTTTACCAAGTCATTCAATACAATACAGACAAGTCTAATAAATATCAATAATTATTGTCCAACATCCAAAGGGCAGAAAATCCACAGTGATAGGTTTCCACACCACTAAGATATTTTGTAGAAGTAACTTTCCAATGAAATAGTTTAACACCCAGCTTTGTAACAACATCTTGCAGAGTAAACCCCTTAAGATCATAAAAAGCAAATCCAGCAACCAAGAGGGGCATTGACAGCTATTGCAATCCACAAGATTAAATACAAGAAAACCTGAAGTCCTGTTTTACCCTTCAGGATGACCCTAAATAAGTGCCACAGACAAACATGCCTCCAGCATGTCTCCACCTCACACACTTCACCAGGTTTCTGTATCTGAACAATTCCCCATCAATGTAAATAAACCAAAGCTGACAAACACAGGTTTGTCTAAGCTTACATGTTTTATTTGTATGTATTTGCACTTACCCTCGATTTGCCTTCTGCGTCCATTAAGTGTTCCACGTACGTTACCTCACCCACTACAAATCAGATTCCAGAGACGACACACACCAAGGGGAGAGAAGCCGAGAGAACAATGGGGGTTTAGAG
The DNA here is from genome assembly GCA_037177535.1 of Pseudomugil gertrudae. NCBI lineage: Eukaryota > Metazoa > Chordata > Actinopteri > Atheriniformes > Pseudomugilidae > Pseudomugil > Pseudomugil gertrudae. The sequence continues at coordinate 13,829,213 of JBAMHV010000015.1, read as the reverse complement.
CAGAAACAAGGAGGACGGCCGGTGACAGTGAGCTCGGACTGCTAGTCCTGAGCCTTCCCCAGGACCTCAGCAGCACAATATGGTACAGGTCTACAAAAGATAAGCTTGGCTTATTAAAATAAAAAAATTTAGTAACACTTCTTAGCCTGTCCTTGTTGGATTTCTCCCAAAACACCAGAAGCAATAGACTGAGGAAACCAACTGGTAAGATGGCCAGCAGCCTTCCTATTTCGATGTAATGCCATGAACACCACCTACTACATCAAAATAATTGACCATATAATTTTCAAGGTAGAAAAACCCATACAAATGCCTCAGCCCATTTCATTACAAGCCTTAGCGTACTTTTTCCAAATGTCACCATTTTAAACCTCCAGCAAATGCATCAAAACATTTGCCCATCAGGTGAACCTAAGAGCTAGAAAGCTAGTAAAATGACCATAGTCTTGGTGATGGCAGGTTCTAAGAAAAATATGCTTCTTTAACTACAAACCCATACATGAAGTAGCCCGTTTCTGAATGCAAAAAATCTCAATTTTGATTCAGCGTTGACCACAGCCACGCCCTTATTCCAGGTCACGTCTTTCAGCAAATGAACATCAGTGACCAAACCTCTCAAGACAAGGACAGTTCAAAAGAAGTTGCTTCATTTTGTAGACCTGTACCCCAAAGACATCCCCAGCACATATCTGTGTTTGGCACAACATGGAGATCTGCTGAGAAAACATTTGCTTGTCAAGGTCACACCTAAAAAAGAAAATGCAATTTAACTCCACAGTCAGTTGAGATCAAACCAATGCCTGCCCTCCTTCAGAAAAAAGATTATAGCCTTCTAAACACATTCTTAAAAACTTACATGTCAAAGCATAGCATTACTAATGATGCATCTAAGGATATCAAGATCCCATAACTATGCAACTCTTTGTATGAGTGAAAACTTAACTTTGCAGATTACAGACTTGCTACATCACAACACATTTATTTCAACTTGTCTCCAAAGAATTTGACCATTTCTTTTACATAAGTTTTAACTTTTGCTCATAAATAAATATTGCAATTGATGGCAACCCATTCCTTGTTTCTGGGCAAAATAAATAATTTAATTCCAGCACAAGTATTGTTTAACTTATTTCATGTGCTTCCTGGGGTGTAAATGTCTCATTACACCATTCAAGATCACTTGTCATTGAATTTTCACATTAGTGGACTTGCTTTACACTTGTACAACCTCCACATGACAAAAACAAAGGTTAGAGTAATCTCAATGGAGACCAAGTGTTCAATCTATCATCCGGGCTCACCACACTTGTCCAAGTCTGCAACAGCTCCTTTGTTTGCAGACAAATGAGAGGAACCCTATCCAAGTCCTTTATTCCAAAAGAACTTCCACAGAAATCACAAACACTATTATATGTACCACTCCAAACAGCTGTTCAAAGCTGCAGCGGTCAAACAAAATGACCGTGGATGCTGATCCTGACTTTGTATAATATCCAAGTAGTTTTCTTATCCACACATCTTACCTTTTTCTTTCATAAGGTCTTTAAGGGCCTGCCATTTCACATCATAGGGGATGTTGCTGACAAAAACTCGGTATCTTTTGTTTGCGTTGCTATAAGGTTCAAAGCGACCACCTCCACCTCTCTTCAGGGGTCTCTCCTTCCTGCTCAAGTTGGGTTCATTCTTGGGTTTCCCATTCATCTCTCTGCATAAACAAAAAATAAATATTGTGAGTACACGGTAAAAAATAAAAAAACCTCCAAAAGTGCATTTTAAAAAAAGATCTGGTGGAAGATGAAAGAGGAGGAAGTGTTGTAAGCAGGTCAATCAGCAAACGTATTAAACTCTGCTTTAATCCTGGCTGGGTTTCAATTTCTTTTCTAAAACTGAAATAACTACAACAAAGGCAAATCGAATAGAGATATTTAATTAAACGTCTGTAATGTTATAAGAGTTAATAGCATTTTGAAATGGCGTGTATTCAAAACGGCTGTGCTCAGCCACATGGCAAGGCCGCTCCTTAAACCAAGAGGGCCTTTTCCGTGTGACTTGATCAAGGATACGTTATTAAAAAGTAATAATAGCAACAATTTGATCGAACATAAAAGAAAAACATACGACTATTCAATCAAATAAAAAAATTATCACGTGGTTATGGTTCCCGAAAACATTAAATTTCATAGTCGGTACCTATGTGTCCTGCAAATAGACGGGCCCGAAACAGGCGGCATGACCTTTATTTAATGCAATTATTCAGTGGACATTTAACAATGCTTCTTGGTTAACTGAAACCTTACTGTGTCGTTAGGATTAAACAAATCAAGCAATATTGATCATGTTTCTTTTATTAATAAAGACATCCGACATTAAAACCTAAGAGCTGCTGCGACCGCCTAGTTACAACAAAGAAACATCGACGGAAAGACTCACCCTTGCTGCTGCTGCGCTTGCGGCTGGTTTTCATTTTCAGTAGTATTTTCCGTCTGTTCGCTCGACATTTTTTTAGCAGGTGTCTTTTACGCCTAACTTCACTGTTTTGTAGCGAACTAGGATCGATTATATAACCAAGTCGAACGACTGTAATAGCACACACTGAAGCTAGCTATTATGAAAATGGCGGACAGAGCAGTTGCTTATTTAAAAAGGGCCCGGATCTACTTCCGTTTTATCCTTTCAACTTACAAGTCGAGACACCAAGTTAAAATGTTAAACAAAAACCATGGTTTGAACTCCTTTGTGATGTTTGCACATGTTCGAAATAAAAAGCATAATAATCAAAAGACTGGCGCTTTTTTTATATCCCTATACTGATATTAGTGTAACCTTTGAGAAGCACAATCACACAGGGGTTTTAATGAAAGGCTTAAACTGTCCGTGTGGATCATACACAGGCAGCTTGCTGACAACAATATGGTTGTAATACTATTTTTTTATACAGCCTATGGTAATAACTCTGTTTATAGTTCAGATGCAGAAGCTAAATAATGATAACTTTACCAGTACAGTATCAGTAACTGACATGCATCCACAAGACATGCATGTTAGGTTAATAGCTATGGTTAAAATAACTGCTTATAATTTGTAAGTCGCTTTGGATAAAGGCGTCTGCAAAATGATTGTAGAATAGAATAGAACAGAACGGAATAGAACCGCATTAGTGATAACTTAATAAATAATAAAATAAATAAAAAATACTTTATTGATCCCAGAGGGAAAATCGAAATGTAGTAGTTTTTAAATACAAAAAAATTGTTAATGAAGGGTCTTCGTTGTTCTTGTCAGGATGGTGCCGTCCACACGAGTCCATATAATCCGTCATACACTCAGTCAAGCTGTTGATGTCCTCTCCATGAGGACCACAGAGGACACTCCAGTCT
>JBAMHV010000015.1:13806187-13822394 GCA_037177535.1 Pseudomugil gertrudae | reverse complement strand
GAAGCCGTCGAGAAGAGATAGTTATATCCAGGTTGAGGATTGGACACACTTGTTTAAATTATTCTTTATGGAAGGTTCAGCGACACCAGGACGGAAACTGTAATTACTGCTCTCAACCAGAAACAGTTGAATATGTCCTTATTGACTGTGACCATTATCAGCACCAGCGGACAATGCTCAGTTTGACGGTTGTCAACAAAAAACTCCCTTTTAACATAAAAACATTACTTGGAATCGAGACTATTAGAAAAGAACTGTTTATCTTCTTAAAATAGACTAATTTGATATCACGCATAATATCCCCCCTGGATGGACTGCGACCTGTCCAGGGTGTACCCCGCCTTTCGCCCGTTGGCAGCTGGGATGGGCTCCAGCCCCCCCCCCGACCCCGCTCTGGGAACAAGCGGTTGAAAATGGATGGATGGATGGATGGGCATAATATCCCTCTGACCAGCATGGTCCGTACACCCCAGCACAGTAGGTGGCGGTAATGTCCCGTTAGATGGTTGCCAACCGCCAATTAAACACCAAAGAAGAAGAAGACTTCACAGAGGCTCCGTCCATCTTTTTATACAGTCAATGGTTTTTAGCTAGCTTATGTCTTAGCCTTAACAGTAGCTTGTTAATATTCTTCCCGTATGGCTTAACTATTGTATATAGAAACTATATATAGTTCAGTGGTAATTTTACAGGAAAGATCACGCTCTTCAACGTTATCTTATTGGTTTCTGATTGGTTTATGGGATTCTAGTTTAAGAAACGACACGGTAGCGTTAGCCGTTAGCTGGATCATTATCGTTGATCAGTACTTTCTTAGAATGAATGAGCGCGTATTAATGACTGGGTAGTATTTACGTTTACCAAGTTGTAAAAGCAGCATCATAAACAGCATATAACGATGACCACTGGTGCTGATGTTAGGGATATTCTTGAGTTAGGTGGAGTCGACAATGACGGTCCCATCAGCAAGAAAGACCTCATCAACTCAGATAAGGTGGGAGATGAAAGAAAGAATCCATAAATGTTGCATTACCCACGTTTTCCTGGATATTGTACTCAACTTTTTTTTTTTTAGCTATTTAACTTGACCTATTTTGAGAATATTGGAAAATGTTGTATGGGGATTTTGTTACTGCTAGTCGATACTCGTAACACAAAAATTAAGCCATTTCCAAGATAAAATATTCATGCATAGGTTGTTGTTACTCTGTGCTGTATAATGTTACAATATTTTCTTTGAATATAATTTTTTTATTTTTAGAAAAAATCAAAGAAGGCAACAGAGACGCTGACTTTCAAGAGACCTGAAGGAATGCACAGAGAGGTTTATGCTCTGCTGTATTCAGACAAGAAGTATGTTTCTATCTATCTATCGATCTATCTATAGCTTTCTGACAGTTTTTTCTGTTTACATTAAACTATCTTGAATTAGAAAGACTTTTCAGTCTGAGTGAAAAAGTGCTTGCAGTGTTTGTGTATTACTAATTTTGATATACTTTGTGATACATAAATTTTTGTCAACCTATTAATTATCTATCTTATCATGGACCTCTGTGAAAAATTAAACTATGATAACAAATACTTATTTTCATTGGCTCTTTGTAGAGATGCACCCCCCCTGTTGCCTAGCGATACCACTCAAGGCTACAGGACGGTCAAAGCCAAGCTAGGTTGTAAAAAGGTTCGTCCCTGGAAGTGGATGCCCTTCACAAATCCAGCTCGTAGAGATGGGGCCATATTCCACCATTGGCGACGGGTGGCAGAGGAGGGCAAGGACTACCCTTTTGCACGCTTTAACAAGGTAGAGTTGACCACCCTCCCTTTTTAGTCAAGCAGTACAAATGCAATGAACACACAATCCATCATTTTAATGTAATTTTCTTCTGCATATTTTTCTGTGTTCTTTTTGTTAATTTATTCTCTATTTCCTCACCTCACTTCAGACAGTGCAAGTACCAGTATACTCAGAGCAGGAATATCAGATGTATCTCCATGACGATGGCTGGACTAAAGCAGAAACAGATCATCTGTTTGACCTGTGCAAGCGCTTTGATCTACGCTTCGTTGTTGTCCATGATCGCTACGACTACCAGCAATACAGAGTAACTAACTCAGTATTTTAGCTATGTAGTAAAACAAAATAAAAACTCCATCATTAATCTCAAAGGAAACTGGGATTAGTATTCCATGAAGGGAAAAAAACAGTAAAGCACATATCTGTAATAATTCTAATTTAATTTCTATTTTCAGAAACGCTCAGTAGAGGACTTAAAAGAACGATATTATAGTATTTGTGGTAAGCTGACCAAGGTCCGTGCAGCATCTGGGACAGAGCCTAAGATCTTCATCTTTGATGCTGCTCATGAAAGGCGCCGTAAAGAACAGTTGGAGAAACTGTTCAATCGTACACCTGAACAAGTTAGTACATTTCTAATTTGATTTGTCTTGCAATATGTATGAAACTAAATGTATGAACTAAATTTTATATGAATAAAGCAAAATAAATATTCAGTGCAGAAATATTTTACAACTGCATTTATTATTAAACTGTTGGCAATATAAACAACAACCCTTTCAAATTCCTGTCCTCTAAATACAAGTTTTGTACTTCTCTTGTTTTTCCTGAAGGTGGCAGAAGAGGAGTATCTTATTCAGGAGCTAAGGAAGATTGAAAATAGGAAGAAAGAGCGTGAGAAAAATGCTCAGGATCTGCAGAAACTTATTAAAGCGGCTGACACCACAACAGAGTTAAGACGAGCCGAAAAGAGAGTATCCAAGAAGAAGGTCCCGCAAAAAAGAGAAACTGAAAAACCGGTATGATTTATGAACACCCCAAAGGATCGAAGCAACCACAAGCCGTATCATATACTTGTCATATTCAGGATTGTTCTTGTTAAATTAAGCCCAGAACAGTTATTAAGCAATTCCCTTGGCACGTTTCTACAAAGTAAAAAGAAAAAAAGCCCATTGTATTTCATGCCTCAATATTTCACTTTTTTCTAGGCTGTACCAGAGACAGCAGGCATCAAGTTCCCTGACTTCAAATCAGCAGGTGTCACATTGCGCAGCCAGAGGGTGAGTTAGGTGTTTGAGTAACTAATAGATAGATGTAATCAATTTTAAATTCTACACTAAAATGAAATGAAAAGCTTTTATTTCCCAATTTAAAAAACTTATATACGTGTGTGTGTGTGTGTGTGTATATATATATATATATATATATAATGTATATGTGTGGGTTTGTGTATTTATGTATATTTATGTGTGTGTGTATTTTGTGTAAATCTGTGTAAGCATAAACTTTCAAAGCTTGGAGCTGAAATTGCTGTGTGAGTAACCAGAGTTAGGCTTGAGTTAGCTGTCGGTTGTCGTCACTATGTTGATTTATTCTGTTACTGACCAGCTAATGTCTGTAAACCCAGACAGAGGACTCTTATTCATCTTCAAGACTGATGAGGAGCTGCTGCTCTCTATGGAAAGTGCATTAGCACAGCTAAGGAAGTGGAGAGCCCCCCCTAGCTAATCAGTCAGATAGACTTCAGTGGATAAAGACATTTTGATCTGGCCCACTGAAGTGCATTTCATATGAATTAAAAACCTTGAGGTAGAGCTGTTTATTCTAATATCGTCAGTACCTTAAATCACAACCATGTATGTGTGTGTGTCTCTGTTTGCATGTTATTCAGATGAAACTGCCAAGCTCAGTTGGCCAGAAAAAGATCAAGGCCATTGAGCAGATCCTGGTAGAGCAAGGAGTGGGTGAGTACGAATAAACATTAGCAGTTTGAGAACATTTTAGAGTTTTACTTTTTTAATTCTCCTGCAGCAAAGCTTGGTGTCAGTTGGGCAGAGAAAGTGACAACTTCTTTAAAATTTTACAGGATAACACATTTTTACAAATATATATATTTTTAAATTGCTATGAACAGAATGAGTGACCCTAAAGGCCACTATTGCCACTATTGCCAATGTCTGCCACATTTTGTGCATCTTTTCCTCTCTCTCTGGTCTGAATATAGATCTTAACCCCATGCCCACGGAGGAGATTGTGCAGATGTTCAATGAGCTCCGTAGTGACTTGGTGCTTCTGTATGAACTGAAGCAAGCCCATAGCAACTGTGAATATGAACAGCAGATGCTGCGTCATCGTTACGAGGCTCTTCTTAAAGCTGGAAGCGGGTCCGGGTGCGTGGGAGCTATAGGGCCAGGATCTACCTCTCTACCACTAGGTGGGGAGCTCAATGCCATAAACAGTACCACATCATCCACCCCAGGAGCTGAAGCTCAGTCCTGGCCCAATACTGATGACATCAAGGTGGAAGCCAAGGAGCAGATCATTGATGTTGTTGGAGCACCTCTTACTCCTAACTCGGTAAGCATGCACTGCTCGAACTCCAACTTTCTGAACCACTACTGAAGTGAGGATATGGTGTCATGATACAACTTCTACTGGATCAAACATTAAGCTTTGCTGGTTGATATTAAACTTATATTGATGCAGGATGTTCTATCAGATTGGCATATGACAGTCTTTTTTTCCCCTCCTGATTTTGTGTGTAAAAGCTTTAAAAATACCTCTTAATATACATTTTGTTCTGGTGGAATGACGATAAGCTTGCTTCAGATCTACAAATTAGAGAATAATGTCTTCACTCCTTGAGCAGAAGTATGAGTTGGCAGCAAATTCTTTATGTCTTAAACTGGTTGAAAGCAGGAGAAATTCAGAAACAATCCCATGTAATGTTATTTTCACCCATTAAGACCTAATACAACACTTTTCTATGCCGATTCCCATGTTTGTGATGTATCTGTGGTGTAAATAGGTTAAATGGATCAAAACATTGTTTATTATATTCATATTTATTGCAAATTTACCTGAGAGTTTAGATGACTTGTTGTAAAATGGCTATTATAACTAAAGAAGAGGTGAACTTCATCACATTCCAGCTTGACTCGTTTTTTTGTATTTTCTTGCAGCGTAAACGGAGAGAATCAGCATCCAGCTCATCGTCAGTAAAAAAGGTGAAGAAGCCTTGATGAGAGCAGCTGGTACGACGAGGGACTGTATTACTTATTCTGATGACAGTGGAGTACCCATGAGTGTTTTGGCTGGATAAGATGGACACAACTGAGCCAGACACCATATTACTGTCTATTTACGCCGAAGCACATCTGACCACACATACACAGCTTCTCACCTGCTAACAAGACCTCCCCAAACCCTCCCCATCTGGCTGTGACAAAGGCAACGACTGAGTGACATTTCATTCCATTACTGCCCGTCTCCCTGCCTCCACCACTGGTTGGGCTTAGATGAGGCAAGAGCAACTGTAAATTGCCAGGCTGAGCTAATCGGGACGTGGTGAAGAAGGTGGGAATGACCGGATAATTGAAATGAATTGGAATGAAAAGAAAGAACAGAGTGGGAGGGCCCGGAGCTGCAATCCTCTCTTCAGCATTTGAGGCTTTTTCTTGTTTTTTTTGCGTAATTATACAATACTGTTTACTGGAAATGTGTTTTCGTGTTAACCTGTAGTGCCGGCTCCCTCTTTTGCAGGAGTGTATTTTGTTTTGTGATTGAGGCTTGTTTCCATCTGGCTCTTTTTTCTTTACTCTGGACTGGAAAGCTGATTTGTGTTGTTACTCCTCAGGTGACCTTGAAAATGCTTTTGTCAGTGATTTAATAAATACTAGTTTTTGGGTTCTCTTTTGTATTGCAGGTTCTGTGTATTTTCTTTTCTCTTTTTCACATAAGTCTGTCACTCTCTTGATTAGAGAGTGACCAGTGTCAAATATGTATTTATTGGGAAAATTGTAGGATCACAACATTTTTACCTTGCCTGTCATCCGAGTTAAATAAGGTCTAATGACTTCATTAATATGATAATTAAGCATAGCCACTGTAACTTCATTACTCTCCCTCCCCCAATAATACCGCTAATTGTGTGTCATTTATGTAATTTGGCCTTCCTGGATAGCATTTCTATGCAAATTTTAAAAAAGGGGGACGACACTTATTATCTATGCGCATACTTTGTTCTTTTTTTTAATGTGTGTTTACACTTAAAATCAAGGATAATACACAGTACCACAGTTTGTAAACATATAAATGTTTTAAGTAAGGACAGGTTGTTCTTAACTGGCACAAATAGAAGAATATTGTCCTGCTTTTGTTTCCTCTCATCAGGCAAGAAAATAGAAAGTTGAAAAGTACTATGTGTAAAAACGACTTGCGTGTAGTTCGAAGCACGGGTGTAAAGGGAATTTTGGCCATCGGTATAGCTGAAATTCTTCCAGATGTGAACATATTTTCATCCGAGTGGATCCAGTGGCCTTAGGTGCAGCAACTACTGCAATATGGGTACAGTAAGTACTTAAAAAGTCTGTACCTGTCAAACGTTTGGACACATATGCCAGTTAAATCTGGTTGGTAAATGCATATTCATTTTTTCTGTCTTTCACATATGAAGCAAGTCACTGTTTTTCTCAGGTGTCCTTGATTTGGAGGAAACCTCTGTCAAATATGTGTGTGACTGGAGCTTTAATAATGAAGGTAGTGTCCATTCAATTAAATTCACTTCAGCTTTATTTGTATAGCGTTTGTTTACAAAAACGTCCAGACTCACATCCTAGGGCAGCAAGGGACACCTACGGAGAGAGGAGAATTTCAAGTTAAATATACCAAAACTGTCATAAGTTCAACCATAGAAACTACAGAACAAAGGGAAAAAAGGAAGGAAGTGCTCAGTGCACCTTCACCATCAGCCTATCTCAGTATAACTAAGGGATGCTAACTACTTCTACCCTCAGTAAGGTTTTCTGCCTGATCTTACAGGTAGAGAAGCTGGACTGGGAGCTGGACCACTAAGACAGGAGCCTGATAGCCAAAGGCTTTGCCTCTCTTTGTACTCTGAGACTGGAGGAATCACAAGACAATCCTGCAGTGTGAGAGCAATGTGCTCTGTTGGTAATATATGGATCTACAAGAAATTAATGTACAACAAAGCTTTGTCATAAAGAGCGTTACGTGAGGAGATCAATTTTAAATTCTTTCCTAGATCTTACAGGCGACACACGTCTTTTACGTACCCTTTAAGGCATTATTAAAAACAGTAAAGCATCCTGAAAAGTGCTGTAGCATCGAAGAATGCCAGTACTGCAGTTTTAAATCTGAGTTCCCACCTCACACACACACACACACACACCCACACACACACACACCCACACACACACACACACACACACACACACACACACACACACACACAGCTGGTGGTGTGAAACACTGTTTAAACTACAAATATGGCAGCTGCCATTAATGTGGAGCCAATGTAAATAGATATACAGGCTCATTCTATGAGAATGAAAGCACAGGTTATTTCAGTACCCTTCCATTGCCAAAATAAAGTGACACACACCTTACCATACAAATGAAAAAATGGGCTTTGGGGCAGAGAAAAAAAAAACGATAATGCTTTAGTAGTGTTTTAGGAAATGTCACTGGTTGTAAACATTGTGTGGCCAACTAAGAGTTTCTGTCTGAACATTTTTATTTACCTGCAGAAACACTTTCCTTCTTGAAGATCTTTTATGTACTGCTATTTTGATGTCTGTGCATAACGTTTTGAAGATATTTGCAAGACCTCTTTAAACCCTTGTACAAGGTTCAATTTCCTGTTAACACAAATGTCTAATCACATGATAGCAAATCAATGCAATCAGGCTTATAGACAGTCAAGACAACTTGCCTCATTTCAAACTGAGCTTCAGAATTGGGACTATAAGGGGATTTAAGTGACATTGAATGTGGCATGGTTGTTGATTTTAGGCTGGTTGTTTCTAGTATTTCATAAACTGCTGATCTATTGGGATTTTTATGGACAGAGAAGAAAGCTCAGGAAATATTAATGGGTATTAATATTAATATTTTAACCAAATTTAGTAATTATGTCATTTAATTGTCCTTTTAGAAACATAATTTAAAAATGCATTTACAAATTACAGTAATAAGGAATTAAAATTTTAACTTGAAATTTTTAATATTTTAGTTTAAATGTGTAAATAGAAAACACTGCGAAGTGACATTTTTATTTTATAATATAATTATTGAATTTGAAACTAAAAGTAAAAGTTGATTGTAACAAAAGGTTTTACGTGGCTTCCTCTTTCATGTCGTGTGTCTAAGTGCAAAGGAAAATGTCATTTTATATCTTCATTTTCTGACACAATAAAAAGTCAATAAAATAAACACACTATCTTTTTAAATTTCTTCTCACTCTTCTGAATATTTCTTGCCAAACACTCAAATGTACCCAGTGAAATTGGAGTTGTCCAACTACTTCAATCAATCTGATTATTTATAGGTCAAATAAGCACAGCTAAGCTCACAGTGGTACCGCTCACTGCAGCCCATTTCACTCAGAGAGAGAGAGAGAGAAGCAAAAGCAAGTAAACATGGGTAAAATGGATTCTCTGTGTCTATATTTCATGTTGAAAATTGGCTCATAAATCCAGAGGTTTGATCTATGGAACCCGTCGTTGCCTGAAAAAACCTCCGTAAATGTGTAATTTCTCCCTTGACAGAACACAGCCGAAAGGCTATCTTTCTTTTGCCTCCTCCTCCCCTCTCTCGGCCCCTCTTCTCTGTCTTTCATTCTCCCTCCCTCTCTAGTAGCCTGGTGTTGGATTAATGCTCTCTTCCGCTCTCTCCTTTCATGCTCCTCTGATATCTTCTTTTCATCACTGCTCATCCATTTATCAAAACCCAGGTTTCTCTCCTCTCCACTGTACCTTTCACCGTCTAAAGCCATCACAAGTTTATAGCAAGTATCTTGTAAGAAGGACATCGAGAATGTGGAGTTTTTTAATAAATACTAACTTAAATAGAAAATAGGTGGGTAGGGTTGCATCAGCAGCCAAGTGTGAATGATAAAGCCCCCTGGTAGCCCCCAGCTAGCTCTGTCTGTTATGATCTCCATCTGGGCTGCAGTGTACTTTCTGCAACACTAATGCGAAAAGCATGAGGCAGAACATCACAGAAGACTTTCTTATAATGTGGCTGAGATGGGACCTTTTTATCAAGGCCGGGCTGAGGCTTTAATCACGGCCTAAAAGATGTGCAGGCTTTTTATCATAGTTGAACTGTATCCAAGTTAATCGCTGGCATACGTCACTGTCTAAAGGTTGTCCGGTTGCACCAGCAGGCAAAACTGGTAGTGGTGATTGAACATACTGTTAAGAGAAAAGATGTGTATTGAGGGACATAAAGTGGGAAGATACAGGTAATAGCTGATGTGATAGAGCACTGTTGAAATACATCACACCCTGACTGCTGATGTGTCAATGATTAGATTGCTGATGCCTCCTCTCTATGCCAGTGTGCTTTATATCCATCATGTCACATGCAATCACCAATTACTACAATGTAAAGAGAAGAGAATTCTACGTTAGCAGCGTAAGGATGGGTACTATCATTTGCCGCTTACAGCACATGTGTCATAAAAATGTCCAAAACAGATTTTCACCTTCGTGCCCCTCTCTCATCTCCATGTCTCTTTGACTTTCACCTTCTCCTGTATGTAGGTCACCTTGAGGGTGAAAACTTTTAATCATCCTTCCACATCAAATTCACCTGTGCCCTCTGGGACCCCAAGTTGCAACAGAGAGGAGGGGAGGTGGGAAATGAAGTGCCCACAGGGCTGGACAGTAGATGTCATTTTCACAGGATTTTTTTTTCTGCTAGTGGGGGAGGCCTGCTACAACACAAACCCAATAACTGGTTGTAAGCAGTGCTTACAGCTAAGCATTAACCCCTCTGTCCACTCGCTACATTCAAGCCCTGGGGAGGCAGAAGAGAGTGGAGTGAAGTGGAGTAGAGCAGCGAGTAGGACTAAATCTGGCCTTCTCTTTCCACAGAACTGCGATGCTCTGTGGAACATCTGGAGGCAGATGTTGTTGCCTTTCAAGATGTCCTACCTTGAAATGACTGATTAGAGCTTGAAAGTGATGGACATTTGATGTAATTTCAGGAGAAGTGCTCTCTTTGTGTACCCACGAGGTCAAAATGAACTTCCCAGTACAATTCAGTGAAAGCTATGATCCCATGTACTTGTAAGCTAATACGCGCACTAATGTTGCATTGTCGTTTTTTCTTACAATTGTGACAAAAATGTTCTGCCATTCCTGGTAAAAATAGTTCTTATGGTGATGTGACATTTACAAAATGAATTAAAAATGGTACATTGTGATAGCTCTGTATCAAAATAGTTTTTAATTAGTATTTTTCTAGTTAGGATATAATAAACATAAAAATAAAATAAAATAAAAAGAGTTTTTCATGAATGACATCCAACTTGTTCAATTTTTTTAATACAATTCTGATGGGAAAAAACATCTTGAGTGGACAAGGAAACATTATTTCTTTGTGCAGATGTCAAACAGGAGAACAGTCTAAATGAACAGTTTGATTAATCTTCCTGAAAGTTTTTTGTTTTCTAAATGGAGTAATTTATCTTTTGAACAATTCTTTTGGAAATGTTTTCTGGCTTAAGGATGTTATTGTAGAGTTAGACTGAAATTGCATTCATTGCTACGAGTGATTCAAACCTCTACCAGTTTAAAAAAAGGACAGTTTCAGACATTAAGTTGTAATTGAAGGTGTTTAAGTTGATGACTGGACACTTGGTGTATTTACAGAAATGTCCACATAGCCATACTTGAAATGCATATGACTTTACTGGACTCCGTTTCTTTGCTAGTTTCTGTGTTCACTGCTCTGCCTTCACTGATTTATTTTATTATCTATCATGGTACACATAATGAAGAGACAAACACAGCCGGTTAAGCAAAGAGTTGTCCATGCAGGACCAAGCTATGATTGCATGCTGCCCATAAACAAGACCAGGTTGGACAGGTCAGCCCCACTCTGTTCTCCCTGTGGTGCCCAGAAACAAACCAGTTTGATTTGATTTATCAGTGTAAGATACAGAAGCCTCTGAACAATATGTGACAGAGTTACTCCACTAAAGCACCACAGCGAATGTCTTTCTTCCTCTCTTTACCTGCTCAGACACAGTTCTAACAAAGGGGGAAAAAATCCAATTTACTATGTGGATCCACAGCTGTCAGGGTGAGGGAATTAAACATCACCCATAACTCAGTGGGGGTGCTGAGCAGGTCAGCGGATGGCAGCGATGGTAACATGACTCTGGGGTGCAATAAGAAAGGATTTTAACCTATGACTTCTTCAATAAGGCTGCTACTAGAACATTCTCCTCACCACCAGTAGCCTTCAACGTTCTGCTTATCAGTCTCTGGTCAAGTTGACGACTCAACTTATGAGTTACTGCTCATCACTCAAATTTTCTTTAAGACAAATAGGAGAAAACTGTGATATGTTAGCATAAATGCAATGTTTTCCATCCCACTGAGTCCTAGAGCAGTTCCTGTGGAGCAGTTCCACAGGGGCTGGTGGGATACTGAAGCTTCTAGTGTCCCAGTGTCATCACCCATACAGGCTGACTACTTGCCTGGCTGGTCCGCCACCACCAGAGCCTCAATTACCTGACTGACGTTTCATTAGCGCCTGCAGCTGATCCCGTGGCTGAGAGGCAGTGGGGCGCAGAGGAGCATGGAGCGAGCCATAGGGGGAAGTGGAGGCTTCAACGCATTACATTCTCATGCGCTGTCAGTGTCACAGCTCTGAGTACAGCCACACAGGCCCACTCATTACATCGCCGTCATTTAGTTCATGCTCTTATTAAGCTGGACTGGGTATACTAAAATAGAGCGTGGTTGGATTTTTTTCTGGTGACACCAACTCTGAGTTGACGTCCACAAACGTATCCTGGACTTCTGGAGCCATTTGAAGATGTAAAAGGTCTGGTTGTGTCCATGTATACACATTGAGTAAAGTAGCTGAAGGCATGCATGAAACAAATCTGTGCTGATCAGAAGTTTATCTGTATGCACGGCTGCACATGCTGAACAATAAATGTGTGGCGGCATGTTCCACACAGGTACCAGGGTTTGTGTGTAATGTGTGTGTGGCCTCTCCATCCCTGGGGTTGGCGCAGGCCATGTCAGAGATGATCCAAGGCGGAGCTGAGGGGGTTTAGTGAGACCCCCGGCCTGAGCCTCTCCACACAGCCCACGCTTGGCTGGCCTCTCCTTCCCATTTGTCATCTTGGGCCAGTAAGACCCCCGAAGAGATTAGGATAGAGCAGAGAGACTGGAGGAGTAGCAGGAATAAGAGGATCAGTTAAGCTATAAACACAGACAAGTTTGTGTCTCTCACCCACTCTGGCACAGTGACAGTTTGTAATGGCTGTCAAAACTTCGCCCTGTGCAGTACATCTTTCTTTAAATGACACTGCAGTGCCTGAATGTGCCATACCTCATGTCAGTAAACAGAACAGGTACAAAAGCACATATCCGTTTTATCAACTGCTGTGTGTGTTGTGAAACGTGGGCTCTGGTTGGACATTAAACAGAGGAGTTAACTGTATCGACCCGTATTGACCCAGGTTAATGAACCATGGCCCAACACGGAACAGAAAATGCAAAGGTTTGCTTATAATTACAATTCTGTGGCACAAAGACCATTAGTCAAATCTGGAGTGCTCCTTCATTTCCATATTTTTGAATATTCTACTTAATTATGCAAGAGAACAGTGAGGTAGATGAGAAGTTTTAAGAAAGCCTCATAAAGTCCTTATTAAGAGCAGAGGGGATTAATGACAGTTAATATGAGGGCAATCAAACATTTAATGCAAAGGCCCTCCTGCAGGCAAACACTATTTAAATGAGTCAATTAGACATTCATTATCTAGGAGCCTATAAGTGAAGTCAGATCTGCATAAATGTTGGTGCAGAACATCATTCCTTTCTAAAAAGGAACAAATGAAATATTAAAAAAGTTAACAAGTCAGACATGGAAAATGCACAAATATTGATTGCTAGAGGGCTAGTTACATGTTGTCATCAAATCAGGGGGAGAATGCACAATATCCATCTGAGATTGTCTCATAAATCATAATTATTGAGTTAGCACGATCTCTTGATTAGGCATGTAGCGTTGTTGAAACAGATTGGGAGAGAGGGATGGGGCAAGTTCTCCAAATGTCCGTTATGAAATCTTGTCAAATCGTGCACATGAATAAGTTCAGAATGTCTAAATAATTCTCACGCTAACAAGCCTCCTCACAATAAGAAGGTTTATGCTAAAGAAAAACATATATATGCGGCAGAGGATGACTTGAATAATGTACCAAACTATGTAGATATATCACTGTCAGGACTTCCTCCCTCCTCCTTCTCCTGCAATCCCTCTTTCTTTCCCTCTCTTCGTGTCTGCCTCCACTCTTGTCAGTTGCCCCTGCACACAATTACTGTGTGTGATTGCTATCAGGCGGGACGATCGGGGAGGCTCCCAAATTAGGGCCTAAATAGGATATCCTACATGGCGAAGGGCACAGGCCTGGACATGGTAATGAAAGCCTATACATCACAATCAGGCCGACAATCCTATTCATACTGCAACACATTACTCTCACTCCTCATAATTATAGAGGGGTGACAGACGGGCCTGTGAGGCACGGTGGAGGAGACGCGAGTGTTGGGAGGAGGCAAAAGGGAGGGAGCGGGTTTTACCAGGAAGGTGGTGAAGCAGTGACACAGTTTTCGAGTGGCTTCCTCTCTTCTGTGATCTCCTGATACATGCAGTGATCAGCTTAGGAGCGAGTCCACAGGGCTGAGTTTACCATTGTTTCAGCAAGCATCCATGACAGAAGACACATCCATCTGTGTTGGAACCTTTAAAAAATAAATAAAAAGGCACTTAAAGCACCACAAGAATGCTTTTTTTTCCTTCTACAGATTCTTCAGCTGGGACACTGACCACATCTTCCATCAGAGTGACTGACATAGGCACAAACGCACACAAACACACACAAACATGATGAGATGTGATGAGATGTGAGGGGGACAGCTTTGCGATCAATACCATGAGCAGGAATCAGCGATGGGAAGAATAAGACAATGGCCTATCAGATTGAGGTTGACTTCTCCTTGTATGTGTGGCAGGCCTGTGACAATAGATTGGCCCAGAAATCCAATGGCACTTGCCGACAGAAGAAAAAAAATGAGGAGACAGATGAAAAGAAAGATTGCTAATGCTCTCCAAGCAGGCATTTTAATCTGTGACAGAGGAGGGATTTGGTGAAAGCCATTATCACACAGTAAACCCCCCACCCCACCTTCCTTTTTCCTCTTTCTTTTCCGATAAGCAACCTTATCAGACTGCTTGGGGGAGAGCGCGCATGTGTATGCATGTGTATGCATTCACATCTTTGCATGTGTTTGTATTGCAAAATGGGATATTCCAAATGTGATTCACTGCATTTGAGAAAACTCTCCTTTATCAATGTAAATCACCTTAAGAACTAAGTCAAACAGTAAGCTTTGCTAAATGAATTCAGATCACAATAACTGAGTATGCCAAAGAAAAAAACATGGGCAACAAAGAAGCAAAATGCAATGTGTTTTTAGGTATTTGTTGTTGCCTGAGGGATGAAGCCACCTTGGTTTGTGTGCAAAAAGATGCCCTACCTGCAGATACCTCCACATTTTCATTGCATCAATATATACAGAAACCTTGAAGAAAGATGAGAAGAGGATGGTGTCGGGTCATGTTTTTGTACGTTTAACTCAGAAAACGGAAAACTTCTTGGCTTGTCCTTGTTGAGCTCTGTTTACTATATGTGGAAATATACAGGCCACCATGCTGCTCAGTCCGTCCGGGATATAAAAACTGCCATTCTTTTGCATCTTTCCATCATCTTTTTTGTACCTGCAGCTTTTCCATCACACTCTTGACACATTCCTGAATTGATTTGTATTAGTTTCACTTTAATAGATTATGTTTAAATACACTATTTGTTAACTTTCACCCTGTTTTGCATCCTTTATGAACCGATTTTTTTGACATCTGTTCTCTGGATGGTTCATGAGGTTTCTGAGTATTTGTGTGCACACACTTATGCATATATTCTCATGTGCATGTGCTCCATAACAACCCATCTCCAATTGGTGTGTCTATGTCCCCTCAACATGGTGTCCCTTCTATGAGCAGAACAATCCATCAGGCTCCTGCTGCTCATTAATCACCAGAGAGACACACTTGCACAATCATGCACACACACACACAAACGCACATTTTTTGGGATCACTGCAGGCAGTGATGACCAGTGGGGTTAGTTTAGTGGTGCACTAACACCTGCACCTCAGAGAAAAGTAAGCAACGTGTTATTGCCTCAGAAAACCTCCAGAGACGACATCAACACTTCAAGGATCTCATCTGATTCTCTGATATTCTGACGTTTATGGTTTTTCTGAACTGTCTTTAATGACAGTGTTAAAGTGGAAAACTTTTAATCCATCCTCACTCTTTTTTCTCTTGGGTTCTGAATGTGTTTTGCTAAACCTGACAAATTAAATGTGATGGTTTGTACATGATTTAAACCCTGAACTACTATCTTATTTTCTATCAGCCTATGATAAAATGGTTGTAAAAGTATTTTTATTATTATGTGGTCTTTATTTAACACTTTAACAAAATTTTAACAAAAAAGATAACATTACTTTCTAAAAAAATTCAATTTATTACCATGTGATATGTCAAAATGATGATAGTATGATGATTGGTGACCTGTCCAGGGTGTATCCTGCCGCTCACCCAATGATTACTGAGACGGGCTCCAGCTATGCGACCCTTCATCGGAATAAGTGGTACAGCCAATAGATGGATGGATGATGGTGTAATCTCCTGCTTCCTGGTATCTATTAGGGGGCAGAAAACAAGTGTAATATTTAGTTCAACAGGATTCCAATCACAGATTTTAACAGAATATGAATCAAAATAAGTGTAAGTGTAAGTGTGTCAAGTATGTCATGGAAGCGTCTATGGAGGTAAGGCTGACATCTCGAAAAGATACGAAACCAAAATATGATGATGACATTAACCAAGTTGATTTGGTGCATAAAGCTAACAAATCAGAAGGAGAAACTAAACCTTAGTCCAAAATGGTGTTTTGTTAAAAAAGAATGATGCTATGGCACATCTTAATGTCACTGCTGATTCCAAAAAAGACCAATATTAAGACAGCTTTATGCTCAACTGCAGCTTTAAAAACTTTTGGTTATTTGGTAG
>JBAMHV010000015.1:13791874-13806087 GCA_037177535.1 Pseudomugil gertrudae | reverse complement strand
TATATTTTATTCCCGCGACCCCGCTCAAGTGGGATTAAGCGGTTGAAAATGGATGGATGGATGTAACTTTATGTACATATTTAAATCTTTTGATTTGCACACAATCTTTACTTTTATACTTTTTAATTAACATTTCTTTTATTTTTTTTCCTTAAACTGGAGGACATTGTTTGAGTTCTTATTGAAGATCATGCCACAATTTTACACCATATACTGTAACTCACAGGCTTTTCATTGTTGTTCTCACACTTAAAACCTGGAAGTTTAATTTTCCTCTCAGATTATTTCCACATTCATCATTAAAAAACATTTTTTTGTACATGATCAGGTAGTAAATTATTTCTAGCTTCATATCATGTCATTTTAGTGCTTTTAATTTCCAGAATAATACATTTGTATGTCCATTGTTTCTGCAAATGATCTTGGACATTGTGGTTCTTTCCATACATTTCTCAAGTGTGCTCTTCAATAGGAGCACTGCACTGTTGGATAGTGGACGTCACCTCTACCACCCCAAAGTATCTGCTACTGCACTTGCCTCAAAATCTCCACTCATGGCCTCTCACTATGGATCATCAAATCAGCCCTCCATAGAACCAGCACACTGGCTAATTTACTATTGATCCTGGCCCATGGACCAATTTCCACTTGTGTTTGGTTTGGTACTACAGTTTCGGTCACGCTTCGACTGTCCCTTAGGGCCAGGGAGAAGCCTCTGCTGCTCTCTTATCAGGCAGAAAGCACACACACAAAGAGCATGTGGGATGAAGTGAAAGGTGAGAGTGTTGCTAGCTTGCAGTGAAAAGGAGAGAGGTCATTAGTGGATGGTGATGAGTTTCAGCGCTTGAAAGAAAGCAGCTGGGCTCTGGCTTTGTGTGAGGTTGCAGTGTGCCGCGAAGTCATGGAACTTCTCAGAATGCTGCACCACTGATTCAGTGCACGAAAATAAGGATGTGCTGAAGCCCACCACGATAAATACAGAAGAAAGACAGCTATTATGTTCTGAAAAGAGGCCACATGTGGAAGGCCAGGTTTTTTACTTTCCTTTTCCTCACTTTCACTGTGTCTTGCATGGCTGAGACGAGTTATTGCAGAAGGTCAGTGGTAGTGGCTGCATGGGTAATAGGATGATATGACTCAGGGGATTCATTAGGATTATGCCACTAAGTAAATGTGTGTTGACCCTGGCCACTGACAGCCATACACACTCTCCTGATGCTACAAGCCAATCATCTGCTCTTACACAATGAAGGATGCTTCAGAGATCAACCACCACATTCCTCTTATACCTTCCTCTATCTACTCACCTCTCACTCTCCATTGCAGCTGTCTCCACATCATTTGTCAACTACATCACTACACCTTTCCTCTTTATCTACCCGCCTCTCACTTCCCATCTTTGTGTCCTTTCCCTCCCATTCCTATCCCTCTTGCTACCCCCCACTTTGCACCCCCTCTGTCTCTCTTTTTCTTTTTCTTTTCACAGTAACAACATTCCCTGGATTAATTGCAATTCTGTCAGCAGGTAAATGCTTTGCGACCGGTTGCTGACAGTCACGCCGGCCAGCCCCCAGGTTGCCACTGACAGTCATTGTGGGGCAGACAGGATGGCCTCAGCAGCAATGGCAGTCAGTTAGAAGGCAGAGTATATGGATATGGCCTCTCAGCTGAATAGCGAGGCTCCAGCTGTCTGCTAGTGTGTGACATTCCCATTACCCTGCCACAGAAAAAGGTAGACAGCCACAGAACAGCTGGATAATGCACTGTCTGACTGACGATACACTCTACCTCTCACACACACTTCTTATCACCTCGTCTCCAGGCCTATGACAACGTCAGCTTGATACTGTCAGGAGAGGAGTCCGTCAGTGTGACATGCCAACGCTTACAATGTTGACTCCTGATGTTCAACATTAGAGCAAATGTAGAAGAGGTTGGGTCAGGAGGAAGTGGGGAATAATGATGAATGACGGATGAGAGGAGAAACATGGGAAGCAGTTATGCTTACACTTTCCACATGTGAATCTTTCAAACACACACAATTTTATTCTGTATAAAACTTTCCACAATATATATTTTATATCTAAAAAAAAGCCTTTGAATGGTTTCTTGATGACCATGCTCAGCTAATTAAAGCAGGCTGTTGACAGTTGTCAGCACGACCCTTAACGTGGTGCTTCCCTCGGGGTTCTGTTAGCATGCTAATGCTAATCCCCAGTGACGAGGGACAGGGCATGGCTGTCCCCTGCAGCTCCTTCTGTTGTGACCACAGGATTTGTCAGGACAGGCACAGTGATGTGCTAACATGGAGATGTGCCCGTGTGCATGTCACACGTCTGTAATTAGAAAAGCAGAGCTGGAGGGGACAGTCGTTGTGGGACCACTTGATACGCTTCAGAAAAGAGCAATCTGGGCCCCTAAAACTAGCTTATAAAAGAGCAACTGGTTTTACAAGCTGTGCAGACAATATGCATCCAGTGAGTTCAGGAAAAGTGTTTAACATGTGATGAGTGGATTCAATGAGAAAAAAAAGACTTAAAAGGGCTGTACAAAATACCTTTAGAATTAGGTAAACATTACAACTGGGAAAGAGGGGAGAGTTCCCATACTTGTCCATCAGTCTATGTGTCTTTCTCTCCTCCGCTCTACAAGGGAAGGTCAAGGACACATGCATATTCATGGAGGAGCCTGGCAGAATCGATGGCTTTTAATTGTTTTCTCTTGGTTGGTGGAGGGACGTGCCAGTGTCTATTGATCTGTTTGAGCAGAGGCCACTCACAGAGCACGACGGAGAGACCTTTTCCTGACTGAACACCGATAATGTGTGTGCATGTGTGTCTGTATTTGTGTGAGTATAGGGTTGAAGAGCGTGTGGTGATTTGGGTTTAGACACACATAACCAGACGTTGCATGAAAGGGTCTCCTGGGGCTGAGACGTAGATGTGACACATCACAACAAAGGTAATGTTGACAAGGGCAAGACTAACGTTTATGTTGGATGCAAGAATAAAAACATTCAGTTGCTAATTTTGGTATACATTATGTGTATACTCCACAATCTTTAAAGGTTAAATTTGTACACTTATTTACTAGGTTTCTAAGAAGTTATTACAATCAGACTGTCTAAATTGTGTTTGTGTGTGTGAAAACCTTGATGCACTGAAGTATAATTCAAATTCTAAACAGAGATATTACATAAAGAAGTGATGCTCTTCTGTGTCGTGTGCAGTGTAAATATTATTGTGTTTATTATGGAGATGAAAATTAAATCAAACCACACAAAGAGGAAAAATAAGAAGTCAATTTTCCATGACTGATGGCAAGAAGCTGCACTTTAACTACAAAAAACAACACTCCTGAGCTCTCTCTGATCCAGTGTGTTTTTTTTGCTCCAGCTGTTCTAGTTTATATTTCCTGAACAAATCACCATTTATGATCATTTCCACAGTTAAAAAAATAAAATAATTACCTCTTTAGTCTTTACTTCATTTTAATTTTTTCATTATAAGAGGCACCTGTCCTCCAGTCGACCAAAACGTTCCCTCTGCAAAGATTTTCCCATTCAAAGGTATATTCTTTCTCTTTCATTTATTCCTCTGTAGCTCGCTGAATTTGTCAATTTGAACAGGCAAAGTTGGAGATTGTGGCAAGTGGGGAGTAAAAAGAGGGCACACAGAATGGAGAAGTGGGGGGTGAAAAGATAAAAAGATTGTGACAGTCATCCATTTGACCTAGGCTGTTGAGTGAGCGCAGTCTAGCTTGTCAAATCTCTGTGCTAACAGTGAATAGCCATATCTGTGCAGAGCATAGAAGGGTGTCATGCACTATGGTTTCATGGTTCAGGATAAGGCTGGATGAAGCCATTGGCAGGATGACACACAAACAGACACACTTCCACTCCCTCTAACTCCTTGTTTCTCCTTCCTTCATTGTCAAGATCTGGGAATGAGAAGTGTGAACCCTCATTTAAGTCAGCTTGGTCTGTTTATGTGACTCTCAGACAAAACTCCTGCTGTATTTTAAAAAGAGAAAACTATTCCTTGGTCACAGATTAAAAACTGTACCATCAAATTACGGAACAAAGAGGACTCTCTACCCTCTTCTCTTTTCACTTCACTGTAATAACCTCCCCATCCACACCCACACACACACACACACACAGGCCCCATTACTGGCTCATTAGCCTGAATCATACAAGAATTAGACTCCAGCCTGCTGACAATAGCAAAGAGAATGAGACTTTTTATGCTCAGGAGTCAGGGGTTAAGTTACCAATCAAAATAGCCAGGCAGATGTATTAAGACATTTTAATATTGGCCATTGTGGAAGCTCTAAAAATTTTAATCTCTCCCTGGCACCGCTGGCCCCTAAGGCAACGCAAATAAAAGAAGGGGGTTGCTGTTCAAAGAACTGATGTACCCTGTGGCACTTGGATAATTGTGTTGGAATTGCTGCCACCTTGAAAAGCTTGCAGGCGGAGCAGCCGGTCTTTATTTAATGTCTCTGCTTACCTGAGCTACAGATCTCTGACTCCTCAGTGTCAGAATTCAGTTTCTCTCCGACTAGCTTCTGGAAGAAGAACAGAAGGACTTCTCTGAAAACTCTCAACAAAGTGAGAAAGGTGTTGTTACAATGTCACAGTTATTATAATACAAACCACCAGAGGGGGCCAATGATTACTGGTCCAAAGGTATCAGCTCACTCTCAAATATGCAGCCTCACAACATGTTTTACAACTGCAAAGTAGATTATTTCTGTCTTACCTGTCAGGCCTCCATTTCTCCTCTTTATCGCCTTCCTCTGCGTGGTATATTCCCCCTCATCATCCACACTCTCCTTCCCCCTCTCGGTTGTCCTGTCCTCTCTCAGGGTTCAGACTAATGACTAGTGACAGTCCACTGAGGGGAGCGAGCTGTTTTCAGTCAGCAGTGCGTTTGTTGGTAATTATTTTCCAGAGTGTCACATTAGTGTCAGCCTCGTGGCTGCAAGAGAGGAGCGAGGGCCTCGGCTGGCGGGATGGGTGAGGCGGCGAGCAAAGGGGAGGGGAAAGGGTGTGATGTTTGGTGTTGGGCAGTGTTGTATGTATGTGTGTAGATTGGAGTGGTGGTGATAGTGGGTTGAGGATACAGGCTGTCACTGTTCTGTTTGCCTTGTGGGTACATAAGATTAGATATTAAAAATGGAAGTGAGCAGCAGACAATGTTTTGTAGTTTTCATACAGATTGTCATTTGTGGCTTTTCTGTTGAGATGCCAAAGACATAAAATGCACATTTGTCTTGAAGGGAGGCATTGGTTGGCAGCACAGTTCTGCAGCGGTTAGGATTTGGGGGTTGTTCCTTGTGGTCAGCAGCTGCTTCTCTGTGTGGATTTAGCATGTTCTCCTTGTGCCTACATGGATATTTCTGCCACAGTATTGATCAGCTGGAGATAATAAGATGGATTTGATGTGTGAGTGTGTATGAGTGCAACATTGTCTGCTTTTGCATCACTTGTAAGATGTGTCCAAGTGCACCAGGCCTTTTGCCTTAAGTCAGTGTGTACAGGCTCCGGTTTGTTAATGAACAGATGCGTATATTCATGGCAATCTATGGCCACATAGTTCTACGAGCAAGCTTTACTTTTTAGAGTGAAATTAGCAATAAATTATCCTACTGTTTCTTTGCAAAGCATAAATCATAGACATCTCAATGAAAAACAAATGAATTGTTCACATCATGTTGTCTGTGTTTAAAATACTAAGTAGCCTCCTCTATAAACATTATTATTACATTCTTAAGGCACTTTTTAAGGCATTCAAAGCACTAAACAGTAAAAACATTATTTTTTCACTCCTTATTTATAGTGATGGTAAGATATGTGTGTAGACACATACTGTATGTCAGAAACATGGCAATCTGCAGCTCGCTGAACACATTCCCCATTGATGCTGAAACTGGATAAAAGAAGTCAAAGGGCACCAGGAGACACGGAGGAAGGAGCAGGTAGAACTACTAACCTCACTGTTATTGGACAATCATCTCCCCCATCCGAATCACTGCTGTCTTTTAACTTTTACCTACACGGAGACATTGTGTAGTTTTGTAGTTTTGCTTATGACTGGCAGATGACTCGACTTACAATCAATTGCAAAATGTTGCAAATGTTTTGCCTGCAGTTTGTCTGATGCAGCCATTTTAAAGAAAACTGTTGTGTTTTATATCTTAAAGGCTTTCCAGCATGCTATAACTCACTTTTCCTTGCTGCTTTAATAGGAATTTAGTAAGTAAGCAAAACACAGTTGTTGCTGACGTTTTTAAGGAAGAAAGTTTTTAGAAGATGTTAAAAGCAACTGCTAATCTGCCCAGAAGCAAATATTTTCACAAAACAAACTGAGAAAAAAAAAAGAAACTCAAATTCACAACATATTTTTAGAGTTTTGCTGCCATTTAGGGAAAGTATCTGTGGGCTGCTTGGACCTGTGCTGTTGTTTTTAATTAAACATTAAAAAATATCTAGTATCCAACTTTTATAAGCTTTTAATCTGGGCTTTTTTTTTCTTTATATGTTTTTCATTATTATCCCTGTCATTGTCATGTGTTATTTTCAACATTCAGCATTTGATTAAAGAAACGTGTCATCTCTGAATTCCATGCACTGATCGCTTTATAGAGGATTCATCTATAAACACCTACATTGCAATAATTACATATAGATATCCTCATTTATGTTTAAATGCACTGTAGTGCATATAGTGATCAGTTAAAATGTGTGAAGACACTGGATATGAAAATGGCACTAAATGGGGGTGCCAGTACAAAGTGCTCTAAACACCGTTTGCAAAAATGCATCAAAATGCAAAAAACTTTTTTAACAATGTCTTCTGGAAAAACAAAACAAAGTGGGGACATCTGGTCACATGCACAGAAAACAAAGCTTTAATACCAACTGTCAAACACAGTGGAGGAGGGCTGATGATTTTCAGCTCGCTTTGCAGCCACAAAAGAAGCATAAATAAGACAGATGATTTTTATTCAGTCTAAACGGTGAAATAGTTCGATCAGAGCTGTAAAACTACCTTCAGGTTACCCGTGTGTGAGTTGAGTTCATGCAAACAGTATCGGCCTGCTGACACTGGTGTGCTGTGAATGTGAAAACACACAGGACATGCATGCGTGTCCGTGAGTGTGTGTGGTGGCAGGCAGTCACCAACCCTCTTGGGAGGAAGCGATCAATGATTGAGACCATAATGCACCTTTCTGTATTCGTGCTCACATTCACGCTCATTGGCTACTTTGGGGAGGTGTCACACATACACACATGCACATGAGCACACACACTTCCTCTTTTACTCACACACACATTGTCACATGTTCGACAGCTCATCTCTCAAACGTTCCCTCTCACTCCATCTTGTAGCTGTCTGGTCGATGGCCTCTCTGTGTCTCACTTCCTACTGCTTAGTCTTTGGCAGACTGCTCTGCTCTGGCGCTGTCTCTCCCTATGTTAATGTAGCAGCTAACCTCCCTCTCTATAGCACTGCTATCAGACTGTCTCTATGTTGATATACTGGAGAAGAGTGTAGCACTGCGCTGAACAGCTACTACCCAACTGACTTCAGAGGACTGAGCGCTCATCGTCTTCAGTACTGATCGTAGTACACTGAGGATTGTGTTGTGGCACTTGTTATCACCGCTGATATGTTGAATCCAGAGCATCTCTTTAGCTTCACCTGAAGGTAAAACCACTTGGAAAATCAGTTTACTTTATTTATTTATTTTTCTTTTGTATTTAGCCTATTAAGGCAATCTGCAGTCATTAAACATTGTGAGTCACACAGCAGAAAGAAATTATCACTAATTGGTGTGTGGAAAAGATCACAGTAGAAACTTAATTTACTCCATGCCCTGGAAAAAAAGAAGGAACTGGGAATGAAAGGAGGGGGTATGAAAAAATAAAACCATAATTACACATCTAAAAGTTAAAAGACTCAGTAGATGACCTCTGGCATCCTAATAAAAGAAGTGAGGAACTCTCTTAATTCACCTTAAATCATCTCACACTTGGTGGGAATTACATTGAAGACCACAGGAACTAAACTGTAAAATTGAAATGTTATTAAAACTCTTTGAGAGAAAGATGGATAGATATGCATGATCAGATAAAAATCCAACTAAAGACATCATATCTGGGCGTAAACTGCTTGTATGAAGATGTTTCGCTCTGAGTGTGCGTTTGGCAGCCAAGAAGACAGCCAAGTGACTCACCTACTGCCAGAAAATGAAAGCATACAATTAACATCGCATCCCATCATCCTCAGCTGAGCGGGCAGGCTTGTAATTGGCTGGCTGACCAGCCTGCGTGGCTTCGGGTGGCAATTTATTCTGGGAGCCACACAGTTTACCCTGGGCGGCTAACGGCCCCTGTGCCATAACCTGGCTGAGGCAGCAGGGACATCATTAACACTTCACTGGGCCTGCAGGACACACACCCATCATCCACTATCTACCACCTACAGTCACTAGCATACAGGGCAAATTGGAAGAACGGAGAAGAAATAATGATCATAATGTCAGTGGAGCCACTTGTACAGAGTGTGCTCAATGATCAGCTGGCAAATAAGGATATTTCTGGAATTTCTTCTTGAAAACCTATAACAAGACGTTTCAAGTAGCTTTTCTAACCTTAAGATTACTTTATTTTGATTGATTTTATATAAAACGGTGGATATTTGGACTCTAAGGAGATCTGCCATGGAAATATGGTGGCTGTGGGAGTGTGATGGCATGTGGTTGTTCAAACCCAAAACAATATGTGAGTGAGAGGGGACTCTAAGTGTAATGACCTTGCCCTGTCACAAAGAAGACATGTGTTACACTCTCCCATATTGGTCTGAGGGCAGCACTCCTGAGGCAGTCTGGACTCTCATTTACAGCATGTCCATTCAAAGGTCTGCATCTGCTGTCTGGCTCCCCTCTTCTTCACCGACTGGCTGTCCGAGGAAGCTCACATGGAAAGCTCCACCACACTTTAGGAAAGTGAGGAAAAGATTAACTGTTCTGGACACGCTGTTTTAAGAAATGTAGACAAGAGGCAATATTTGTTTTTATGTCTCAATTATCTGTGGTGTTTTCAGAGGAAATTAACAAAGCGAGCCCCCTGCAACGAACCCTCTTTCTTTAGTCTTCTTCTCAGCTGTGATATTCCCAATTCACTCATTTCCCATCTCAGGAGTATGTCTCGCTCTCTGATTACACACACACTGACACATGCACAAATGCACGCACACAGGCTCACAGCCAAATGGCTGTTCATTAAAGACAGGGACCTGAGGGGAAGCAATCGTCTGAGAGACGGAAATTGCGTGTCACATTAGATTAGCGGTGTAAAGCCTCTGGATTGGCTCTGGGGAATAAGGAATTATTTCAATTACATTATTTCAAAAAGTCTTTAAGCAATACCAATACCGATAAAAACAAATTAAGAGTGATTTGGGCTGATTTGTGGCGCTCTGAGCGCTGCTTTCTGACAATGTGCAAGAAATCAGAAATGAATAATGCAGATATTACGCTGTGTAATGTGGTAATGTGTTGAACTTGAAAGCAGATTATCTGTGACAAATAATGCCATTGGTTTGCATTGTGTCTCATCAAAAGGGAATATTCCCAAGTGTCAGTCAGGTTGGGATATATGTGTGTGTGTGTGTGTGTGTGTGTGTGTGTGTGTGTGTGTGCTGGAGGGGAGGTGTTGAGCAGTACATGCTCAGTGAGCCACAGAGGAGATGATAGCTCATTCACCTGCCATGCACAGTGACACCACAGTGCTGACTTTGGGTGAACTTCATATTTTAGTGCATGTCAGACTTCAAGTTGCAAGTCTTGTCTATAGTTATGGAGGTTAAATAAACCACAGTGATCATAATGAGGAGATTTTCATTAAAATTAACCCCACTTATGTTTTATTTGCTTCTTGACTCTGTTTTCACCAAAGTAGAGACCTGAATGTGTCCGAGAGAGGAGAGAGCAGTAAGGTGGGGGGGAGGCTACAGAGAAAGAGGGCAGGGTAAAGGGGGAGGGAGGGTGGAGTGGGGGGGGGGAGCGCTCAAAGACCATGAGCAGCAGAGAGACCCGCAGCCAGTCCACTTATGGTGCCTTCAACTTGCCCAGACACTCAGTGAACCAGCATCCTCGCGCATCTCTGCCTTACCTCCCAAACATCTGGAGGAAGATTGAGAAAACCGGCGCTTTTGTTTTTCCTTCATCATCTTTTTTTTTTTTCATCCCTGCGCGAGCGGGACCAAGTGCCGCGTCCCAGAAATTAAGTAGAAGTTGAAAGAGGAGCAGCGAGAAGGGGTTTAAGCGAAATAAGTCTTCATCGCGGTAAGTTCAGCGTCATTTGCACTAATTGGTTTAATTGCTGATGTGATGTGTCGGCTTTTGTCCTCCTTTTCTTTTTGCTTTTGTAACTTGTGCGCTCCCTGTCGAAATAAATAACTAAATAAAACTCGGGTTCGAAACCTCCTGGTGTAAATAATGAACAAATAAAGCTTAACAGGGTCACGTAGTAAGAAATAAAAAAGTTAAGCTTACTGCTGCGGGGTTAGACGGCATTCAGACGGCACTTTGGTCAAATCGTTTAAATATATTATTTTATTATTAATTTATAAAATGAAACTTTTATCTTAGTTGCTTTAGAGTATTTCATAAAAGAGACGAATATAAATGGTAAAATGGAAAGTATAGGCCTTTAAATGTCATTTTCAGATCCTTAGAATCGTATCAGTAAACTTGATTTATTTATTTGAACTTATTTGTTTGATCTATTATTGCTTAACCATTAATAAATTGTTAAATTAATTAAATCAATTAAAACATGTATTTTCTGAAAGGAGATGTGCTCACCTGAATTTATAATTCACAATCTAAATGGAAATTACATTGATAATTGATTTGTTTCTGTTTAAATTAGATTTGAAACAATCCTTTGTTTCTGAATGTGTTCATACATTTTCCCTTCACCCCATCTTCTCAGAGTTTAAGTCAACATTTCAGGCTCCGTCTATGTGTGTGTTTTGTTGGCAGTTTATTCCATCGTAATTATTTACAGGCTCACTAGACCTCCTCCAACAGTCTTTTGGCTGAAATTAGTCCAAAACTGTAAAAGTAAAAATCCTTGCAGGACTGCAGCTGGTGTGTTTCACATGATAAAAAGATTTTGGTGTTACTTCATAAAAAACGCTTCCTGAAAATGAATCATTTTCTATTTTTGTCTGAAACAAACACAGAGATCGTATAGATCCATCCAGTATAGTAACTTTTCTTTCATTTCTCAGAACCAGCTGCAGGGAGGCCAATGGACCTCCACCGCCCCTTCAAGATGGACAGCCCCTCCTACCTGCCAGCTCCACTGGCCTCCCCTGCCCTGATGGTCCTAGCCTCCACTGCTGAGGCCGGTCGAGATGCCTCCGTCCCTTGCCAGGCGCCCAGGCCCTTTGGTGTCCCTGCCTCCATGGAGAAGGACCTCCACCTGCCCTTCCCCTCTGCCTCCTACACTTTCACCTCTATGTATCAACGCCAGGGCCCCATGTCCGGCACGTTTCCATCACGAGATTTCCCAGCTTCCTTGCTCCACCTGCACCCTCAGTTCACCCCACCAAACCTAGATTGCTCCACTTTGAGCATGCTTAACCACAGCGGCGTGGGTGCCTTCCGACCTTTCTCTTCCCCGCAAGACGAGAGGGAGCCTGGAGGTTACCAGTCAGCTTTCACCCCCGCTAAGAGGCTGAAAAGCTGCTTTCCAGAGGTAGAAGGGAAGGAGTTTGACTTTGGCTCTCTGAAAGCTGTTGAGGAGACAGGGAGGAAGCTGTTTTCCATGTCCGGCCTGCTGTCTGATGGAGAGGCTTCATTGAGTCCAGAGGAGCGCAAAGAGCACAGTGAGTACACACTGCGCTTATAGAGACACATCAGATAGATTTCTTTTTCTTATTGCGTGTATGAAAATGCACAGCTATTCATACAAGTATCCAAACACTCATCCCACCTCTTCAAAGCATGCAGAAAGCAGTGTTGGATGCTTTTAAGCACCACGCGCACCCTGATGTGACATGAACAATGAGATTAACATTTTTCCCACATCTGCACTGACTAAAGGTGACAAATTGAAAGGAGCTTTCTGGCGTAAATCTGAGAATATCTTCCCTTTCACACTCCATCGTCTAGATGGGCAAAGTGTTTACAGCGGCTGTCTCTGACTGACTTTGACACAAATAAATTGAATGGTGACACTTATTCAGCTTAGTGATCATTAGCCACATATGACCATTAGGCCTATTGAAAGTCAGACTTTTCTTGGTGGCTGAGGAACACAAATACATCGAAGCATATGGAGGGTTGACATAGGAGAGTTGGAACGAATGACACGCTGTCAGAGATAACGAGGTGGCAGAGATAGAGAGGAAGGGATGGAGGAGGATACAGAAAAGAGAGGCAGAGAGCGAGAAAGAGAGAGACGCTGCGATGCACCTCAGCCTGAGCTTCCCAACGACAACCCTCAGCTCAATATGGCCGCCCACACCAGCCGTCTGATTTGTTGACAAATGAGTGGGAGAGGTGTCAGTCAGCACGCCGCAGAGGGAGAGACGCTCCTCATTACTCCTGGGGATAATTGCCCGACGGCGCGGGGGCACAACATTCGCTTCAGAGGGAGATGGGAGGGAGTGAGTCAGGGAAGCAATGCTAGGCATGATGGGAAATCAAAACCCCCTCAGCGGCGGTCGCCAAGGGGAGCGCCTGACAGATGAAAGGGACCAGGGGAACACGGAAAGAGAGAGGAGAGAGAGCACCTAAAGGCTCAGCAGATCAGAGGGGGACACCATCGAAAATAATGACAATGAGAAGGTTTTGGGAAGGGGGGGTTAGAGCTGGAGAGGGGGGAGACGCGAGCTCTCATACACAGCACCTAAAGGAAACTTTCATCCCACACATAAAGGGCAGGAGCAGGGACGAGTTTTCTTAAGAAAAGTTTGGATTGTTCGTAGAGTGTGTCACTTTGCATATGTGCATGTCTGTGTTGAAACTTGCTGATTTTGTTGCTACTTGGTGGCTGAGTGACAGGGCCAGGGAGGCGGAGTGGCAGGAAGGAATCTCACTATGGAATTTTAATAAGGACAGGAAAAGAAGGGATGCCAGCATGTTGGTGTGAGAGGTGTGTCTGTCTGACAGTGTTTGCTCTGTGCAATTGTGCATGTGTGCTCACCTCCTGATTTCGGGAATCTCATTTGGAGAATGTTGACAAGGACAAAAGACAGAGTGGAGTTGAACACAGAGAGCATCTCTCCTCCAAAAGAAGAGGAAAAAATGGGATTCAAACACATTGGAAGCTGCTTTTCCAGCTTTATCCAATTAGATTGGAGCCCAGGCAAACTAAGAGCTTTAATGCAATTGAGCTCTCGGCACTTTCCTAAGTCTGACATACACTTGTTCCTCTTGACTGGGTAACAGACAGTCACTTCAGGACCAAAAGTCTTAAGTGTTAAGCTGGAAATCTTCTTTGAGTGTGAGAGTGTCTACTGCTCACACACTGCTGTAACAATGGCAGCTGAACTTCAAACTAGATCACATAATCCTATTTTTATTATTTTAAAGTTTTCTTCATTAGTGAAATTACTGTGTGTGGAGGTTCTGTTTTCCACTATGTCTGTGTGAATGGTTTATTCCTCTTGGAGCTGAAAAGCAAAGCACCTCCGTTACAAGGAGCATCATGGACACTGCAACCGATTGTTTCAATAGATCCGATTTTAAGAGTGTATTCTTGTTAATAAACAGAAACTTGTAGAACATCCTCTGCTCTACTTTCTAAGACTTTCTTAACATTTTAAACTGGAACTTTTTTTTACCGTTAAATTTGTTCATGCTCTGTATTGCATCCCATACCTCTCTGTCAGCCAGGCCCGATCCTAAACTGCCTTATGTGTCATAACAGTGGCCGCTTGCTTCTGTCCATTTTGTGTCTCTTCTCTGTCGATGTTCACTCCCAGACTTGCCTCTGTTTTTATCAAGGAAGGTCTGAGATGCTCGGCATGCTCTGACAGCTGTTCAAACAGCCACACTTGCTTTCAAAGGGCAGATGTCTTCACTGGAGCGAGTCATGCTTATTTTCCTCAGGGAGATGCTTTCTGCTGCAGGCTTGAGTTGGAATGAAAATGGTTCTTTACCAGAAACATGAGTTTGGAAACTGG
>JBAMHV010000015.1:13777329-13791774 GCA_037177535.1 Pseudomugil gertrudae | reverse complement strand
CAGGGAGATGCTTTCTGCTGCAGGCTTGAGTTGGAATGAAAATGGTTCTTTACCAGAAACATGAGTTTGGAAACTGGGTGGCAAAAAACACGCTGTGGCCCAGAAGCTGTGTGTAAATGTGTGTGTGCCTCTGCAACTCACAACAGAGACAAAACTAAGTGAGCGCTGCAATAACTGGAGCCAGATGTACGAGAGCAACCCTCATACTGTGATGTAGCACCTAAACGTCCAGCGTGTGGATGTCAGAAAAGGAACAAGCGGAACAGAGGACATGAAGTGATCAGATAAAGACAAGCTAATTAACAGCATCAGATCAGCGTTTTAACTCATTCTTGTTCCTTTGTTTTCCTTTTTTCTAAAAAAAAAATGATCAGGCTGGCCTTTAGTTTAACACAAGTGCTTATTTCACGCAAGTAGCATAAAACGTCTGCAGAATTGGAACTTCCCTTACATGCGTGCTCTAACTGAACACATGCAGAGAAGGAAATGAGGTTACAACTTAAAGGTTTTTTTTGGACAAATTTGAAAATATCACATATAAATAAAACACAATAAAAAGCAGACAGATTTCTTAAACCCGCAGCTGAGGACTCTTCTGAGTGGTGCTGCAAGTTTAAAAGAAATCCTTCATAGCGGAGAAATATTTAAATGTAACACACAGCAAAGATTAACCACCAGGTGTGTTCAGTGTTTAAGGATCTTCATTTATTCATGGGGGTATTTCACATGCAGGTGCAGCTTGGACAGAATCAATATTACATAGATTCCACTTAGAAATGGTGAAGTTTAACGTGTTCAATACAATTTACACTGGTTTGTTGTTTGGATATTTAGTAAAGCAGTGCTGTTTAACACAGTCCTTACATCTTATAGATGCTAGTGCAGAATTAACCCATACAACTGCAATAGCTGATAGATAGATGCAGGTATTAGTTTCTATATTTTTGTGTGCAGATAATTTACATTGTTTATTAAAGCGTGTCTCTATCGCATGCACACACTGGACTATAAACTCTTACTGAGCCGACTGATTTAACACCAATTTGATAACAGGAAGGGCCCGTGCGCTGTATTTAGTGTGTAACTGTTGTGGATGGCTTCTGGTATTGAGTGGAGCTTCCTGATGAAAGACATAGTGTTTACATCCCCCTAGCAAACCACAAGAGATCAATAGCAACCACTCGATGCTCATGCATACACATATAGTATCTGCTGCTTGCTATTATTCCCAGTGTGTGCGCTGCTTATCAGGCCAGCTTGTATATGCTTTCCATGCATCAACAGCCACACTTGCCTTATGCTAATGCAAAGTGTTACATTCTTGTTTTGTATTTGTTTTTGTATGTTTGGAGTATGTCATGAGCAAAATTAGCTGTAGATTTAAGAAGATGTAAAGGTGTTACTGGTAAATGTAAAAAGAAAAGACAATATGAAGGCATCCTAATTGATTAAAACACTGATTTACAAAAGGCAGGATCACACACTGCAGCTTCAGTAATGTTCCCTCCTTTTCTAAACCTGCATCATTCCAAATAAAGTACCATCTGCAGCCGACTCTTTCTCTGACCACGCTGGTTGCCTTGCTTGATTTGAAGCACTTGGGGAGGAAGCATTACAATATTAATGGTGTATGTGTTTGATGTGAGAGCACGCCGTGGTTGACTGTTCCACCTCCTGTTGTGAATGTAGTTTGTTCTCCTAATGTTCTCCTAAGTAAAAGAAGCTTTCATCCTGGCAGGAGGGGAAAGTCTTCTCAGCTTTTTTTTTACCTCCTTTCCTCCATCCTTGAAGGGATGGAAAGAGGGAATGTGGATTTCTTGATGTGTTTAGATTTACATGTTAACTGTGTGGTCTTAAATGTGTTTCGTGAATCAGTGGGAACAATGTGTGTGTTTTTCTGCTGCGCAAGTTGCACAGCGCCAGGCTGTAGGACCACACTGCCTGTCAGAGACAGACAGGATTTCAATAAGTCTGGTGGGAGGCTTTTACAGTAGCAAAGGGATTCTTTT
The DNA here is from genome assembly GCA_037177535.1 of Pseudomugil gertrudae. Classification (NCBI taxonomy): domain Eukaryota; kingdom Metazoa; phylum Chordata; class Actinopteri; order Atheriniformes; family Pseudomugilidae; genus Pseudomugil; species Pseudomugil gertrudae. The sequence goes on along the minus strand of JBAMHV010000015.1, from coordinate 13,789,765 downwards.
TATGTGGTAACCATCAGCACCTGTTTGACGGTCAACAAAACGTTGCCGTAACCTGAGTCGTGACACATCTTTCTTATTTTGTAGTTGCTGCATCTGTCTTTATCTCCCACATGACCAGGAAGGCTGGAGGTTGCCTCTAGAAACAGACACAGGGAGCGGGAAAAAGAAAAAGAAAGAGAGTTATAATGAGTGCAAGGCCCAAGGGTCGTTACAACAACAGCCCTGTTTTAACAGAGGCCATCTTTTCCCCTCTTCCCTCTCTCCGTTTCCCCTGTCTTTCTACTTCTCTATCTGCGCACCTGATCGACCTGCATCATGGCTTCCTCTGATCTCACATCAAAGGCACGGTTTGTAAATGTGTGTATCGAAGTGTGTGTCTGCATAGAAAAGGCTTGGGGTGAAGGAAGTATTTCTGTAGATTGAATCCCATGTTTGTCAGAAGTAGAACACTCACACACCCACGCACACACACATACACTCACATCCTTCGTCTTGTCCCTGGAGCCTAACAAATCAGTCAGGCAGATAGAGAGGGCAGGAAGGCCAAATTCTGGGGTTAAACACATGCCGCTGAGGAGCAGCACAAACAGACAGCAAGACCACACCAATTCTGCATGCTTGGCTGGAAGACAAGAACCTACATATATAATATATGATATACAGTATATGTGTGATGTTTTGTATACGCCCAGTGTCATACACAGACCTCATTACAGCATGTCAGTTGTGCTTGTTGCGAGTCCTCCAGCTGTGGTGGAGCTTAACAAAAGCCAATATGCCAACAGCATGTGAGGCGTGATAGTTATACCTCCCGAATACATGACTTTCTGACATCATTTAGTGACTTCTTAAGCAGGATTGACAGCGCTTCTTGGTTGTCAAAAGTGCCATTTTTTGTCTTTAAAAAAAAAAAATATTAAAAGGAAGACATCTTTGGGGGAGTTGTAAAGTGGCTTGGATAGTAAGTATGGAGTCACATTTTAAATCCTGACTCACATGCACCAAGTAATGTATATTTCAGACACTTTACAGCTATGTTGGGTTTTAAGAGAAAATAAAATAAATGACAGGTCTTCTAATTTTTATGGGAATTTTTGCATTAGTTGTAGTACATAAACGCCACGCTGTAACATGGAGTGATTTCATACAGAGTTGGTGGCCACATAGTCACGTTCAAACATGTTAACATACAAGAAGCTGAACAGATTACTTACACTTTCACCCTATAGACCCACTGTTCAACTGAGCCACTTCTATTGGCGATTAACTGTTTAGCAAGCTCCCATCACTGCCTATGTACCTCTGCTTTAAAGGTCAGAGTTTGCCAAGATTGACCCCTCACCCCGCTGTGTCAGGGTGTAAACACTCCCCCAATTCTCCTCAGAGAATAGCATTGGGTCTGAGTCATAAATCACAGCTCTGATAATTGGTAGGAAAACAGCAGTCCAGCAGTATATAACCTTTTACGTGTCGTCTCAACTCTTTATTATGGTGCTAATGAGTGGCCGTGGATCAGGGTTAGAGCCGTGAGCAAATAGGATAGAGGGAGGGGTTCACCAGTAAAATAAGGGCTACTTACTCCTGCACACATGCAGAAGTAAGACAGACACACACATACTTATTAATACATAAACATAGGAATCCAGCGTCCACTTAACACACCAGAGGGCAAACAGGCGCTCAGATACACACCGGAAGGCTGTCATGCTAAATTTATGCGCATATGCAAACATTCCCTCACACACACACACACATCTATATGCAAACAGACAGTGGCTGGCAGGCTCAGCAGTGTCCATTACAGGCTGCCATTAGTATGGAGATTGTGCTAATTGTCCCCATAGACCACACAGGCAGCACTCTGCAAGCCCACTGCAAGCCTGTGAGGCTGAGTAAGAGAGGGGACTCTTAACACATCCTATTGTCTTGGTCATGACCCTATTAGTGCAATTACAAATCAATCAGTTAATGATTATGGGATACTGTTTCAATGCAAATAACAACATTTTGGCTCACCTGTTAGTTTTCTTTATATATATGTTTCAAGTTCACATCAGCAACGTCCAACAACAAGAAACATTTTTTAACCCTTAGAAGTCTATAAGAGATTTTTGGGAATAATCCTCACCTGGGAAAATTAGTGTTAAATAGCTCATAAAATGGTCATCTGGTAAATTATTGCCATGAAATTCACATCCTTTCTTCAGAACAGCCTGAGCTTTCATAAAACCCATGTTATAATTATGTCAAATGAATGTAAAAAGTTATGAACTCATAAAGAGCAAGAAAACAATCAAAACAAAAAATATCTTTCACATCTATTTATTTGAAACCACAACAGTCACGAACAACGTTTTGGCCTTTTGAAAAATGTTCTCAAATATTTTTGAAACATTGGAGAAAAAGGCTAAATAGACAAATAAAAATGTAGAGAATGCCACTCGTTACATATATAATAGCAGTGTGCGCTATTATGCAGTACCCAGATGAAATAACTGTTCCAGAGAAATATGTTCCAGAGTCGTGTGTGACTCACTGGATGCTCAAAGGTTAACCTGGTGCAGGGATAATCCAGAAGAACATAACAAACGTAAATACAACCTTATAGAAATAAATCAAATTGTGTTTTAATGAGAGTTTTGAGAGAATAGTGTAGGTAAGGATGGACTTAAACATGCTGGAAGCTCTGGCTTGTTATTAGCTTTTCTGGTTGGGACACAACTGTCCCACAAACTAAATATATGCAGATACTAAATATATATATATATATATAAAAAACAATAAAACAGCTTATAAACATAACATAGTGTCTTTAAACTTAGGTGTTATGTTTGTCCACTCAAGGCCAAATTTCACTGCTAACTCACTATCACTCCCTGACTTAGTATTTGGGAACCTTTAACCAAAACCTTTTTATTGCTTTCCATCAGTTTGAACTTCTAATGTGATTGTATGCGAGCGGTCCCGTTGACACTGCTCTGGGTGGGCTGCTTTTGGGCTCCTGCAGACTGGAGAGGGTCCAGTCTCATTAGTAGTAGCTCAAAGCGCCTGATCAGTCAACTAGAGGAGATTGAACTGTGAGCGGTGTCTGTGTGACCCCGCAGAGTGAGAACACAGGGAAGAAGATCTATCCCCGCTGGCGCTGCCACCGGCCTCTTTGTTCTCCTGTGTTTGCTGACAGTGGGGGGTAGGGGTGGGTATCGACAGGGAGGGGGGCTCACTCTGTGTTGCAATCTCCACAGCTACATAGATGTGTGTCTAAGTGATATATGCCAGCACACACTCAGTGTGTTTATAGGCACATTTCTAACCTAACTCTAAGCACAAAACCATTCCAATATGTGTGTATTCACACCCTTAATTCCACCTCTCTCTCACACAACACAACATAAACACACATTTCCCTCCAGTCTGTGGTGGAGGGCTAATAGTGCACTACTATGCTCAGCCCAATCTGTCTTTTTCTCAACAAAACATGGTCAGTGTTTGGTGCTGGGATACTGCACACGGCACACAGAGATGATGTGCCCTTTAGCAGAAAACAACAACAATTAGAACATTATTCACTCCTCACTTTGTTTGCAGTCAATCCCTAAATGGTGCTACGGATCTCAACACCATGGCAACATGTCAGACTTTCCTATGCGTATATAAAAACATTGCCTCACACCGATGGGTTTGAGCATCATAAAGATTTGTACATTTCAGTGTGTTTGCATTTTTCTCTTTTTTAAGAGTCTAAGTTTAAAAACTTGCATTTGTGTCTATATTTAATTAAGTTATTAGAAAGCTAAAGGTGCAATAAGCATTTTAATATAATTTCAGGAAAATATTTTATTAACCTGATCAGCGCCAGACTTTAAAAATGTATCTTAACATGCTATCTAACTCAAATCGTTCAGCATCAACCCCAGACTAATGTACACAGATATTCTGGTTGAATAATTCCTTGGTAGATACACTTAAATAGGGCCTAGGCATTGGATGTATGCTCTTAAGTTTATCTGTTGCACCTTTTTATCTGACCTTAAAGAACTTCGTACCAGCTTGTAAGAGGTCTGACGTCCTGTAGTAGAGGGCTTTTTATTTCTAGTTATTCCAGAAGCAGCAACGTATTTGTGGTCAGAGCCTCTGAGCTCTAAAACCCAGAGAAGATCACGATGCCTCTTTTAGTTATTTTTAAAACATACTTTTATCAGAGAGCTTTTCCCTTTTTTTATCAGACTATTGATTTTATTCACTGGTGGAATTGCTCTTATTTAGTTACATCTTTATTGTTGTTTTCCAGCTGTTTCAATACATTTTAGTGCACTTTGTTCAGAAAAGTTCTATACAGATAAAATCATCATTATTAGAATAATATAACCAAATTATATTTAAAAAGAAAGTGTGATCAAGCTTTTGACTGTTAGGGAAGAGATTTTTTTTAAATAAAATGTTATCTTTGAAGACATCTGTAATTCATTTACAATATGAGGTCATTGTGAAACATCACTGCTTAAACTGCTTTTCTTCTGTGTTTTTATTAAAGATAAGCTGCTCAATCTTCTCCATCTTTCCTTCATTTGAAGATAAAACTATCTTCATCTGCCATAATTGTTTGCTCATCCAGGCAGACACAATAACACCCTTTAAGGAAGTGTGACTAACCCAAACACAGGTGTGTCATGCTGCACCAGGTGCTTGTGGTGCCCTTATACCAGCAGCAGTCAACAGTGTTTCTGACAGTATCAGATGTTATCTGAAGCTTATCTGTAATGACAGGGAGGGATGCTGTTGGGTGGTACCCGAAACTTTCAACAAGTTCTTACTGCTCACGCAGCGATCCAGGCCTGATGCGGGACCTCTGTTTTTTTGGGTCACAAACTCAACAGATTGCCCGAGAAAACACAATTTTCAATTTGCTTTGAAGTCGTCTGCTTGCTCTTAGTCTTTCTGGAGTACTGAGCGTTCTGCTGCTCACCTGCAATTGCATGAGGGACAGGTGTGAGAGGAGAAAGCAGGTGGATGTGTTTTCTTTATGCTCTTATACATGGGCTTCAGCTGCTAAGTCATATTTAATGTGGCAGTGTTTTTTTTCTGTCAAAACCCTTGTATACACTCCTAAAAATACCAGTAAAGAAGTCAGTACTTAGGTAAGTAAAGCTTTACTTTAACAGTATTTACTTTTAATGTGTGAACTTTTCTCTTCCCACATTACTTTATATCTAAAAACATCCTCAGCAGCTTCTCTATGATAAACTTTCATCTTTTGCTTTTTTGGCAGCACGAGAGTGACGTTAAAGGTTGATTAGTGCATTTCTTCTCTTGTTACTGCTACTTTTGTTGCAAATGTTTTTCATCACCCGAGACTGTTGGTATTTTTAAGCTGTCTTTCCTACAAATAAATCCAGTACAGCTCAGAACACAGTGAGCCCACAAGATAACAGACAGAGCAAACAGAAAATCAAAGGAAAGTTAATCAAAGGATTTCTTCGAGGAAAAGAAATAAAAACTAACAGCCTGACCTTGTATACTCTTTAGACCTTTTTCTAATAAAGAACCAGTGCATTAATTCTGTTTATGAACGAGTAAAACCTCAACTTGTTTTCTCATCTCCACCTTTATATCCCACTGCATTAATCTGGGATTGGAATGACAGGATATATGTTGAGGTCCTGTGATGGACTGGCGACCTGTCCAGGGTGTACCCTGCCTCTCTGCCCCCACCCTCCCCGCGACCTCATTTAGGAAATAAGCTGTAGAAAATGGATGGATATATGTTGAGAACTATTTAGCAGAACCCTTTTTTTAGCTACACAATGTAACTCTACTGAAGCTGGAAAGTAACCTCTTTCCAGCATCTGGGAAGCTCATCTGAATTTAGAGAAAGAAGTTGCCTCATGCACCTGATAGAAGCAGTAAGAATGTAATTAATCCAGTTTCTTTTTTCTGCATTAAAAACATAATGTTAACTAAAATCTTCAGAGGCTTCACTTTGCTATTCTTCAGTCTTTTCTGTTGGTGGTTTCAGTTTGCTCTGTGACTCCTAACATGGCAGAAGTTAAAGTAAAAACATTAAGTCTGATTTTTTTCAGTGCTGATGTTTCCAGCGTAGTCTGATATTTGCTTGTGTCATTGTTGTGCCTTGGCGTAAGTACCCCCCCCAGTGAGTTCCACTCATACTGACAAAGTGTTTATCCAGAGCTGTTTAGAAAAGTTGACTACTCATAAGCAACAGAGCGATCCCCTCATTTTCTCCTTATTAACCACTAATTGAGAGACAGAGCGATTGGGGAAATGAAAATGAGAGATGTAATGAGGAGACGTTGGAATAATAAGCGCCAGAGAGAGGCAGAAAGAGACAGAGAGACACACAGAGAGAATTAATGTGTATTAATCAGTGGTCCGGGTAATGGTGATCTGTATTTTTGGAGCCAAACTAATTCCCCTTTAATGAGGGATTGTGATCTGTCTGTTAGCCGCTAGATGTCTTTCTGTCACTTTCGGGGCAGTGATAAAAATGTCCAAGATAACAAGTAGAAAAGCTCACTTTTTATTTCCGTATATGGAAACAGATAGCCTGAAGTGTGATAAGAGACACTGACGTCTCAGTATGATACACTGTGACAGAGTTGGATATCTGTACATTTCAGACTGAGTGCAGGTTGATCGCATCAGACTGAGTGACAGGCTACTGGTGAACGGCTCTATCGTAGGCCGCTGTCAGGAGCTTCTCGATCCAATAGACCTGCACTGATTCTGACAGGAGTCAGCAAATAGATGTCAGTGTCTACTTTTGGCAGGTTATTGCCCAAAGTATGAGCTCAAATGCCTTTACGTGAAAACAACATTGAGGATAAAAAGAAATGGATCAAATTTACATTAGGAAATAATCTGATAAGACTAAAAGCTTCGCAGATGTGATTGATGCACAATGTTGACATTTTCAGTTTACATCACTTTACTTTCAGCTTCTTTCTCAAGTTTTCTCTCTTGCTCAGTGTCCTGCTGAAGTATGTAACCCAAACTACAAACCAAGTCACGCTGTTGAAAATGCACTCACTGTCCTGTTTGATTAAGGCTTTGCCTCTCACAGGTCACACTCAGTGTATCACATTAAACCTCAAGTTCCCCTGCATTGATTATGACACAGAGCTGACACTGAGTTTTGCTTCAGGTGGTAGATATATTGGAAAGACCTTTGGTAAGACAACATGATGATGCCCTTTTGAAGATTGACAGCATCACTAAGTGTCATTATGTTCCCCAGGCAAAATGCTTGTATTTATATATGATTATAGTTAAATTTAATAAAAGGGATGTTATTTCAACTGCTTATCATGTCAAAATATTAAAGAGATCTAAAAAGAAACACAAACAGCCAGAGTTTTAAAAATTAAAACAAATTTGACTTGTTACACAGAAGCAGTAAAGTCAGACTCTGCCAAGCTTGGAGGATGAAGAATTTAAGAAAGACATAAACAGACGTGAATTATAGTCGTACATTTAATGCATTTAAATTGTACATCAGAAAAGGTGGGAAAACATTATGAAAATGAAAGAAAATACATACACTGATAAGCAAATAAGTTTATACACTCACTGAAGGTGTTTTTTTTCATTTTCAAAGAAGACGTGACGAGTCTAAGGGGGAATGTAAACTGCTTCACTCATCATACTAGTAATCAAATTATACGATTTACCAGCTGGTTGCAATAAACTCACCAACCAATGTATCCAAAAATCTGAAATGAGAAATATTGTTAATATAACAAGGGCATTTTATAAACCTCTGCCAGCTGTCATCAGGCTTAAGGCTCCAGCACAAAACCCTTTTGAAGGATATGCACATTTAAGGAGCCTCATTACTGCGAATACTCAAGGACAGTCCTAACTTTGCATCTGACTTCCCCTCCCTCTGTCCAATGAGGAAGTCTCTGTCAGAGATCATTGAGTCTTGCATTTCAATGAGAGTCAGATTGATTGGTTGGAACAGAGCAGAGGCAGGGTTCGATCTTTGCCCTAAGGCCCTGAGAAGAAAAATATGGTCTTAGACACAGTTACACAGCTACCAAGTCCACTCTCCATTAAGGACATGATTGGACACATGCATGCGGGGCCATGCTAGCGCCTGATGGAACAATTGTAGTGACTAATGGAGAAGATCAGAATGAAAGGAGAAGAGCAAATTCTGAGTTGGTGTGGTGATTGACTTGTGGTCACAGAGGCTATGTCCATTGATCTGTGGAGCAGAAGAAAGGGACTTTGGTCTGAGGTGCTTCAGAATGAGTCTATTTGGGGTTTAGAATTCCTATCCATTCCCACCCAGAGTTTTTTCATCATCTGCCTCCACGTGACTTACAGCTGACATCTCCCGCTGTCCACGCAAGGCACAGAGCACTACAAAGGCCAAAGGCCAATCAATGTTCTATAAGAGGTTGATACAGATCTTATTAGTCAATGAATGATCATTAGTGGTCTAACGAGGCATTGATTTGTACAGGGGCCAAAGGTTGCGGTGGTTGTGGTGAGTGTCTTTAATACATTAAACACAATTGATTGTGGAGTAGGAGGGATGTTTTGAAGAACGCTGGAATTAGATTGGACAATGAGAGATTTGAGGTCAAGCTAGGTGAAAAATGAATGGAGTTAGGATTGAACACAAAACCCAGCAGCACATTGGTCTGTAGGTGTATAACTGGTGTAGTGATCCTTCATATAATAAAAAGCAGATATCTAAGTACTAAGTCAATGGCAACTGGACATGCTGTATCAAAGGCTTGAGCAGCAGCCTTTGAAAGCTAAGGAAATGACTCTGCTCATAGCAGATGTGTTACTACAGGGCCTATTATGTTGCTCATTAAATACCCAACCTCTCAATAGCCCATTATTTCCCCAATAAAAAACAAACGTCGGCCTACATACTTTCCCTTCTCCCCCCTCTGCTTAAGAGTTTAACTCTACCTCACAGACGGCAAAAAACCCTGACTAATATCCTGCATGTGATGCTTCTAAATAGGAAGCAGGCCGCTGGATAGGGTGGGGTACAGGTGTGGTAGGAGCCAATGGATTTTATAGCCTTCCAGCTTGTCTGAAAGTGTGCCAAGGGCCTGCCTACACTACTCACAACTGCAGTGTTGGCCGCCAAGCGTTAACTTTACTCCCCCCCCCCCAATCTCTACACACCTACTGGTTATATAGAGTCTTTGCTTGTTATGGCTTTATAGAGGGATTTCTGATGTGCTTAGAGAATTGTTTGATGATTGGGATAATGATGCCATTTGGAGTGAGTTGTCTCAGCACTTTATTGCCAATGAACACAGAAAAGCAGACCAAGCCTACACACACACATACACACATCCTTCCTTGGATGATCGCCTGTGTGTCCCTGTGTCATTCAAAGTCGTCCAAATCTGCTCACGTCAATCAGAATTACACCACGTCTTCAGGTTTGTCACCGGGGGTACGTTCGTCACCATGTCTCCCCTGCAGAACAGCCTTTTCATGCCCCAGCATAATGTCAGCGGGTGACATCCAGGCCTGATGTGATGTGGCATTCACAAAAGGTCACGTTAGGCATCTCTGCTCCATCTGCATCAGCAGAACTGGCAGCCGTCATATGGGTGCTGGCATTGGCCATTACCCAGACCCTCAGGGGGACTTAGGGCATTGAGGATTTGTAAGCGGGATTGTGATCTCTCTGTTTTAGGGGGGTGTGCGGAGCCCAGGACAATCTCAGTCAATGTCAATGCAAAACAACAGAAATCTGGTTTTGGCCATCAATCATTCAAAGTGGAAGAAGAAAGATGACAATGTGTTTATTTTGGTTTCAAGAAATAAACTTTATTGAATCATGATGCTCTTGATAGTAGCGATGTGGCAGAAGCAAATCATACTGTTTGAGTGAGTTATTTCCCCAAAGGAGTGAGTTTTTTTTAAATCACAGAGAGATAAGGAATTGTATTCATGTATGCGGCATTGTGGTCATATGCATAATTCCCCTGTGATGAAATCTCTATAAAAAAATGTATTTTTCCCATTGTCTATTCAATCTGTTCATTCTACTGTTGGACAAAAAAACATGTATTTAATTTGATTATGAAAATAACTTGTTCATTCCTAAAGTGGCAACAATGAATAAAACTAAATTGGGGCTCGTCCAACTCATACGTTTTGTCTAACATAAGGTAAACTTAAATAAAACCAAAGTTGTGCCCACTTTTTGAGGAATCTGGAAGAAAGTGGCAGCTGGATGATGCTAGACAGTCAGAAAGCGAGGTCCTGAACTGGCGAGACACAATCAGAGACACAGAGACAGTGAATCCTTTTGGAGACGGGCTGGTCACACTCAGTACAGCCTAGTGAGAGCCGGCCAATCCATCCGAGCCAGTTGCCTTAGTGAGAGAGGAGTTAACAAGCCTCACTGGCAGGTTTTACAGCCCCTGTTGTGTGTCTAGACCCCCCAGGCTGAAGAGGGGCTGAGGCTGACTGATACTGACAGGGTTTATGTGGGCAGAGGTGGAGGGCAGTAAAGTGGTGGAGATGTGGGAAAGAGGTGCACATGAGCCAACGACTGTCACTGACAACAACACTGTGCAAGTGGGGGGAGGGGGGCTGCAGTCAGCAAAAAGGGGGCTATCCAAAAAGTGGACCAATAAAACACCTGAAAATCAAATCCCATTGCTCTTATCGCGGCGCCATTCAGAGACGTTATCTGTGCAGGTAATGTGGTTATAAATTCAATTTCAGCACACAGATTTCATTGTTTACTGATGCCTGCATGTTCCGGGCGGCAGAGCGCAGAAAGCTCGGGAACGTTCAATGCGTGTCGGGAAAAGTCATTTAGGTTTCCACAAGGGGATGCAAAGAAGCCAAGGGGGATTGGGAGAAAGGGAGGGAGGGGCAGGCAGAAGAGCTGTCACACTCCCAAGGACACCTGACTCTGATTTCTGTTTTCCATCCCATGTTTTATTTAGAGGCCATTTGCTCTTATTTGGTTCCTCATTATTGGGGCTCATTGCTCATCTGATGTCAGAGGACGACCTTTCCAATGGATAGTCAAACTTACGCCACTAGTCATTTCAATTGACAACGAGGTTGTTTGTCCAGTGTTTGGATGATATGAAGGGTAGGCTTTTATAAACCACTGCAAGATGAGAAAAACTACTAACTTTTTGGTAATGTTATGATTAAAGAGTTAAGCTGCAATATCTGGCTTTTTTCTTTTTTTTACTTTGAAGATGGGAAATTAGGTGCATCATAGCTACAAGCTCTCTCCTCATGATTGATGGCTTTCAGGAGTAAATCACCTCATCTACTAGGTAAAATCTTGATATAGTAGAGCTCCTCAGGCTCTCAGTTGGCTGCTTATGGCAGTAATCCATCAGTGGGGCCCAATGGGCCGAGCGGGCCTCCTGGGTAATGTTCCTATTGACAGCCTATGATGTCAACACACTGACAGCAAGGGCCCATACCAACGTGTGAGTGTGTATGTGTGTTCAACCTTATTTTACTCTCAGTAACACTCTCAATAGCACAGATAGGTCCACTAAACACAAATAAGCACCCTCAGAGCCTTTCTCAGCTGAATGCATAACACAGCATATCTACTGAAAGATTGTACTTCCAGCCGCTACAATTTGTCTTAAACATTTAAATGCAGTTTTTCTGTATAGCTCTATTCCAGTACAGTCACAGATATCATAATTTTTATTTCTTTATTTGTCATAAAGATAAAGTTTAATGTCTCTTTGCAGAATATCACATTGAATTTGAAACTTTTAGTGGCATTCGTATGTCCTTGGTTGTTAAATATCCATAAGAATTAAACACGAATTAAATGAGAATAAGAATTAAAGAATGCAAAGAAGAGCTAGATGAACTTATAGTGTCCATAACGATCCAAGTAGTTGCCAATGTAAATTTATCTGTCTTTGCTAACAAAAGTTAACAAATCCACCCTCATGTCCTGCTCAAACCTAGCCTATTCTAATTGGTCAGTCTTGTCAGTGGCCTGATTGGTTAATGCCTGCTATTTCATGTTATCTCTGCTTTTTATCTTTGGACGTGCAAACTAATGTTTTTGAAAGGCAACAGCTCTCGTGCATTTTGAATTCAATTTAACTTTCCTTATTGCAGTAAAATACCCTTCAAGCACTACTGTTCTTTATCAAACAAGACCAAAATGCAGAGTGAAATCATACGTTGAGGTCTCACTGGATTGTTTCATCACATTTACTTATTTACTGGCTTCTCCTTTCACTATGTATTTTTTTATTATATTGAGATCCTTTTATGCCCATCTACAGGTTTATTAGGCTTCTGCAGCATTTTTTTATTATCTGAAACTAGTTTATTTAAGCCAGAGTATATTTAAGGCCCTGGGTGCTCATTTATAAAGCTTGCTTACGCACAAAAAGCAGCGTAAGTGGATTTCTACGGAAAGTTTCTGATT
>JBAMHV010000015.1:13729175-13777229 GCA_037177535.1 Pseudomugil gertrudae | reverse complement strand
CTGTGCGCACGCACGGTTTTATAAATCAGAATATTTTGTTGCTTACGCAAACTCTGGATTCTTGGTGTACGTACAATTTTAGTAAGAATCCTACGCAGAGTTTTATAAATGAGCACCCTGGTCAGCAATGCTCCATAAAGCACATTCTCATGCTTTGTTCCAAACTAGTCACAGAAAAGCAAATATCACACATGATGACATGCAACATAAAACGTCTTTAGGATTTTTCTCCAGAATCACCAATCTACAGCATCTTCTACTTTATTAGACTGCAAATGTGATGGTTGGATAAAAAGCTTACAGCGGTTGTTTCTCAGTTAAGAAAACATCTCTTCACATCAGGAAGCCTTAATGCTCATGTGATGCTTCACTTCAGCAGCAAGATATCATTAAAAAGTGTCCTTACTTTTTTGTGTCTCTCTATTCTGTCCAGGCAAGGTGAAGGGCCTCTATGACACTCAGTCCCCTGTGTGCCCAGTCTGCCAGGCCATCATGCGACCTGGCGAGCTCCAGGAACACATGGAGCAGGAGTTAGCTAAACTCACGCAACTACAGCTCAGGTATTTTTCTGTCCTCTGCATAAACCTCACACCTTTAATTGCTCTCTTCATTTCATTTTACAGCAGAACAGGCAAAAAGATCCTCATATAATTAAGGATCACATTTTCCTCCAACTTTTAAACCTTCTTCAATTTCTTCTCATCTTTTGCTTCCACAATTTCACCATTTGTCTTTTTTTTTGCATCCCAGAGTTTCTGTTTTGATCAGGCCTCAAGAAATAACTAATTTTGGCAGGTTTTTAGTTGAAAAGCCTACCCTTTTATTTTCCCCAGGTGATTTCTCCCATCTTCTCTGTCACCTGTGTGCAGTGTTTACAAGCTGCCTCATTGTTCTCTACATATTTCATATTACAGCCTCCGGCCTTGGGGCGACAACTCATACAGCAGGCGGATAATGCCCTTCTAATGGCTGCTTTGAGCCCAATGCACACACGCATATAAACACTAACACAAACTAAAGCACAAATATGGTGACACACACACACATTACCTGCTGCTTAGACCAGAAGAATGATTCCTCCAATAAAGACATTACACTCCAAATCTGCTTAACGACCGCTTCGTGGACAGTAATGGTTTCAAATTGAACTTTGCCCACGGGGACAATGTGTGGCTGCATGTTTGTGTGTGTGCGGTGTAGAATATCTGTGTGGCAAACAAGGTGTAAAAGAGTAAAATGAGGTTATCCGTAGATTCAGATACAAATCCAAATTAGATAAAACCAAAGATTTTTAACAAGGTGACATTTCAGAGACAATATTGTGCCTCCCCGTTTTCTAGAAGGCTGTACACTTGATGCATCACAGTGTGGCTTTCAGTTTTTAGGCCAGCATACACATCTGGTTTACTGTGTCTCTTTTTCCAGCAGTTCCACTCAGATGCAGCACGACCACCTCATACGGACACCAAAGGTGAGAATGACTATGATAGTTTATGATAGGCTCTTATCCTGCCTTTGATGGCTCCTTTAATTTAAAAAATGTGTCTCTTTTCCTCATTTTGTCCAGTCATTATCACTCTCTCTGCACATCAAGCGGGAGGGAGGCTCTCCTGCCACACCTCCTCGACCATCTGAGGAAGCTCATTCAGACCGATACCAGGTATGAGTACAACTGGCTGTAGATCATTGTAAAGTTAGTCTACTTGTTTTGATATTAACTAAATTATTTTTCCCATGTTTTTTACATAAGCTTAGCTCTTGTCCCCATCTGTTCAAACCATGTGACTTTAACCTGCCACTACCAAAAAGTCCAGTCTACTCTGGTTTTCTGAAGTGGCCAATTCAGATTATCAGGCTTTTTTGCACGTTTTTTTTTTAACTTGGACAAACCAAAGGTGTTGCATGGTTATATGATTTTCCCACAACCTAAACATCTCAGGAGTCTCATGTACAGTGTTTTCTTATGAGTAAAATGACTAATTTTGTTTTGGACGGTTGGTCTGAACATGAAGGAAGAGCTCTGCAACACCTTGAAGGACAGTAGAACAAAGCAAAGCAAAGTGTAACCCATAACAACAGTGTTCTCATTAAACTGTAAGATATTTTATTAAGTAGAAAAGAAAAATCTCCCAGTAATACATCCTTATTTATAACTTTTGACTTTTACAAACTTTAAAATGTGCCTGACATATTAGCTTATCATGTTTTGGTGAGAATCTGCAAAGCCAACCTGATGTAGAGAGTAAGATAAGGTGTGTTTAAGAAAGAGAAAGCAAAGATGTATCATTTTAGTGCCTACCAGATTCTACCAATGAATGCCAATAAAAGAAAATTAATTTAAGGTTCAAATGATAAAAAGAGCCCTGTGATGGACCTGTGACCTGTCCTGTTGTACCCTGCCTTTCGCCCTGTGATTGCTGGGCTCCAGCTACCCGGAATAAACAGTACAAATAATGGATGGATGGGTGATGAAAACACTGAAATGCTTTTCATTCTCTTTGTTGCAGACATTTCTCAGAGTCCGGGCCAACAGACACACAAGGCTAAATGGTGGGTTGATGCATGCACGCTGGTCTAAATGTTGTGTTTCATTGCTGGAGAGTCAGTTTGTCTCTAACAGTGAGTACCTCTGTCCGTTAAGTGGTTTTAAATTTAAAGGACTAAAGGAGTTCAGATTTTCCTTTTGTTTAAACTCATGCCCCCAGTCATGTGTTTTATTTCATAGCCCTTTTTTTTCACCAGTCGTTCAGATATTTCCCCATTTTTCCCACACCATCTCCACTGGCCTAGCGCCCCCACGAGCAGAGGAGCTATTAACCTCTCAACTTTGACCTCTTGATATGTTAACAGTCGATGACCTCTGCTGGTGCAGGTGCTACGTCAAATCCAACCCATTGCGCCCACACAGCGCAGGAGCCCACCTAGACTGCACACAAGCTGGTAAGGCATACAGAGAAGCTCTTTTTTTCCTTCCCAGCCATCATGTTTATCTGCTTAGTCCTGCATTTACCTGACTTTAAAACAAGTGATTTGTTTTTGCTTTTCTTTCTGATATACAATAGTTTCCACTAATATTGGTAAAAACCCAACGGAGACACTTTGTGCAGCCATGCAGCTTCAGATTTCTTTCTGCTCTTGGCCAATCTGTTAAATGGACCATTTAGATTAGTAACTGATAGCCATATATAATTAGTAGTTGATATTAGATTAGCCTCATCTCCAGTATAAGTGTAATCTACCTCATAGCCCTGCCCTGAGTTAGCGCAGTCTGTCATGTTACCCCACATAAAGCTTTTTTCAGTGTTTTTTTTAAAAAGATTTGCCTCACTCTTAAGGCAGTCTTTATAAATATTTTTATAATTCAAGCCTGTTGAATTTTTTTTATCAAATTGTGATGAATATTTTAACTATCACTGTTCAGTCAAAGCATGCTGCAGGTTTTCTTTGTGTTATTTCTCAGTTATCAGCCGTATCAAGATGCCAGGTCATTAAAAACACCTTTACTTGATGTTAAACGTACCCTGACATGACACTTGCATTTACAGACTAGCAACTGTAAATGTCATGAATAAAGACCTGCTGCATTAATCTCTGCAGGGAAGGTGGGAATAAAGGATGAATAGCAGCCAAAAAGAGTTAAAAGAAAACCTTTTTAGTCTAAAACAAGTCCTTACAAATAGCTTTAGACTGTTCTGTAAAGCTTTTATAAATTACTTATGAAACATTAAGTAATGATGGTGGATGATTAGTACCTCATTATAAAATGGTTGTTATAAATAAAACAGCTTTTAATAACTCTTTACTGTGTATTTAAATATTAAGTTACACATGTTCATGTGGTGGTTATTGATCAGGCATGACGCTGAGGAACTATGCAGCAGCACCTTCACAATAACTCACCCATACTTATTTCCACTGAGATGCTCCGGTTCTTAGCTGACTCCTAAGTCCGCTGCTGCTGTCGAGGTCTGTTAGCCTTTATTAGACCTCATAGCGGCACGGCATAATGAGCTTCTAAGTGCACGTCAGGGACGAAAAGAAAGAAGTGGGGAGGAGGTGCTTCTCTGTTGATTAATTAAGCGCACTCTCTTTCTCCTTTTGATGAGCTCTTTCTCATCTATGACCATCTCTTTAACCCTCATTATGTTTGCTGGGTTGGCAGCACTAAGGTCATGGCCACCAGCTCTCTCTCTCTCTCTTTCTCTGTCCTCCCCACTTACCGGTGTTGTAGGACTCGCTGACTGCTAGCTAGCTGGAATTAGAGGCCCCTAAAACTTAATGTCCCCTTATGCGATGTGCACTTAGTCACAGTGAGAGAGGAGGTGCAGTTTGTGTTCTGCCATGTTAACTTTTATTTCTTTAACTTTATTTCCACTGAAGAAGCTGTGGGAGGATGGTGACATGACAGGATGGGGATACAACATACTGTTTGCACTCAGAACTGAGAAAATCTCAGCACATTTTGTGAAATGATATTTGTTTTTTCAGGGTTGCAACAGGAGCTTTAATTTTTTAAACCAACGCGCCTTCTTGAATCTGACAAATAGACATGTTCACGTGTGTTCCCTTAAGTTTGAACCCACGTGTTATTGTCACTGCTAGTTCAGATGATGTAGCAAGCATGGAACTTATTTCAGAATTATGAGGTGGTTTTTAGTAGGTTTATATTTTCTACAGCTTTTATACTTATCTCTACTAAAATTTAAAAAAAAAATTGTACTTTTTTCATATCACACAGAGAACATCTGCTAATGTAATATAGTTTCATTAGATCACAGAGTTAAAATAACAGCCCAGCAAATATAGGCCCCAATATGAGCAGCTAGGGAATTCAACCAATGTGCTCATTTGTTTCAGTATTATTAATAGTCTAGTTATATAAATAAATATAAGATATACTGGTCCAACTAATGAGTGCTTTTAGTGTTTTTGACTCTTTTAAAGTATTTTTGTTACAGGCTTTTACCAAATGTTTCCTGCTCAGTGGCATTCTGCTTCTTTTATAGAGACAAGAGCCACTGGGTGTCACAGTAGCACTAAAAATTATTTCAGTCTTTTTGCAAAATGTGGTGACAAGGGATGGAAGTGGCTGCTAATTATCCATGATATCATCATAGATCCATTAAAAAACAACACATTTTTTATGAAGGAAAATCTATAAATTTTGTTAAATTAAACAATAATAATTAAATGAATCCTTAAAGGGAATCAATAAACTTAGATTTTAAAAGATGGAAACAGCATTTCTATTTATATATGTATATTAGGATAAGATTATTTAGCAGATGATTGGTTTTTAACTTGCTATAAAATAAATGTAAACCACTTTTTAACACATATTAGAACAAACCAGAACTTCTGCAGCCCACCATTAAAAAATGGCAAATGAAAACTGTAATTATTACTAATAAAACTTGAGAGGGAATTTGTAGAAATTACAAACAGAAATATATTAAATGTTAAATATAACACCACTGAAATGAGCTTAGAAGTGACGCCTGCCTCTGTGCTAAAAGTATAACCCGTATAAGCATCTTATCGTCTCTTTGTTTTCTTGTTTTCAGTCAGGATTGGAAAGCTGAAACGAAGGAAACCAGAAGACGGACAGGTATATTCTATTCTTTTATTTTTTATGCTTTGAAGGTATTCATTCTCTTGACATTTTTTTTACTGCAATTAGAGATGAATGAATGTAAGGTTAGGAGAATGTCAGTGGTCCAAACATTGAGGCATTGTTGACTGGCTTTGTTCATGTAACATCAGGATCACTGTCAGCTTGCTGTGTATCCATGTGAAAACACCAGCGGCGTTGGTTCACAGTTATAAAGACACAGAGGCAGATACGTGGCTCCAGGCTGTAGGAGACATATGGGTGTATTCAGCCGGATAGTGATGTCATATGATTGTGTGTGTGTGTATTTTTAGGAGGGTTCAGCAGATTTGGTGCCGTTGGACGATGAGTGGAACGAGAGGAGAAGGATACAGCTGCCATCTATAGGGTTTAAAGGTAAGACAAATCTGCGTACCTGCTTGTGTGTGTGTGTAGCCACGTGTATGATCTTATTCAGTGGAGGATGAATAATGTGACTGAGTGGCAGTTGAAAAACCACTGAACTTTTCAGTCCCGATTACAGCAGAGCAGGATGCCTCAAAGGTGAGCTTAAAAGTAACGGCTTCCTTTACCAGAAGCTCTGACCTGCAAACTTCTTACAAGCTGAGTGACAGAAGCAAGCAGAGGGTTTGAGAAATGGCAGGTATAAGACTGACCCTTTTGTTCTTTTAAGGCAGTTTCCATTTTTTATATTCTCCCATCAGGTGCGATGTTGATGAGTGCGACTTCTAATGAGTGTCGAGACAGCGATGCAGACTTGGATGTGGATGGAGACGACACTCTGGAGTACGGCAGAGCACAGTATCCTTTTTGGTGTTAAAGGGTGGATTTTACTGCGAACTTAAATTGTTTAAAAATGATTGAGGTTCTGAGGAACTTTTATTAATAAGAAATTACCCTGTTTCATATTTATGCTTGAGTGGCAACAGATTTCAGTTCAGGTGAGTTTTTTTTTGTTTTTGTTTTCATGTTTGGGTTGATCACCACCGGTTGAGACTTCTACCTGAAACACAAACTAAGTAATATGAAATCAACAGTCAATAGACACAAGTCTAAAGTGTGCCCTTCATCAAAGGAGCAAAAAGGAAAATTGTTTCACTGCAAGGTTTGTTGTTGAGCACTGCCTGCAGACCAAAACAAGGAGAGCATTCAGCCGCTCCGCCCCACATCTCTGGAATTCCCTCCCACCCAATATCCATAATATTGACTGTTTACACCTGTTCAAATCACACCTCAAAACTCACCTGTTCAAGTAACTCTGTTACATAGTTCTATATTGTATTGTATTTTACTGTATATAATTGTGTTTTATTGCTTTGTGTAGTTTTATTGTCTGTTTTTAATTTACAGTGTCCTTGGGTGTTTTGAAAGACGCTTTTAAATAAAATGTATTATTATTATTATTATCATTATTATTATTATTATTATTATTATTATTATTAAAACAAAGTGAGTCATGAGCCACACCTTCCACTACTTCTGCCCCGCCGCTTTGGTTAATCTGCAAACAAACGTACAAAAACACTGAGCAAAGCAGTACGAGCACTTTGTGAACATTCAAAGTAATTTATAATGTTTGCGTTGTTATTTACAGGAGATGCAGAGCTTGTTCCCAGTCAAACTGGAGCTCCTTAGCTCGCAGTGCTCCCCACTTTAGAAAATACAAAGTGTTAATCCAGGACATTTCTTTTTCTTTATCTAACAGAAAGGGACAGATCAACACAGAGAGACTGTGTGTGACTTTATGCTATAAAACAAATAAAATTTACACCTACAGCTGTCCACATTTTGATTTTTTTATTCCTTCCATCCAGAAATGACTAATTTCTGCTTATTGCACCTTTAAGTTCCATTGACTTGTGACCAAAGTACAATCCGAAAATCTAAACATTTATTTCAATCTAACATAAACTATAAATAATAACCTCCTAATGACGAGGCTTGTGTTTTCAAAAATGTTTTCAGGTCTGCAGGTTTTTCCAATTTTGTCCCAACAGATATTAAGTAAAATATTTTTAGTAGGACTACACTAAAGAAAAAAACCCTGGTAAAGAAAACAAATAATATTACCAGGACATTTTTAATTTTACAGAACCTTCCGCTTATCCAGGAATGAGACATTCCATCTGTCCGTAACACACGCCTTGTTGCACTGATGGGCCTGTCTGTTATAGAATAGAATAGAATAGAATAGAATAGAATAGAATGCCTTTTATTGTCATTATACACAGTAAAACGAGAGAAATTAAAAAAATCTGTACTTTAAATTTATGGAACAAAAGCATTCTGAACAAAAGAGAGAATGTTTTAACTAATATGCATTTTTTACTTGAATTGGCAACAAAAGACTGAACTTTAAGCTCATTTTTACATTTCTATTCTAACTCTTTTAACATGAACTCCCAGTAAAACACAAGTTATTCTCCTTTATGTTTGGCAGCCTGGACATGAATAGGACACAACTATTGGTTCATTGTAAAACATATAGATTGGAACCAGTGGTGGCAGCTTTAGCACTCAAACACATCCCAACATAAAATATCCCAACAACACCGTCTACATGTTCCTATGAGGCTTTGTGGTCTTTACATAGCTGACACTGTGGATCTGTGACTCTGGAATAAAGTGTATGTCATTAGAAAACAAAAGCTTTGTTGAAATTCATAGTTGAACTTAGAGAGTAGGAAAATAATCTCAGGTGACTCCAGAAGACAGAATTCAGATATATTTGAGATGAAGTTTCCCAAGATGCCATGCACACATAAAAAATATACAAGTAAAACTCCTGTAAAAAAGTTAAAATTCCTTCAAATGGTGAGGATATATTGTGCCGTATTTTCTCCCAGAAGTATGAATGTCTTTGAAACCATTTTCAAAATGAAATATTTAGCATTTTAATTAGAATATTATTAATGGTTCAATAAAAGCAAAACACACATGTTAACACATAACAATGTACATTTATAAAGCAGTACAAGGAAGAAATAGGACAATGTGATGCAGTGAAAGTTAATGTGTGATTGTAATTTACTGGCTCAAATAAACCTAATGGGAGGGAGGTCTGTATGAACCATGAGGTCTGTATGAACCATGAGGTCTGTATGAACCATGAGGTCTGTATAAATCTAGTGCAGGGGTGCCCAAGTCCGGTCCTGAAGATCATAGCATCCTGCAGCATTTAGATGCATCCCTTCTCCAGCACACCTCATGTCCTCATGTCATTTGGTTCAGATGAGATGGAGACTGGTTGCATCTAGAAGTTGCAAGATCTCGAGGATTGATCTGATCTAGTGTATAAGGTTCATGGAGCATTGGTAGCATTCTGTATTACCAGAATACTGAACTGAAATGCAGTTTATTATGAAATAGTTTAAAACGTTCACTTTCTCTTGTCCTTTCAGGAACATCGCCGTGTCCGTTTTGTTTTATTCTGTAGATGTTTGTCTGAAGTAAAAACAGTGATAATCGTGATAAGATGATCCTTCTTTTATTGAAGAGGCTCAATTTTGTTTCTTCATTTTTATTGTTGCACCTTTGTGCTTCAAAATCAGAATAAATGTTCTTGTCAGGAACATTGTTTTCAGCAGTAGATCAAACAGTCTTTTTTTTTTATTCTTATGCGTTACACCTGACACCATGACCAGTTCCTTATACTGTAAAATGTTCCTTCCTTGCCTTACTTTCTGTTTTATCCCTGAAAATGAATTTCTACTTGTTTAAAACTGAGTTAGTTGTTATAATTTTACTGGTCATTGTTAGATTTGGGTTTTTTTCTTGACTCTGGTTTGCAGATACACCGAGACAGATGTCATTCCCTGTTCGGTGGAAAGCTCCAAGGAAGCAGCGGTGAAGTATGTAATTAAACTCGTTCCTCTGATGAATAAATTATTTCTGTATATGATCTGTTTTTTAAACGAGTAATTCTTTCTGCATTTCAGCAGAATGATCCCTGATTCCAGAGCGAGTATGGACTTCTCCAAATGGTCAAACGATGGTGAGTAAAAGTTCTTTTTTTACCATTACATAAAAACAGATTTTAGATGAGTTGCATTGCTTCCTGAACTTTTCATTCAGTTGTAGATCACTTTATTTATTTTATTTTTTTTATGCTCAGGGAGTCCATCGACGAGCAGTGGAGAGAAACAGGACGGCAGCATAGCCGGTCTCCCTAAAACCTGCAAAAACACAGAGATAGAGACGTAAGTTTGTGCTTTAATATGAGCTGTTTCCAGAAGAAAAGCAGCCTTTTGGTTCACAAAACTTGTTGGTTTGTTTTGAATTTGATTTGACAGGTGAAATTAGAAGATTTAGTTTGTATTGAGAAAAAGGATGGAGTGGCTTATCATCCCATCATGTACTGGTTGACTGCATAAATATAAACATTTTCAGGTGTGAATAACCCAATCAGAGCTGGAGAGGTGTAACCATCTCTCTGCAAAGTGTATTTTAGCAGCTTGCTGCTCTTTCGAGTCAGACTGCCCCGCTCTATCCTGATATAAACACTATATCAATATGATGATATCATCAATCAAGGTCCTCGCCAGCGTGTACACACGTTTAATCTTGCTTAATGCATTGTGTCCCGTTTGCCTGCTTTACAGTATGTTTGGGCATATAGTCTCTCATGTAATTGTGCATGCTTGTCTGTGTGTGCGTCACTTTCTGTTAGGGCCCTGACACCCCCCCCATTCACCTCCCGCCTACTGCCTATGATAAATGAGACAACCAATGCCGGCAATGTGATTGCTGCTAAATTTCATGCTCAGTGTCCATGTTGGCCAGCGAATAATTTAATCTGTCTTCGATTTATAAATGACTTTCCAACGTCTGCCCAACTCACATGCTTTCCCTTTGCCTTCCTGTTATCGTGTGTGTGTGTGTGTGTGTGTTCAGGCTCTCGGAGGACTCAACGCTGACAACACTGGATGCGCTCAAAGCTCGGATACGGGATTTGGAGAAACAGCTGTCTAAAGGAGACAGATTTAAATGCCTCATCTGCATGGTGAGTGCGAAGGCAAATTAAATCAATAGAGCAGAAAGAGAGAAAGGAGCGATAAGAGCACAGTAATGCAGAAACGCGTGATATTACTACAGAGGCCTACACTGTTTTTGGCAATAAATCAATATTATTGGTCATGGTCTGTGACTGGAACATAAATATGGCATAATATTTATATGATCTGTTGGTTTAGAGTTAAATGTGTCCTGCATTGTGATAAACATGTAAAAACTTTTTGAGAAAAGGCCTCACAGTAGCTGCAGAGTGCTGTAACAACAAGATTAAAATTGGGCTCATTACTAGTGTTTAGTTTTTATATTTCACATGATGTGTGTAACTAAATACAATTTACATCTTTGTTTTGAGTTTTCTACTGTCCAGTCATAACTTTGATCCAATTCAGTCCAACGTTATTCATAAAGTACCTTACAAGGTACTTTAATAAAAAAAATCAAAATAAAACAAAAGAAAGCAGCTGAATTCTAAGCAGATATTTTTTAAATTTATCTGATAGTTTTAGATTTTACTTAGTTTTATTGGTGAATTTTGACACAGTAAAAACTAACAGCATTGCTTTGGTCGTACATTAATCCCTCAGTAGTTCACACTTATGTACAAAAAGCTACAAGTCACATTGCAAACATTTAAAAAACAGGTGTTGCATTTATCATTATTCTCACAATACTTACAGACTAAATCAGCTCATCAGTGGAAAAAAATAATCCATAACAAAATGTTATTATTAGTTAAAGTGGGACGCCAGACAACTCAGAGTGAGATTTAATTGAAATAAAATCATCTTTAACATGAATGCATAAATAATAGAAGCTGTTCTGAAATGTAAATCACACCCTCCCATTATGTTATACAAACCATGACATTGCTTTTGAACTGTGGTTTAATAGAATAATAAGCATCATCAAACAAACAAACATGATATTAATACAGTTTACACACTGAACTCACTTTGCTGGATAATCCTTTGAGATAATCACTGCAATGAAGTATTGGAAATACTGAGAAAGGTATTTTTTTTACAACTCAATTAAATTAAAAAAACTATTACTTTAAAATAAATTTTAAAATATATTTTTTTTTGTATTTTTTTATGTATGAGTTTTTTTTTCATGCAATTATTTTTTGTGTCCATTTATTAGAGTAACTATTGTGCAGTTTGTATTTAGTTTAATGGAAAGTGTGAATAAATTTAAAGGAACTGAAGGAATATTTTGATGCATAATTAATATATTTATATACAAATTCTTATTTTTTCTGATGCCTGGTACATCTGATTATTTCTGGTGTGTTTATAATGATCTATTTGCTCTAAACTCAGAGAACAAAGAGCTTCTGGGACAGCGTCAAAAAAAGAAATTAACCAGCTGGACTGTTAGTGTTAAGAGATTAATAAACACGTAAAAGTGGTGTTTGGCTGTATATTTTTGTTTCACATGGACATCTAGCGGCAACTTCTTGAACTGCAGTTTACACATCACTGCATGGCATCTAATTCTGTCTGCAGGACATGTACACGACACCGCTCACCTCCATCCAGTGCTGGCACGTCCACTGTGAGGAGTGTTGGCTGCGAACACTGGTGAGCCATCTCACTCATGATGATTCACACACACAAAAACACAAGTGTCCAAGCTGACTCCAACAGAAGGATGCGTTTTCTTTTACTTTCAGGGAGCAAAGAAGCTGTGTCCTCAGTGCAACACCATCACGTCACCCGGAGACCTGAGGCGGGTTTTTCTGTAACCCGGGACTGAAGGGATTTCTTGTTTCAGCTAATCAGGGTTGGATCTGTGTGCAGCTGGTCTGTCACACACTCCCATCTCGCTCACTTCTCCTCAGACATTCTTGGGTCATCCAGTTTGAGAGCGTTTTTCTTAACATCCTCTAACCTTTGACGAGTCTTAGAGCAGCGAGCACAACCTTTAACCCGTACAAAATCTGTTTCTGTTGACTGAGAGCTCAGGCACTGAAAAACTAAGGGGAAAAAACTGCTTTGGGGAAATATTTATCAATTTTTTAACCTTTTTGTCTGTTTTATGGGGGGAAATTGTTGAATTCAAATGAACTGCAGAGCACATGTACATAGTTTTGTGTATGTATGAAGTGATGTGTGTATATGATGTTGACTAACAAAGACCTGGGTGTATTAACTGTACAGGAGTTTGTCTTTGTTTAGATCATTTCTTATTTGTTTAGCTGATTTAGGTTGGAAAAATTAAAAGTAATCTCATCTCTGTCAGGATCATTTTGTCTTTTATGCGCTTTTCTGAATTGCAATATTTACTTTTATCAACATTGCTACAATAAATGAGTGTCTACAAGTTGTTTAACCTCTTTTTTCATCCGTTGAAAATGAAGATTATGGATATGAAGAGAGAACAAGCATTTCTCTATCAGTTTGTCTTGTTGACAGGTTTGTTACAGTGGCAATGTGATGTATTCGACCTTTAAGAAGTGGGTCATGTGAGGATTAGGCAGGCATAACCCATCACAGCTCATCTGGAGGTGAGGGATACTAAACCCTGCTATTCTGAGACTTTACTGTGAGACCACTCAGGTCCTAACATTGCAAAGGTCAAATAAAGTAAGTGCTACAAGAGGTCACATAAATAAAAAGCAAGCTTTACATATAGTTTTAAAAGAGAGAGGAGAACTATAGAATATGACTCGGTTGTTAGGTTGTTAAGTGAAGCTGTAGATGGGCTTCCTGATGTAAATGTTTATCTGTGTGTGTGAGAGAAGAAAAAAGAACCAGGAAAATGTTTTATCAGACAATGGCTGCATGTGTTGCAGCTATAGATGGTTTTCAAACCCACAATCAGAGGGACAGATTGGTGCTTGGAGGTCTGTACAGGTAAAAATACACCCAGTCATCATTTGTTTATGAAAATCATCTGGTGAAGTGCTGGGAACAAACAAGCCACGATGCACCCGCGTGATTGGTTGATGAGCTGAAGGGAGGTGGCGTTAATTCAGAGTGACAGCCGGTCGCCTCGGCGAACCTGTGTGACACACACATACGTGCACTTCACACAGTCTATTAAGAGGCCTGGCTGAGGAATTACCTGCTGCTGAACGTCTTTCCTGCACAAACACAGGTAAGGAGGAATTTTTATTTAACTCTGCAAATCAAGAATAAAGCAGGATATTCATTTGCAAAATAAAACATTGAAAACATTATTTAGAAAGCAAGTGATGCCCTGGACCATTAGTGTCAGTAATAACTTTTCTATGAAGCTTAATAGACATAAGAATTACTGTTAAATTTGTAGTATAATGAGCATTATATGGGTGGATGATTGTGTTCAGCTTTTTATTGTAATCAGTCAAGCGTAAGCAACTTTTCCCATATTTATCCTTATTTTCACCTCTAAACAATCTATAAAATGACAAAAAAAATTGTTTTATAAAAATAAACCGTGCCAATACTTCAGCAAGAGTGTCTCATAATCTCTGACTGAACTATGAGTCAGTATAATGACTTTTTATTTGATTGGCCCAGACTTCTGTCTTATTAAGTAAGTGTGTTAAGTGCTTCGTTGTCCCTGAAACATCATCATCTCGTCTGCACGGCGGGTAAATGGGTCACCTGTTCTAGACCCGGTGTGCGGCCTGGCCCAGATCCAATTAATCCTGCTGACTGACCCGTCACGACTTCATTAACAAGGCATTCTGAACATTAACCTCAGGGGCCTCCGGCTGTCTAACAAGTCAGTAATTAGGACATCTTTTAATAGTTTAATTAAAGAGAAAAAACTCAGTGTCAACTAATTATTAATGGGGATTAAAACTGCAATAATATAAAAGCAACAGCTTGTTTTCAACCTGTTGTATGTGTGTGTGTGTGTGTGTGTGTGTGTGGAGAGGGGGTGGGGGGTATTAGAATACCTCCTGACAGTATAGTGGATCAAAGGATTAGCCTCACTGGATCTCAGGCCAGCTAACAGGATAGTTTGTGAGCTCCGGCATTGCAGTGGCAATTTATAAGAAATTACAATTAACACACAGAAAACGGTGATGATCTGTAATTTACACTGAATGTGCCTTCCACTTCCAGCACAGTACAGTGTACTCTCATCGGTTTCTGGTCCAATCCTGAGCTCCCTCCGTCCCTAACTGCACCTCAGAACCATGTCAGGACCGAGGCCTGTGGTGCTGAGCGGCCCCTCTGGAGCTGGAAAGAGCACTCTGCTGAAGAGGCTGATGAAGGATCACGAGGGAGTCTTTGGATTCAGTGTGTCACGTATGTGTGTATGCCAACTGCTGATTGGCTTCCATAATATCATCTTGGTCTGAGGAGGAACAAGGACATTGTCTGATTGCACAGAGGCCAGCAGATTTTACATAACTAACAGACTGCATCATTCCTGTTGATGTGTTTTTGCTTGTCTAGTTTTTTACGTTGTAATCTTTTTCTCAGACACAACGCGAAACCCCCGACCAGGAGAGGAAGACGGCAAAGGTAAAGTAGGTCTGGCCTGAGACTGACTCGCTGGTGATGCCTTTTAGTATAAACATACGTGAGTGGTGGATGTTTTAGCACCTTGACACTGTGATACACGATGCAACAGACCTGGACTTGGGTTTTAACTTGCACAACTTTGGTATAAAAATGAATAAAAATGCATCTTTTAAAGTAGAAAATACATATATTTTTCACCACATTTCCCAGCTTCCCCAAACCTGCTCAGTCCAGAAAAAATGCCACAGCACTTCTTACTCCCAAGTGAACTGTACAAATAGCTTTGTCACCCTGTTTAGCTCCCTTCATCTAAAGGGATAAACCTCTTTCTGTGCCTTTTTTGCTTTCTCCATAGGGCTGAACAATCTCCCCATGCTTCTGGGGGCTACTTTACTGCCCGTAGCAGATGTCTTTTCCTCTGAAGACTTAGAAACCTCATTTTCCTGTCCAAATGAATCAGAAACCACAGATAAAGGTGATCTCACTGTGATTCCAGATCACAGTTTTTAAGCCTGAGGGATGGGGGTTACTTTCATCATCCTGGCATGCTGTCATTTGATCAACAGAAAAAAGTCATGTGTCAAACAAAAAGCAAAGGGAAGAACAAAGAAACAACATGCAGAAAATATCTCAGGAATTAAGATCAGACAGTCTACACTTTGGAGTAAAAAGCTTTTGAAAATAGCCCCCTGTGATGCCTCTGTAGCGCTTCCTATTTCCAGTTTCCCATAAAAGTTGTTTCATTTCCCATTGTGGCTGATAGAGCATTGATGATTTGCATCCAATGAAACAATGTTTCTGTAAAAATCCTCTCTTTGCAAACGCTACTGTTACTTCTAATTGATTTGAATGGTTTGTCTTGTTCTCCGTTAAAGCCTGGGCTATTGCTTTGCAAATGTCTCTGCATTTCCAAATTTAACTTTGCTCATATTGGGCCATAATGAGGTTTTGAGCGTATTGTGTTATTGCAAAATATCTGTTGCTCTGTGTGTTTACAGCGTGGTCACTTCCCGTTCAGATTTTTGCTTCTGTTCAAGTCCGATTCCTCCATGTTCTCATGGAGGGTTGTAAAAGGACTGTATATGGCCAATAGTGGTAGAAGTAGTAACACATTTGCTTCTGAAACTCTGCTGTTTTAGATCCCCTGATGTATTGATGTTTGGAAGATTTAGACCTAAGGACTGGGTATGGACCATATAATGTGTTCTGTAACTTATTCTTGTTACATATTCACACAGAAGTTATTTTATTCTTTGCATGTGCTTACCATCAGAAAGCATGCTTTAATGCTTTAAAACCAGTTCTGAGTGAAAACAACATTAAAATTAAGCTGAAAAGATAGAAACCTTAAAACCGTTGGTGTTAAAGTTAATGTTTGTGTCTGAAAAATGTATCTAAGTTGGGTTCAATCTGTAACAATTACACAGTTTATTCAATTTCAGTAAATTACAATGTCATTTTAATAAATAGATATTTGTTTGATTTGATTTTACTCTATTCTATGTTTTATTATTTCTGACAGAGCTAGACTAACTTCCCATGTTGCATTTCATAGATTACCACTTCACAACAAGAGAAGTCATGAAAGAGGGCATAGAAAATGGCGAGTTCATTGAAAATGCTGAGTTTTCTGGAAACATGTATGGAACAAGGTAAAATCAATAACTACACACACACACACATACATATATATATATATATATTCTGTAACATGACATTAAATGAGCATCTGTAATGTCAGTAGATTCCAGTCAAAAGACTTTAAGACTCTGTCCTTGGACTTTGTTACATGAATCTAGCAGGTATATAGTGATCTGGTGACAGATGGAGCTTTAACCCCTAAGTCAAAAAGAGTGGAGCATAAGCTTACCACCTCGTGTGTCACGTTTAATCTCTCCTTCTTATTCTGAAGATAACATTCAGTCACTGAGTCTGAGCAGCTTGGATCAATGCAGCGATCCTCTTACCTCAGTCACTACATGTGTAAAGAAAATATTACATGGTTACACATGCAGCACTTTAAACACTATCATGCCCTCTACGGTTATCACTGCTTAAAAGCTTCTTTACTTTTTTTAAAAATGTATTTTAAATGTAGTAAGGCTGCTGTAGAAGATGTGCAAGCCAAGAACCTGATCTGTATCCTTGATGTGGACATCCAGGGGGTGAAGAGGATTAAAGAGACTGACTTGAATCCTATCTTCATCTCAATTCAGCCTCCATCAATGGAGATCCTGGTAAACTTTTACAATTGTCTTGGATATATATATAAATTCACTACAATTTTTCTCTTTCAAAAACAACTGGCTTGACAAATTTTTTCATTAAATAAATTATTTTATTATTAATAGTAGTAGTAGTAGTAGTAGTAGTATTATGTGATTAAGTTTGTGTCTCATGATTTCATTCTCAGGAAAAACGCCTGAGAGACAGACAGACAGAATCGGAGGAGAGTTTACAGAAACGTCTGGAAGCTGCACGCATCGACATGGAGCTCAGTAGGTTTCTCTGCCGCTCTGGAGAAGCACAGTTTTACAGGAAAAACCATCACTGAAGTGATATTTTAATTTCTAGGTAAAGAACCCGGAGTGTTTGATGTTGTTATCATCAATGATGACTTAGAGAGAGCCTACGAGGAGCTGAAAGACATCCTCAATGAAGTAAGTAAAAGCATCACAGATACTGCCTTACTTCATGTTCACATTATTTTGGACTTGTTTAAGTTTTATCTCCCTCTACAGGAAATCAAGAAAGTTCAGGAGGCTAAGTAAAAAGGAAATAAAAATTCTCCTGCCTGCTGGACTGAAGCACAAACACTTATGACCCTGACCTTAATAACTACCAGTGACTATAATAAAATAGGCTCTGATACGGAGTAAGGGTCTTTTCTTTGCTCGCTGCACAGACTGAGCCGTTTTCTTCATGCAGAAACAGACACGGAGGACTCTGGGTTGAAATGGGTTTGCTCTTTGGGGATTGGTGTTAGTTATAGTACATATAGAAACAAATATCCAGGCATAATAGACCATTCAAAACTATGAAAGAAAAGCAACTGAAGAACTGCCAAATACAGTAGCACATTTGGTCTTTCAGTTTGGGCACCGATCCTTCTTTACATGGAGTTCTGAGCAGGCAGTGTTCACAACACTGTTACACTGTCGTTTGTTTTGTTAATGTGTAAAAAAGGGAGAATAAATTCATGCAGAGCAACATGTATTATCCAAAGGTTTGCTTATTTATAATCACAACTAATTTAAAACTGCACATAAAAGATGTCATCCAAGAAAAAATCACTATTGTGTCCTATGTATGTGTGTTTGTTTGGTTTGTACACAAATAAGGGGAATAAAAGAGTGCAAGAATGAAACCTTTTTGTGTCTTTTAATACATTTTTCATTCAGAAATGTATTCAAACAGTGCTTAATGTGGATATTTCTGTAGCATATATTGAGTTTATTGTTTATACATTGCAATCATAGAGATCGTTTAAGGTTTTACATAACAGTGAAACATATTTCTGTGGCTCAGAACAAACAAGTCGATCAGACACTATAGGCAAATCAATATGTTATGCAAAGCCAGAAGTTTTACAACTCATGCGTTTCTATGCCGTTGTTTCCTACAAATAGCCTTATCCCATACAAACCATATGACACTCTGTATACTGTATACGTGCACACTGAAACTCATTAAGACGCATCACAAGTTAAAGATAAAGACAAAGATAAAGAGTAAATTAAAATGTTATGCTGCAGCATTTTATTTTGTTTGTTTTTTGGGACAAATTTGTGTTTTCTTGCATCATCTGTTCACTGGAGGAAGGGCCCTGAAAGCTTTGTGCACACTTGATCTCGCTTCTCTTCCTTCTGTGCGAGGTAAGCCTTGAGCTTGTCTGTGGAGAAACACACTTTGGAGTGTCGGGCTTTATGCGGGGTACGATAAGCACGTAACCACGGGTTCAGGAGACACTCTGCTGCTGTGGGTCTCCCCCTACAAAGTGACAAACTTGTTAAATCCTCAAGTTTCACCTGTGCAACTTTCACTGACAGCCTTTGGTGCTATTTGCCTTTGAAAAATGCAAAGTCTGTTTTAAAATAATCTCTCATTGCGTGAAACTCACCAGGATTTATTATTCAGGCTGCTCTTCATAAAGTTTAAGGCTCCCTCTGATAAACCAGGGTAACAGCGTCCAAACTGGATCTTCCCTTTCTTGATGTTTCTGTCTTGCTCCCAGCTGAGATCTGCGTGAAATGGGCTGTCTGCACTCAGCCTAATGATGCAAGACAAATAAATATAGTGCATTTATATTTTAGAGTACATAAGAGTAGTTTGTATTTGTTAAAACTTCTTCATGTAAGGATTTTAACTTCTGATAATCTGCATAAACTAAAAAAAAAAAAATCAAATTTAGCTGTAATCGACTGGCGACCTGTCCAGGGTGTACCTTGCCTCTCGCCTGCCAATTGCTGGAATAATCCCCTGGTTTCCTGCAACCCTGAGTTGGACTAAGCAGTATAGAAAATGAATGAATGAGGATCTAATTATGAGTTTCTGTTCTTACATGATGAACGACAGGACTCCAATAGCCCAGATGTCCGTCTCGGGTCCCACCCCCTGACCTTCTAGGATTTCTGGGGCTTTAGGAAGGACTATATAAACTGGGGGAAACAACAAAAATGTCTAAAGTGAGAAATGAAGAGGGAAAAATGGATCTTAGGTCTGTTAAGTTATGTTAACCAGGCTCAGCTGAGCCAGATGAAGTTAGGCTGAGTTATTTCCATCCATCAATCCATCCACCTTTAAAGAAAGTGTATCTTTGCTGCGGCAGTCTGTTGGAAAGCCATGACCGTCAAATTCTTAGTGAATTAGAGAAATCTACGACAACCCAAGCATAAAAAACTCACGTGATTTAAGGAAAAAGAACCAAGCGATCACCTTTACTGTCTGAGAAGCCATGGATGTGCTCAATGTTGAGAGGCTGGCCGGGTACAAATGGCTGAGCTGAGCCAAAGTCAACTATCTTCAGGTGGTTGCAATCATCCACCAGCATGTTGTCAGACTTCAGGTCCAGGTGGATGACTCGACGGCTGTGAAGATGGTCAACCGCACTCAGGATCTGAACCAGCAACTCTGCAACGTGAGTCTCTGCATACAGCTCTCTAAGAGGACAAACCAAAGAAAAGGCATCAAACAGGGCTGCAGATCTCCAACCCAATACAAACAAATATAAGATCAATTTCAAACTAAATAATCAAATCTCCATCATTATTTTCACTCATTTTTACCTTGCAGCCAGACTGTAAAGCAGCTCCTTGCCAGGACACAGCTCTTCTACTAAAACCATGTGGCTGGGGGTGATGAACGCAGCGTGCAGCTGAACCAGGTGAGGGTGATGAAGCCTCCTCAACAGCTGGTACTCTCGCACCACCAGCTGTCTCTGCTCTGCCTGGTACGGAGTGATCTTAGCTACAAACACCTGGCTGGTCTTAACATCCCTACACAAGGTTACTACGCTGAAACGACCCCTGAGAGGTGAAAAGAGACACCTGATTATACAAACAGACTAAATAACAGGTTCCTCTGTAACATGTAATAAACCTTTTATGTGAAATTGGATTCTTTTGCTATTTTATCAAACAAATGTCCCAAAAATACTGCAAAACATGTTAATCTAATTATATTAATGGTGAAATACAAAACACAATGATTAGCTGATTTTTTTTTATTATTACAGACTTGACGTGTAGAACATCCTACCTGAATACCAGAGAGCAGCCGAGTGGTTAAACATTTCTAAAAGAAATCCTAGTTTTTAACTAAATGTTATGAGCAGGTTTAAAAAAATGTTATTTATTCTTTTTTAAATTATTAATTTATTAATTTTATATACATGTCATTTATTGTACTGTATTGCTTTATTATTGTCATTTAGTTTTTGCTTGTTATTCTAATTTTTTTCTTCATTGTAAAGTGTTGAGAGACTTCATTTCTTCTGTTTATTATTTGTGAACCTTTATGTTGCATTTAAATAGATTATGTTTGTGATTAGATTGTGTTGTTTTATTCTCTGGTGTACGTCGCTTTGGATAAAAGCGTCTGTGAAATGACTGTAGTATAGAACAGAATAGAACTGATGACATGTATAAAACAAGGATATGACACTAATAAAAAGGAATGGGGATCTCTTCCTACTCTAGCAGTTTTCTGGAGAAATTGAGAAAATGTTGGTAGTCACTAGCCAGCTGCCACACATTTGTTGTTGTGTGTTGTGCTCCCAGCACTCAGCTAAACCATCAACTGGATGCCATTCTTTCCCAAAATGGCAAATTAGTTGCAGTTCTTGTGCTCATTCATGGGGTGGATGGAAACTGACCCCCTATTCAGCTGTTTGGAGTCTCCATTGAGACTCCTGTCCCAAAACATTTGCTCTGTTAATTTAATCTTGCTTCCTTCACCAGCTATAAATGGCTCCTTTTCAGGTTCTCCTGGAATGTTGTGTAGACCTGATGCTCAGTCTTCCCCACTTGTGTATACTCTTGAACTGCGGATCTTCCCTTATTAACTCCACCAGGTTTTTCAGCTCCATCTTCAGGTGGCAGAGTGGAGAGACAAACTGAGAGGGAGTTCACAGACTCACGTACTCACTCACACTGACTTACTTATGCACCCACGCTCATGATCAAATCACAGACACCACCTTAGTCAGACTCTCTTCCTCCTCCCACCACCACCAGACAACTGGGTTGGATTGGAAGTCCCGGTAATCGGCTGCGTCTTCACGCAGATTGTGCTGGCCGACCCTACACTCATTCCGTTCACGTGTGTCTGTTATGTTGACTGTGTGGTTTTTATTTTTGTACTGAGGTTTTTCTCTATTTTGCACCCCCACACTGCAGTGTATAATTATATAACACCCCTCTCTCCCGATGTTGAGTCCCCCCTTCATCTGCAAAAGAAGGCACGCTGCACAAGTGGCTTGATCCTGTACTGTCAAGTGTATGTATATGTTGTTTTGTTTAATCTTAGATGAGTTGCATAGGAACAAGTTGCTCTGCTGGGACAAATAAAGTGATTTGAACTGAACTGAAATATCGTCCCAATTCTTCTAATAGCACTTTTTATCAATATTTGTTACTAAACATTTTCCAACACAGCCTTCATTGGAGTCAGTCGTCATACTCTGGTACTGTGTCTTACTTGATTGTTGCTAAATTTATCCTCAAATATCAAACCGATGCTGCTACTAATAAGACAGCTTTTGGTCAACAGTTAGGTTACCTGTTTATCTCAGAGAGGAAGCTGAAGCTCCTGTTTGTTGTTTGACTTTCAGATCCAATGACCTTTGACCCGAGGGACTCAGTCTGAATGAGAGGAATGTGGATCTCTGTGAAATGACAAACCAGCAGGTGAAACATAGTTACCTTCATGTTGTAAAGGTTTTTACAATGCTGTGTAGCAAATTAGTACAGTATATTTAGCACCACAAACCACTGCAGCTAATTTATGCTTTTGATTATAAAACACATTACACATAATGTGTAGTGTAAAATATTGCACATCATGTAAAAGACAGAGCAGGATTTTCTTGCCTTCGGGATGGGTAGCCATGACAGCTGGAGATGAAGCCTCACTGAACGGTCCTGCTCCAGCCTTTGTGACGCAGCCCACCCTAAACATATAAGAAGCTCCTCTGGGTAAGTCCTTCACCACATAGCAGCTGTCCTTCACCTCATCTGACAGCACTGTCCACTCCACACCTGAGGACACGCAGGTCAAATGTTATGGCTTTCTCACTGTTAAATTTTATTTTTTTAAAATAATATCAAACACAATCACATTGTATAATCATTTCTAAAACTTGTCACACATTTTTCCTGCTCCCAGTTGCCCCAGTGAATAGTTCTTAGTAACTTGGAGCATTTCCAGAGTCTACAAGATAACTTCTGCATTGTAATCCTATGTCTGATGGCATGTATGTTTGCATGATTATTCATTTTATGTTGAAAAAAGAGTGTGCTCACTGTGAAAAACTTACTATATAACTTTTTTTAAGTACTAAAATAAAATAAAATGTAAAAATAAATTAAAAAAAGTTAAATGAAAAAAACTTTCATGTTGCTATATCATCTAAATGAACCCACCATTGGTACAATACTGCACGCAGTAAGTGATGGGGTCACCGGACTGAACAGGCCTCCACACCAGCAGGACTCCACCCCCATCTAACTGCAGCACCTCAGCCTTGGTGGGACGGACTGCTAAATTTTGACATTGTTAAAAAGTTCAACAATCTTTTGCAATAAAATGTTAAAAGTGTTGTGAAATCACTAATCAGCAAGGGTATGTCTTGGCTACCTTTTGTCTTTTTGAATACTGGTATTTTGAAAGATGGTAAAAGTTTGGAGCTTCTATTTTTTGGACTCTCCAGACCAGCCTTGTGCTCCTGCTTGGGTGGGTCTGGATCTAATCCTTTCACTATTGGTCCTGGTATAAAGAAAAGAAAACAACATCCCTGACTTGACAGAAGTAATATTTCAGGAACATAATGCCCACTTAGAACAAGAGACATGCCTATACTTGGTTACAACTGACCTCCTTTATTCACGTCTTCTTTACTGGAAGATCTGGAAAACAATTTGGTGAGGCTGGAAGCTGAAGCTCTCATCTTCTTTCTTAGAGACATAGTGGGTGTATCAGGCTTCATAATCTCTCCCAGAGTGGGTCCTAAGTCTGTGTCTGGCAGCTGAGAGTATGAATGGCCAGTCCAGGACTGCCTGCGAAAAATCTTCAGAAGTCCTAGTTTGGGTGACTTTCCTGTAGGTGGCCGGGCTTCAAGGGCTGGGGCAGACGCATGCCTCTGGAGGCCAGAGCTTTCTTTCTTGTCTTTGGCCCTGGGAGGCCTCTCAGGAGCCTGTAGCGATGTGAGGCTTGGACTGGGACTGGGCATTGATGGTGTCCCAGGTTGACCTCTGCTCTTTGTGGATAAATTAGGATTAGAACGTGTGCGATTACGAGGTGGAGGCTGAGGAAAGGAGCTCCTGGTTTTTATTTCTTGAAAAGAGCATGGGGACGGTGAAATCAGGGGCTCACCCTGATCATCATATCCATCACTCTCTCCTGATTTGTATTTCGCTTTGAGATGACCATGACTTAGCTCCTCATAAGAGCCTAGCCTGCTTGATGAATCAGAACCACCATGCTCTAAAATGAAAGACTCAGTTAAAGATTCCTGGGAACCAACAAAAGTATCTTTTTCGGTCTCCTCTTGATCCAGCCTGGTCCTCATTTTGCCTCCAGCAAAAAAATCCAAGGGAAGAGATGATCCACTACATATGAGAGTCCCTTGTGTTGGAGCAACGGAGCCTCTTCTTCTCGTGGCCTGCTGAGAGCCTGCGGTAGCCAGTAATTTTCTTTCTGTCGTCTCATCGTCTGTAAAGTCTCCCTTCATACTCTGAGAGCCATCTTCCTCCCTTGTCTTTGGACGTGAGGGTGAGCTGGTAGAGCGACGGGAATACTCATCCAAAGACCTGCTCCTTCTATGAGGGGGCAAATTTCCATGGGCAAGGCCCACTCCACTGTCAAATGAACAGGACTTTTGCATGGTGACCTGGATGGATCCTCGTCTCTGACCACGGCCAGTTTCCATCTCATCCTCCACATATTCAATAAGAGGTTCATTCAGGCGCCCTGAGAAGCTCCTCCGGAGAGGTTTGCGGCCTCTCTCCTGCTTCTTGGCCTGAAACTTGTCCCTTAAAGTCATGTGTCGGGCAGACATAGGTGAAAGCTGATGAGAAGTATTATAGAAGGTACTTCGGATAACACTACCACGAGGGATACGGCCTCCATCACTCCCCGAACCTTCATCCCCATCAGAAAGATAAAGAGACAGATTGCTGTCTTTGGTGAAGCGACGCTCCCTCTGAGGTGTCAGTTGGTCTGTGGTTGTTGACGACCCAAGTGACTGCCTACTTAAACTCCGCTCTATAACACTCCTCCTCTCCATCATCTCACCATCTTCTTCCTCCTCTAATGTCCCTTCCTCATCCTCCTCTCCATATAGGTGGTGCTTGGCAAAAGGCTCAGGGATTTGTGCCCTCTCCATGAAAGGATCATATTCTTCCTCTGTTTCCTCTTCCTCCTCGGTCTGGCTGCACTGTTGGAAAAAGTCCCAGGAGTCAGCCTCGTCATACTCAGAGGAGGAGCCACTGCTCAGGGATGTACTGCTGTGCTCCTGGGGCTCCCGGGGCACAGTCACAGAAGTCTCTCTGAGAGGAGCATCCAGCAGCTCAGGAACTGACCTTAATGTGAGCACTGAACCAATGGATGTCAAAGTACGCTGCGATATACAGACAGAAAATAACACAGAATGATGTCATTCATTCATTCGTTCATTTTCGACAGCTCTAAATCCAATTGGGTCGCAGGGTCAAAACGTTCTTTTGGCAAAATCCTAAACTCAACTTTTAATTGTTTTTCAATATTAGAAACAAGGTGATACTTTATTTTACTCTAGAAATAGTGTTGCAGCAGGTGATGTGACATACCTGCCATTTTCTTTTAGCGATGAAGACTTTTAAAGTCTTTGTGTTGATCTCATCAGTATCTTCACCTGTATGTTCATCCTGCGACAATAATCACAAAATGTTTTGCCATAAATTGTTGTAAATGAAGAAGTATGTATTACTTTGCCTTTCATCTCACCTGGAACCACTCATGGCTTAAACACTCAAAAGCAGATGGGCGCTTCCTGTAAAGGGAAATTAAGAAACATTAAAATGTGAATTGTATTACTTGACACCAGGTGCATGTAAGAAAAACAAACAAAAACTTTTTTTATTGCTGTCAATGTTGGGGGTCTAAGGAAATCTCTATTTTGTTTGAGGGTGAGATCAGATTAAGTTACAAATATAAGTTTTACTACATTTACACAGAGTTGTTAAGACACTGGAAACATGGAGCAAGCTAAGCAGAAATGAAATGGCTTCTTTACTCTGGATCTGGCTGAAGGACCGTGCGGAGAAAGTTTATAGCTTCAGGGCTCCTGCACACAATGTCTGGTGCATCCCAGTTTAGAGTTCCCTCCCCAACCTTCAGCAACGTTGCACGGTCTGTCTCACCCATGAAAGGACATCGACACACCAGGCTGTTGAAACCAGATTAAGAATAATGTACAAGAAAACAGAAAGACGAAACACATGCATAAATAACTGGTAGCTAAGATTCTAAAGGGATTTTTAAAAGAACAGTACTGACACATACCATAGGTATGTAATGGCACCCACAGCCCTGATGGCAAAAATAAGAAATATTCATTGGTAATGTTTTAGTTAAATTTTATTTTACATTTAGATAAAAACAGATTTAATTTCAGATTAGCTGTGAAACCCACCAAATATCAGTGGCCATAGTGACGGGCTCTTGATGAACAATCTCCGGTGCAACAAACTCAGGTGTACCGAGCACACTATACTGGTGTCGGGATGTGTCTATTTCCTGGCAGAAGCCAAAGTCACAGATCTTGATCTCATCTCTTGGCGGGTACACCATTAAAATATTATCAGGCTAAAGGGAGAAAAATGTATAAAACAAAGAGATTAAAAACTACATGAAAACATTTCATAAAGGCCCTTAATGGATCACTGAGTTGGATAACTCACTTTAATATCAAGATGCAGAATGTTCATGCTATGAATATGACCAAGTCCTTCAAGAATTTGCTGTATATATAGCTGAACCTGAAAGAAAAATATATAATATTTAATAAAAATATGTTAATTCTATTTGCAAATATTGATTATAATTGTTTATGTGTACCTCTTTTTCTGAAACAGAACCCCTCAGTAATAAATGGTCCACAAGTCCATGAGAGCAGCACCTGAATGCAATGCTAAGGAGCTTGCAGGACGAGTGTGAGTGTGTGAAAAAAGATAGGTCAATATAGTAAAATGCATAACGAGAAGGATACATTTCTGTGATAAGCACCAGTGTGCGTCTGGTGCAGAAGAAGTCCAACAGACAGGCCACTCTAGGGTGAGCCAGGCGGGAAAGCAAGTCCCTCTCCTGGAAGGCTCTGGTCCGAGTGCCGCTCCGCAGAGGCAGAAACTTGGCGGCAAACACCTCCCCTGTTCTTCTATGGATGATACGCTTCACCACCCCAAAGGTTCCCCTTAAACACAAACAGATTATTTTCAAATGATATATCTAGATATGACACACAGATAGAAAACAGAATTATGATCACATTCACCTTCCAATTTCCTCATGGACATCATAGACAGAGAATAACTTCCTTCTCTTCCCCAGCTCCACCTCTCTCTCCTGAGACTCAAGTGGAACTACGGAGAAAATCACTTGTAAGTAAAGCAGATTAGAAACTTAAACAATTATTACAATAAACAACTTTGTAATTTACATAATATCCTAGTTATTAAGAGCATTAACCCCTGCAGAGGCTTCATGCATTAAATTTACGTAACGTAAACGTAAAGTCTCACCTTCTTCAACCGTAAGCTGAGCTTCGCATGATGCATGGCCAGACTCATTGTGAGCAAAGCAGGTGTAAATGCCACTGTCCTCACCCTCAGGGCACATGATGGTCACA
This sequence comes from Pseudomugil gertrudae, assembly GCA_037177535.1. Taxonomy (NCBI): domain Eukaryota; kingdom Metazoa; phylum Chordata; class Actinopteri; order Atheriniformes; family Pseudomugilidae; genus Pseudomugil; species Pseudomugil gertrudae. Next base: position 13,749,538 of record JBAMHV010000015.1, on the reverse strand, counting down.
GAGAAACGAGCACCATGCTGAACGATCTTCAAATTCTCATTAGCTGCAAGTTCTTCTGCATCCTTTAATCATAGTTAAAAGCCAGTTTTTATTTGATCACATTAAAATTTGAGGAAGTTTAGAAGAGACAAGAAGACAGAAGAAAATGTAATCATTTTTCAGAAATGGAATAAACTAAAGGAAAACTATCAATTAATTAAAAAAGAATAAAACAAAAGTACAAGAAAAATAAAACTGCATGATTTCAACAATATAGCTAGAAAGTCCCTCTTCTGGAGTGCTCCCACCTTGTACCACTGTATTTTAGGAGAAGGTCTTCCAGTTATGATGGCTGTAAAAGTTGCTGGTTGACCTGGTTCTACACACAGGTCCTCTGTGGGGACTTGGATGGATGGAGGAGCTGAAAAGAAAATTAGATAAGTCAGTCTCAAAGTTTCAATGGTATGTTTAGTTTTACAGTTAAAAAAAGAGAATGATACCATCTGTAATTTCCTGCATTGGTTCTGAGATGAAGATCTCCTCTTCTTCCTCTTGGTAACACACAGGCTGCTGTATCACATGATCTGCAGAAGTGGGACAATCCTCTTCAGCACTTGGAGAAAAGATAGAAAAAAGGGTAATTAAGTCAATTAAAAACTGTAAAGATTTTTTAAGAATAAGATTTGCTCCACAATTAAACCACATCTGCTGCCATTTCAATGTTGCGAGACCCAAGAGATGCACAGAAAAAATAATCTGGTTAAATAAACTCATATGGAGATAAATAATCTCTAAATAAGAGTTGTTTAGTTAAAACTAATTTTTAAATCTGAATCATCTGAGTCATATGTAGTATCAAAATGTCCATCTGAAATGCACCCAGATTGTTCCGAGTCTTTAACAAGAACTCAAAGAATGTACTGAGGACCTCAGTCCTGTTTCTGACCTGGCAAAGATCAGAAACTTAAGTTACTACCTCACAAGGTAATATTATTACACTCCTTTTTTTAGATACAGCAAAAAAAACAAACAAAACACATAACTCAGCAACAAAAACAACAATACAGTAATAACAAAAAAAATAGAAATAAAAAGCTAATTATAAACCTTGTCTTGGAGTTTTCTTTGTTAAGTAATTATATGTTTACTTTTCCAAAACACACCTTTTCAAATGAAATGCCTCTCTCTCTCTCCAACAGTAATGTGCAGGTCGAGCATGTTGACTTGTTATTATGACTTGGGTGCTGCAGCAGGAAACGCACAAAAGTCCCTCCAGAACTGAGTTTGGACCTCCAGATGTAGTTGTTTGTGATCACAGTGTTTGGGTGTAAAGCTAGTGTCCCTATGATCAACCTATGTCAAACAAAGTCTGGCTAAAATCTGAAACAGATTGCAGCTGTGGCGCATGTAGTAGAGCGGGTTATTTCCTAACCATCAAGTTAGTGGTTCAATCCCGGCTCTGGCATCCACATGTCAAACTGCCCTTGAGCTAGACACTGAACCCCCAGTTGCTCCCGGTGCTGCGTCACCGGTGTGTGCGTGTTTGTGTGAGAGTATGGGTGAATTTGTCGAATAGTGTTAAAGCGCTTTGAGTGCACTGATGTGCAGAAAAGTGCTATACAAGTACAAGAACATTTACATTTACATTACATATTAAACTGTGTTTCTATTTTCCTAAACAATTTATTTCCTCAGAGCTACAGGTTCCTCTTAGTTCATTAGTTTTTCTTGTTTGTAACAAATTCCTAAGAAAGTTTGGTGAAATAATTGATTTCTTGTCTGTATATATAATTTGGTATTTTGATTACTTAAATTTTAGTCATCAGAATTTCAACCGTTACTTGAATAAATAAGCTGTAAATTGGGTTTTGTTTGCATTAGTGGGTTTTTGTACATAAAAGTAAAGGAAGGATATTAAATATAAACAAGTTTCAGGTTAAAAAAAACTTACTGTTCAGAATAATCAGGAGGGAAAAGCATCTTGGCAATAGAGGTGGGGCTGAAATCTGTCTGTAACCATTTCTTGACAAAAGTTGTGGACCAGCCCTCTGAGTCAGCATCTATGAAAAATCAAAACACCTCTCAGCCCAAATGTTACAACTCAAAGTATGTTTATGGTTTAAAATATTATCAAGAAAATGTTCTGAAGTGGATAAAGAAAACTTTTGAAAGCACATTACCTTATGGCCTGGAGACAGTAATAATATACCATCTTACCTTGTAGCTCCACTAACCCACCACATCAACAGGACACGGGCATACGCCCACTCCTGCATGAGCTGAAACGGGACACTTGTCCAGCACATGACCATCTTGTTGGAGTGGAGAGTTAGCTGGGCATGCGTTGGCAAGAGGAGAAAGGGGAATGTTGAGTGGTTATTTGTTATCATGACTGAGATGACTTGCATGGAACGGTCCATGTGAAGAACCCCCTGATTTAGGACAAGTAGAGGGAAGATGGAAGAAATGGACAATGGAAAGACAAACACAGACTCAAATATCCAGGAAAAAATAAAAAAAGTTAAACTAAATTTGGTGCAATCTTATTTAGTAGCTTATAACAGGTGTGGACAATTCTGGTCCTGCAAGTGTTAGGAGTTTCTCTGCTGCAACACATCTCACAACAGGAAAACTCCTCTGGGACCAGAGTTGCCCACCCCTGGTTTATAACTACAGAACAGTAACATTGTCTCTATATTCATTCAGATTTGTTTTAATTTCTCTGTGCTGTAAAATCGGAGTACCTTGGTAGTTGTGCTGACGTCTGCAATAAAACATGAGAGTAATGGAAACACAGTATGTAGTCTGTTATGATCCATGCTCTCTGTGAAAAGTGGAAACACTGTAAAAAACACAAAAACATTTTGGACAATAACTGTATCAATATTTTTTTACTGGAGAAAGGCTTGCAAGTGAAGTATGCTGCATATGCTAAATGAACCAGATCCCACTTTTTATGGCTACACAGCATAGTAAGCTGTGGTCTGTGTCACATGACTGCAATGTGACTGTTGCAACTCCTCAGGAGTGCATTACATGCTAAATTAAATGCACACAGTCAGTTATTGGGAGAGATGGAAGGCAAGGTAACCAAGAATTAAGATCAAAGGTATAAAGTTGGTGACTTAAGGGAATAAGATGGGAGATGGAAAAGCTGCAGAAGAGTCCAGGGATCTGCTGGCATGATTATGTAACCATGGACTCATGCAAGAATTACACATTGTTACCTAATTTATCTGTTTTTTTATTTAAAAAACTGTTGAGCTACAAAAGGAAACATTAGAAATGGGGTAATATATATAACATATAGGAGCACTTTTATCTCATGCATTTCTCTAGATAATATAGTTAATAGTTAATAGGTGATAACATTTGCCTCACTGTGCATTAACTTTGGATGGTCAGCTAAAAACGACAGCCCATACCATAATCAGTGGAAATCTAGTGGTATGATAGTTGGGGCTACTTAAGATGTGAGTGTGTGTGAAATGAAAAAAGGAAAGGTACTGTAAGTATGTGAGTAAAATCTGAAAATGGTGTGAAGTTGCAAGGATGGATGGATGACAGTGTGTGAGACTGAAAACTGGTCTAAGTTGTGGCAGTTTGTTTTAAAGAGATGTCACATGCTGTGATTTAAACATGGTGGTGGGAGTTGAAGGAAACTGGACAATGGCATGTGCTTTATCCCTTCTCAAACACAGCTGGCCGAGTAAAAGTCTGGACCACACTTGTGAAAACCCAATCATGGGTTTCCATCCTGTGTGAAGGATGCTTACATCAGCCGTCCTGATGGTCCTACCTTTAACAGGCAAGTCCTGTGACTGGTCATTCTCAATGTCAGCTGGCGGTACAAAGGCAGGACACAGACCTGCTTTGCATTTGATGCAGCCAAGTTCATTCCAGAGCTACACAAAACAAAACAAAATGCTTGTAATATGTGATATAAATGATGCTGGCTATATTGATGTATTGGGGATAAATGGATATGGGTTTTATACCTCACACTCATACTGCCCAATATCCTTCTCTGTTGCCCTGATGACTGTCAGAGACAGGATTCCACTGCGAGCATCATTTACAATCCAATATTTAAGGTGGTCGGTCAACTCTCTGCCATCCTTCAACCACCTGCAATGCAAAAGAATGATGCTTTTAGCAAACACATTGATTTAAAAAAGTATCTTTAAATAACACCAAAAATGTGCAGTTTTGTCCTGTGCTGTGTTACATCGCCTCTGCCGAACCTGATTCGTGGTAAAGGTGTGGTGAGGGTGGAGCAGGAGAACTGGACATCCTCTCCTTCTATCAAACAAGCACTTTCCAGTCGACTCAAAAACCGGGGTGCAGCTAGAGAGGAGAGAAAATGCATATAACAAGTGACTAAGATTTCCCTCTGTACTTGGGAAGTGACAAACAGTAATATTACCCGAACTTACCCCATACCACCACCCGAGCCAGAGTGCCAGCACTACCCATGGAGCTGGTTGCATAGCAGGCGTATTGTCCAGAGTCCTCAGCAGTAAGAGTGTCCAGGATGAGATTGCACGTTCCCGAACGGTCTGATGTTATGATGTGACGCGGGTCATCCTCCAAAGGAAGACCGTCTAAGAGGTAGTGATCAGAATTTTACCGTGGAGCTATCGCTTTACCCAATTTTAGTAAATGTTCAGAAATATATGTCATATTAGCAGATCTGTGAAGTAAAATACATAACTATATCGTTTTTATTCTATTGTTTTTGTAGTGAAAATGAGTGCGCAGACTTTTGCATTCAGTTATTTATAATTACTAACAGATGTTCTAACCTTTTAACCAGCAAATAGATGGCTTTGGCAATCCGGAGACTTTGCAAGTTAGTTTGATCGTCTGCCCAGTCTTTGCTGTGAAGTCACTTAACAGTGTTTCAAAGACAGGAGGGCCTGTTTACACAAAGAGAAAAAAACAGCAACTCAGTAAAACTGATTGGATTCTCAAGCTAAATCATATTTCTTTTAATCCATACAACACAAGTGGATGGAAAACATTATGGCTGAATGTTTTTCTGAAGCTATTTTAAATCTTTTAAGGGCAAAGGTCCATTTCTCATCCCAGACTGAAGAGGAAGACTTACTGTTGGTGAGCAGACTGGAGCGTTGCTGCAACTCCTTCAGGTCTTTCAGCCATGAGAGTTTGGAAAGTGTGGAGTGACTCTGAAGAGTATATCTCCTAATGGAGCCCCTGTGCTCATGCCACAATCCCCACGACCTTTCCTCTCCACCCAAACTCTCCTTTAGTTCCACATCATTCAGCTGCATTGATTACAAGAGTGATAATGACACCTGCGGCCCATTGGGGAACTGGTTTTGCTTCACTTTCATTTGGACAATCTTACCTTCATTTTGTTCTTAAAGATGTATGTGTCTTTGTTCATGTTTGTGTCTTTTCTCAGTTTACACAGTACAATGCAGTCCTTGAAGAGAAAAACCTGTCTCTGGTGCCCTCTGGAGGATGTTTTCATTTCTGGCGATTCCTCCCACACTGTAAAGGCACCCTAAAGCAGAACCAGGTGAATCACATTCACTAAGTTTAACAACCATACTCTATGCCTCAGTGTTTGGGAAAGTATATGAAATTTGAAGAGATTATATTATGGCATCATAATGGATCAAAGTTTTCAGTGGAACAGGTATCGCACGTAGCAGTCTGAACTACTATAGTTATTAGATTATTATGTTTGTATGAATATAAAGGCATTGAAATGATCTTTGCTTACCTGCCGCACTGGCTCACCCAGGGCAGTGAGAGGTGCTGGGTAGTTTTCAATGAGAGAAACCTGATGCAAATTGTCAGACCTCCAGGGTAAGCAGGACACCATAGAGAAGGCGTCTTCCAGCAAATAGCAGCTCTGGCCACTCATAGCTTTGTTCTTTATCAACTCCTAACAAAGAAAGAATATGTTAAGAAGAAATTACTGATAGAAGTCAGGAATTCTCATGCAGATGGATCAAAGATGATTGAAAGTATGACAAGGCAAAAGAGGAAAATGGTGCATAGAACAAGTTACCAGTAACAAGTGTAAACAAGTCATGTAGCATATTGCACAGACCTAGGGTCTCTACTGAGAATGGAGGGTACAATGTTTAAACCACAAATGGCCACCTGTTTAGGGAGATCAACTCCATGACAATCCATGATGTGACTAAGGAATTTAACTTATATTAACTCAAAACACCAAAATATACAGACAACTGTAATGATTGCAACGATAGGTCTTAAATTCCTGCTCTTTGCTTATGTGAATATCTATTTAAGGGAGGGTAGGAGGATGAAAAGATACAGCTAAGACACAAAAATAAACTGTATCCTAACCTTTAGTAAAGCCTGGTAGGTTTGAAGCCTCTCCACAGGTTGCTGGAGGAACGCAAGGACATCCATGACAAAGGTGTCAGGCGCAGTGTGTTCTGCTGACTGCTGAAAATATAAGATTAGATCAGTGTGTTACTGCTGCTGCTCCTGTATACAGTTATGGTTAATGTCACATTTGTTTTCATATCAAAGGGATGGATATCAGGAATACTGTGAAATATTGCTGGACTGCTTTGTCACTGATGCAGGCCTCTGCTTGCATCTGTCCCACCATGTAATGAAGATACTTCTCAAAGTCTTCAGTGTGCTTGATCAGATGCATGGCAACATCATCATCTGTAACACACTCTTTCAGTCCAGGAAGGATAGAACTGGAAAGAAAGACATGAAGTCATGTTTTCAGTGACATCGGGTCATAATATATTTTTACATATTGCTTGTCCTTTTAAAACATTCATATAGGAATTAAACCAACATGAAGTGACATAAGAGGACATTTATTTTCATGTTTGGGTGTGTGTTACCGTTCATGCAAAACCGCAATGTCCTTTATGTTCCTGAAAATCATCTCTTTCTGGTTGAGGATGTGAATAGGGGCGTGGTGACTCGCGTCCAAATAATTCAGCTGATGAGAAACAAACATCTTCATCACCTTTACAAACTCCTCCTCTCCATCAATCAGGCCTTGGATCAGCTGACTGATGACAAGAAAAAAAATTTGGTGTGTCAGTTCTTTGTATATCCAGATCAGCGCTGTATGTAGCAAACAAACAAACCTCAGCGCTCTCCTGTACTCCTCTCCCGAAGACCCAATTCCATCAAGATCCCCTTGAGGAGTTCTCAGTTGTGGGAAGGTCTCCTGCATAAAATGATTCATAAAGTTTTCATCCCACATTCCTCAAAGTCATTATTTACTATTGTAACTAAAGTATTTACCTTTCTCTTCTTCTCCAAATAGGCTGGACACAGCCATCCCTGTCGAGCAGGGTTAGTTTTGGTAGGTTTGGTCCTCACCAGCCATCTGTCGGGATGAACACAGTCCAAGACCTCCACAAACTGACCCTCTTTCAGAACAAAACTCTCCTTGACCCCACTATTAGGGCTGCAGTCAGCTCGAGCCACATACATTTCAAATATCTGAGAGAAAAAAAACAGTAAACATATTAAAAATACTGTCTTGATATACATAACTTTGCCAGGCTATGACTCTATCTGATCATATGTTTAAAGAACACACACCACAGACTCATACATGCATTACAGGCAGTCAGGATAAAAGATGGATGTCGAAAATACCTCTCGCCTCTCTTCCTCCCCCTCTGACTCAGATCCAGATACAGTGCTGGTCATGGGTGTGTGGGCACGGTGGTGTTTTGGAGATGGTGTTCTCATTTTACTATCAGTAGACCCTTTGAAATAAAACAGAGGGAAACTTCTCTGTACTGGTAAGGCATATAAATTGGTTATATACCTCTCCAAAAAAAAAAAGAAAGAAATGAAAGCTGGCATGATATGGCATGTTTTTTATGGCATGATTTCTTTTTCAGCTTTAGCGCTCAATGAGCAATCTCGAGTTTAAACTTCTTTCAATTAAACATAGGGTTCAAATTGTTCTAAATAATAGAAATCAGAGGTGTGGGGGATTTTTTGTGTGTCTGTATCAACCTTTCAGAAATATGATTGAATGAAATAAAACTAAAGATAATTAACAAAAAAAACATTAAGTAACATTACTGACCTTTGACCCTCAGTAATTTCTTTGGAGGTTGTGGAGCAGCCAGGACTTCCTTATCGTCCTTTGCAACTACTTGCTCTGCTGGTTTTGACACTTCCCTGTTAGGGTATTGATATTTTTTGTCTTTATTTACACATTCAAAATGAGGAATGGAATTAGAGTGTAAATAAAAATATGTCTTATGTACTACCTCAATACAACTGGACCAGCCGGGACAGGTTCCATTATGTCTGGTGCGGTGTCATAATCAGAGGGACTTGACACTGTTTAAAGTAGATTTTAAACAAGAGAAATCATTTACTGTTCTCTCCAAAGAAGCATAATTTGTTTAAACATAACAGCTAAAAAAAGTAAAAGGGTTACGTACTAGAACTGACAGCAATGAGTGAAGATCTTCCTTCTTCCTGTAGGTTCATGTCCTGCTCTGTCAGGTTGTAGGCCTCCCACAGAGATACACTCATGTTTTCTACATAATTTTCAGCATCTGGATCTGAAGCCTGTGTTTTAGCCTGAGCTTCAGATTTTGATGGAGCAAGCTGCAAAGGAGTTATGGCTGCAAGCGGTGGGTGTACAGGCTTCTTGGCTGCGGGAGAAGGTTGCACCGTCTCTACAACCGTTATGTTCCCATTGTAAGAGGTCACACCAAACTTATTTGCTACCTCACATGTGTAAACCCCATTGTCACTGGTGGTCACATTTTTTATCACAAGTATACATTCTCCACGATCTGTAGTTTTAATTAAGCTTCGTGGGTCATTATTAATTTGTTGGCCATTTCTGAGCCAACGAATTGTGCTGGGTTTTCCTTCTACAACACACTTGAGAGTGAGTGTACCGTGGAGATCTGCATCCTGGTTTTTGAACACCTCTTTAAAGACTGGTCGCATGTCTTTGCGGGCTTTGTAGCCTTTGAAGGCAGCCTGGATCTTGACTGCAGCCTCTTGCATTTGGTCTTCATCCTCGATGTTGATACCAATTTCTGCAGGAGAAATATCACATGGCTGGGTCTTCTGTAAGGCCAGCTCTTCTGTTTGCTCATCTACGATGGAGAAGTGGGGCTGGACATGGTTAGTGGGTAGCTCAGTCAATGCTTCTGAGAAAGTATCATCTTCAGAAATGTAGAGAAGAGGGATGTCCTCTGCCAGCTGTGGCATTTGTTGCTCCTCCACTCTTCTCATTGGTTCAACTGCTAACTTGATATCTCTGTGTGCTTCAGGCCCTTTTTGTATTGGTTTAACTGGTTGTTTCAGTGCCTGCTTTATTTTATCCGCTGCTTGACTGTCGGCTGTACTGAACTTGTTGCTCTCCAGATTTAGTTCCTCTTCAACCACCTTTTTAATAGGTGTTATTAGTTGTCCTCTTGGCTTCTCTTCAGCTGGTCTTACCACAGCCTTTGCAGGCGTTTCTTCATCTTGGTCGGTCTCTGTGTCTCTTGAAATTTGTTTTTCAAATCCTCCCTTTACTTTACTTTTGGTTCTCATTGGCGGTTTTGGAGGGACTATCTCAGGAACTTTTTCTTCAGGTAACTCTATTTTTTCCACTGGCTGTTTGTCAGGGGGTATTATTTTCAGTGCTTTTTTCTCTTGTTGCTTTTCTGTGAACACTTGCTTTTCCCTCTGTTTAAGCTCTTCCTCAGAATCACTTAGCATCATCTTTGCCACGTTTATTTCCTCCTCTTCTTTTGAAATGCACTTGAATGGCAGATTTCTCTCCATTATCTTTCCTTTAGATCTCATTGGTGGTTTTAAAGGCTCATCTGCTGATTCTATATTTTCCTTAGTCTTCTCTTGGGGTTTCAGTGGGTGTTTCTCATCATGACTGTTTCTCCACGTTGTTATTTTTGATTGCTTCACCTTTTGCTCGACTGCTGTAAACTCCTCCAAAGCCTTTACATGCTGTTTCTGGTCAAGGTCACTTTCCCTTTCTCTTAGTTCATCCGGAGTGCTGCTCAAAACCTTGTCTGACTGACTTGCTTCAAGGCCTAATTTAACTAATTCTTCCAAATTCTTTCCTGATTGCCTCATTGCCAAGAAACCATCATTTTCTGTACCCAAAGGTTTAACTGGTTTATCGAGCTTCTTGTCAGCCCTGTAATCCTTCTCTAGTCTCACTGACTTTTCAGCTTTCTTGTGCATTTTGCCATCTTTCTCTTCATTCTTCTCCATTTGGGTAACATCCTCTGCAACATCAAAGTCTTTTTTATTCGATCTTGCAGTTTGGATGTTCTTTTGGACTTCATTACTCTCCTTCAGCATGGACGCCTTAAGGTCAAGAATTGGTTCCACATCTTTTTCTGAATTAGTAATAGATGGCTTCCTATTAGTCCTTCTTTTGGGCTCAGGGGGAACAGGTTTGGCCTCAGGAAAATAGGTCTCCTCTGCTGGGGTAGGAGTTGATTTGGAAACCATACCTCTCATTCGTGGAAGTATCATAGGTCCTTCTGTCTTTGGAGTGACTTGTACTGCTAAATGGGAGAAAGCAAAAAGTAAATAAATAAAAGTTGTGAAGCAACTTGTTGCTGTCAGAACTAATGTTAGACCCACCTTTGACTTGCAGAGTTGCCGAGGTCTCTGCAATTCCAGCATGACAAGAATAACTACCACTGTCTTCACACCTGAGCTCCTTGATGTTGAGCTGCAGGAAGCAGCCCTCTTGTTTCATCTCATACTTCCTATTGGCCCTGAGTGGTACACTGTTCTTTTTCCACTCCACAGACAACCCAGATCTGGATAGCTCACAGTACATGGAAGCCGTGCTACCAACCTCAGCTTCTATACTTTCTAATTCTTTGTTGAACAATGGAGCAAGGGCTAAGTAGGTGGGACAAAACACACCAAAACACATACATCATAAAATGAATTCATTTTTAAACACTGATTTAGCTTATGTATATGAATTGTTTGCTATCATGTAGAGTTATTATCAAAACCATATATTGAAGCCTTAAACTTTTTAAGTTAAGTTAACCTCATGGACAGAGTAAGTGATGACAAAATAAATATTACATACACCATTGATGCTGACATGCACACACCTCTCACTACCACATTTGCAGATGTTTCTACACTGTCAGCTTGACAAGTGTAGCTGCCACTGTCCTCAGGCTTGAGGTCCCTGATGTTGAGTTGGTGAACACCACCATCTTGCTTGATCTCGAACTTCCTGCTGGCTCTTACTGGTTGTCTGTTTTTCTTCCACTGCACTGACACCCCAGGTTTGGACAGTTCACAGAACAAGGAAGTTGTTCCTCCTTCCTCTGCTTCTACCTGTTGTAATACCTTCTTAAAAAATAGTGGCAGCTCTGCGAAATGAAGAGGAGAAAAAGATTTTGCATGTTATTGTCATGATTTGTTTTTTGGCACTTTTGCAGGAGACCAGTATCACATGGTGTACAACAGGGTTTTGAATAAAGTTTCTATTATAAATAACACAATGATCCATGATACATTGGATTTTTCCTGGGTTAAGAGATCACTAGATGTATAATTACCACCCCAATTTAAACTTGGAGATATTTCCCTTTTGTTTAATCTTGTGAAAATCAGTGAAATATTATTTAAAATATGTTTTTTAAAATCAGACACGTTGCTTTCTAAACTCAAACCTTTCACTGATACAGTTGCAGTGGTTTCTTCACTTCCTGCTTGACACATGTAGCTTCCACTGTCCTCAGGTTTGAGATCCTTAATGTGGAGCTGGACGAAACAGCCTTCTTGCTTCATCTCATACTTCCTGCTGGCTCTAAGTGGCAACTTGTTTTTCTTCCACTGCACTGACACTCCATCTTTTGATACTTCACAGCCCAGGGAGGCTGTTAGTCCTTCCTCAACCTCTATACAAACTAACTCTTTCTTGAAGAAGGGTGGGAGCTCTAGAAAACATTTTACAACAGAGAATAAAGTGAATGCACTTATAATATTAAAGTGTATAGATACAGCAACGTTTCACTAGCTTCACACACCTTTAACTGTCACAGTTGCAGTGGTCTCTGCTGCTCCTGCTTGACAAGAGTAGCTGCCGCTGTCTTCAGGTGTGAGATCTTTGATGTGTAGCTGAAGGCGGCAGCCATCGTGCTTCATTTCATACTTCTTATTTGCTCTCAGTAACGACCTGTTCCTCTTCCATTGTACTGGTAGCCCAGACTTAGAAACCTCACAGCACAGGGAAGCTGTACCTCCCTCCTCAATGACCACACTTTTCAAACCTTCTTTGAAAAATGGAGGGTGCTCTGGGGAAATGAGGAAGGATTGAAGAAAAACAGATCTGAGCTTTAGCATAGTAGGAAAAACCTATTGGCAGCATTAAGCCTGATATTAGGGACAAGGGTGTGTCTAGTTGTTGGGTTGGTAGATAGGGTGTCTGTCATGGTTTGGACACTGGGTGTGGTGTGTTTTTGGTTTCCTGTTTTGCTTTGATTTTGCTTTGTGTTTGATTATTTGCACCTGGGTCATGTTTAGTTCAGTTTGTATTTAAGTCCTTGGGTTTTCAGTTGTGGTTGCAGGTGTACTGCATTGCATTGGTTGGTGTAACTTTAGTCAGTAGTTTTAGTCTTGTTACCATAGTCTTCAGTCTAGTTTCTAGTTAAATAAAACATTTCATCTGGATTCCTGCTGCCTCCTGTGCCTTCCTGCCTGGAATTGGTTCCTCACCCCACTTCCGAGCTTCCGATCTGTGACAGTGTCTTTGTGTGCTTTACTTGTGTGAGATAACGACTGGATGTGTGTTTTTATATTTTAAATTTGGTAAAGTATTGTAAATGCTTGGATACATGAAGACTTGTCTTTCATTTTTCTTAAATTTTTTTGTTGATATGTAGTTATTGTTGTTGTGAAAGTACTTTCTGCTGCTCTTTAATTTGAATAATAATATATAGATAACATTTTGATTGATTGACTGAAAAACATAAAATTTACACCAGCTAAAGTGCAATTTTTTAAATAGGCAAACCTTTTACTGATACAGTGGCCGTGGTCTCTAAACTTCCTGCTTGACAAGTGTAGCTGCCGCCGTCTTCAGGTACAAGCTCCTTGATGTTGAGTTGCAGGAAGCAGCCCTCCTGCTTCATCTCATACTTCCTGCTGCCTCTCAGGGGCAGTTTGTTCTTCTTCCACAGCACCAACACATCAGGTTTGGACACCTCACAACAAAGTGAGGCTACACCCCCCTCTTCTGCCTTCACATTTTGCAGGTCCTTTTTAAAATATGGTGGGAGCTCTGGCAAAAATGAATTCATATTGTATTAAGGAAGTGTTAGTTATAACTTAGGTAATATAGTAGTGCAGTTCACATGTAGTTATCTGAAGTCCCAAACCTTTGACTGTGACAGTTGCGATTGTCTCTGTGTTTCCTGCCTGACATGTGTAGCTGCCTCTGTCTTCAGGTTTCACTTCATTGATAAGGAGCTGGAGGAGGCACCCATCGTGCTTCATTTCATACTTTTTGCTCGCTCTAAGCAGAAGACTGTTCTTCTTCCAAAGCACTGACACCCCAGGTTTAGATAGCTCACATCGTAAAGAGGCTGCAGCTCCCTCTTTAACTTCTACACTTCGTAATTCTTTCTTGAAGAAAGGAGGGAGTTCTATGGAAAGGTAGGGAGGGAAAAATAAATTGAGTTACAGTTCAATTTTAATTCTGATTGAGTTTATGAACTCTTTTGACATTCATATTTCCACCCTTTACATACCTTTTACTGTCACTGTTGCGGTAGTCTCTGCATTTCCGGCCTGACATGAGTAACTACCACTATCTTCAAGCTTGAGCTCCTTGATGTAAAGCTGTAGGAAGCAGCCATCTTGCCTTATCTCGAACTTCCTACTTGCTCGTAATGGCAGCCTGTCCTTCTTCCACTGAATTGGCACACCAAGTTTAGAGAGTTCACAGTATAGGGAAGCTGAACCTCCTTCTTCAACTTCTACACTCTGAAGTTCCTCCTGGAAGAACGGAGGAAGTTCTGGAAGAAAACAGAAGCAAAAAATTTTCACTCAAAGTACAATTACATCAAATAATTGATCGTTTTTTAAAAAAATACCTGTTACAGTAAGTTTGACACTGCTCTGCACATCTCCTGTATCACAGGAGTACATGCCCGTATCCTGGGGCTCAACATCATGGATAAGCAGCAGATTGACTTTTCCCTCCTTACGCATTTCATATTTATCACCATTTCGAAGGGGAATTTTGTTGCGTTTCCACGAAACTACAGTCGTAACGTCAGAGATGGTGCAACACAAAGAAACTGTCTCTCCTTCCATCACCACAGTGTCTTCTGGCTTTTTCTCAAATAAAACTTTAAAATAATTAAAAGTATTATTTTGAGGTGCATAGAGGCAAATAAAGGAATATTAAAGGAATATTTTCTCTCTACTCACCTTTTGGTTTAGGAACAACTAACAGACAGGCAGATGTCCTCTCCTCCCCGACTACAAATGCCACAGTGCCTGTCTCCTCAGGTGTTGTCATGGTGAGGACAAGGCGGTGCTGGCGACCATGGCATGTCATGTGGTTCATCTCATTCTTCTGCAGAGGGCTAGAGCCAAGCCACCAGATGCCCTCACTCACATCTGAATGGCTCAGTTCACACATGAACACGGCATCTTCACCCGCTGTCACTGTAACGTCTTGCAGCTCTCGAACTATCCTGACATGCTCTGTGAATAAACAAGGAGCCAGAAAAAGTTGGCTTATTAGGAAAGAGAATATGGTGTATGTATGGGATTCAAAATGAGAAAGTTCAACATAAAATGTTCCAAAAATGAGAAGATACTGGGTGAGTTTTAACTACCCCGCACAATCAACTTTGCAGTTGTCTTTTTGCCTCTGGTGATACAGCAGTACTCTCCAGCATCTTCTAGAAGCAGTTTCTTAATCTCCAGAGTATGCAAGGGGCCTTTTTTCTTTACAATGTAATGATCTCCCTCTTCCACCACAATGTTATCTTTTTTCCATGTAACAGGAACGTTTGCACTGGAAACTTCACAAGAAAGCATCACAGATTTCCCCTCCATCACTGCTAGGCTCGCAAGTTCCTTCTCAAAGAAAACAGATGCAGCCGCTGGTTAAAGAGAAAAAGGAGAAATGATGCTTGAGCTAAATTTAAACCCAAAGTAAACATTTTGCTTCAATATTGTTTAACATTTATGCATGAAAAACAGCTGGATGCAATAAGTTATGCAGCATTGTTTTAAGTATAATGAAGATTAAAAACTTTCAGAAATACAGTTGAAATCGGTTATTGTAAACATTCAGCTGCAGCACCAAGTTCAACAAGCAATTAACAAACATATTAATCAATCTATAGATGCAACAATACGTGCTTATTTTCATTTGTTGCCTTGACAGTGTTAATTTGGTAAATACAAATTGTGAATAACAGATTAATTAAGTGAGATCAAATAAACACAAATTATGGGCATTATGATTTATGAGCATTATCAGTACTCACAGAGGAACACAGACAATAAGCTTTTTAGAATACTTTAAAGGATGCTCTTAAACATACAGGATGATTTTCATTGAAAATTTAACCAAACTCAAAATAGGATCATTTCTGGTACCTCTCACGTTCACTTCAGCTGTTGTCTTCTGTCCGCCAAAGACACAGCTGTACTCGCCCACGTCCTCTGGCTGGATGTTTCGAATGGTCATCTCAGCAATCTTCCCCTTCAGTGTCATCTGGTATCTTCCTCCATGATAAACCTGGTCGTCCCCTTTCCACCACTGCACAGGCACCCCAGCCTTGGAGAGCTTACAGTGCAGGCACACATTGCCTCCTTCAGGGGCCTCCTGGTTCTTGAGTCCCATTTTAAAGGAAAGGGGAATGGCTGCGAATGAATTATAGGTAATTACAAGTAAAATAATGTACTGTACATGACATATGAATGTTTATTGGTGACAACTCAGATGCAGCTTTTTTCTGTATCTATAATACTACTGTACACTTCATTTAGACTTCATATGCTAAGTTAAAAACTGAGATGGCTCTGCTGCAATAACATAATTACAATGTCTTGTTAGGCCTTAATTATTACCACATTTAAGAAAGCATATCTATATAAGCAGTTTTGCATCTGTCTTTGCTTACATGTTATTGTCACATTGGCCGAAGTCTTGACATCTCCATAACTGCAGCTGTAGAGTCCACTGTCTTCAAGTTGTGTATTTTTGATGGTTAACTCCATGGTGTCATTGCGATTTTTAATCTGGTACTTGAAATCATTCTTTAGTAGCTCTTTTCCTTTTCTCCACTCCACAGCGAGTCCAGGCTTAGACAGCTCGCAGTTCAAAGTCACACTGTTCTCCTCCTCCACCTGCTGGTTCCTCAGCTTTGTCCTGAATGTCACTGGTGGAGCTGCAAGATGAAAGGTTCAGGAATAAAACATATTCTGTTTTCTTGCATTTGGCTATTTTTGTTGTTCATGTTGTTAATAAAAAAAGTTATTCAAATTCTTTCTATATTTCAACCTTTGACTGTGAGCTCAGCAGACGACTGGCTATCTTCAGTCTTGCAGGTGTATTTGCCAGCGTCACTCTCCTCCACATTGTTGATGATGAGTTTCGTGAGATGCCCTTCCTGTTTCATCTCATACTTGTACCCAGGCTTTAGAATGACTCTGCCTCTCCTCCAGTCCACAGGAGCTCCAGGTTTGGAGAGCTCACAGCAGAAAACTCCACTGTCTCCTTCCTTTACTTCCAAATTTGCAACCCCTTGTTTAAATGTTACAGGAAGTGCTGTGGAAAATGATATGAGAATAAGTGATTAGATGTACCTAAAAAACTTGAAAAGTATATAAATGTCATGTTAGTAGTAAATAATACCTCTGACTCTGATGTCAGCTGATGTCACAACCGGTCCTGCAGAACAGCTGTACTCCCCAGCATCAGCAAGAGTTACATTTCTTATCAACATTTCAGTGACCCGACCTTCTTGTTTTATGTGATATTTCCCTCCTTCCTTCAGGAGCTGTGCATCTTTCCTCCACTCCACCTGCACTCCTGGTTTCGAAAGCTCACAGCGTAATGTCACATGACTCTCCTCCATAATCTCCTGGTTCTTCAGTTTCTGCTTGAAAGTCACTGGGATTGCTGGGGAATAATACTCAGCATTTACATAAAACCAGTGAATAAGCATTTTTGACATTTTTTTTAAAGTTTGAATCATGTCTCACCAGTAATAATGACAGTTGCTCCAGTTTTTATGTCATCACAAACACAACTATATGTGCCACTGTCCTCAGGGAGACTCTTCCTGATGAGAAGCTCAACTGTGGAGCCACTCTGTTTCATTTGGTACTTTTCTCCACTGGTGAGCACATTTTCTCCCTTCTTCCACTGCACTGGAACTCCTAGTTTGGACAACTCACAGCACAGTGTCACTCCATTCCCCTCCTGCACCTGAATATTCTTCAGTTCCTGGAGGAATTTGATTGGCCGTTCTGCAAAAACAAAAAAAAAGAAAGAAGAAAATGTAAACAACAAAACATCCAAATCTAACAGTTAATGCCTTTTATGTTGGAATAAAATAAAAAAACATAATAATTACAATAGAAATATTAACTCGAGTAAAGAAAAGAACTAAACCATGCCTCTTGTGAGTCCCAAACAAATTTCTAACAGATATTGTATCTAAAGTTATAAGAGTTTAGAGACTTTCAGAAAAGAGTGTAAGGAAGGAGACACATAAAGCTGGTTTAGAATATATGCGAAGAACTCAGATTTCGCTGGTACTTTTATATAGTCCTGAGCAGATTTACTAAAGAGAGGCCAAAATGATCAGATGACCAATAGAGCGTAGAAAGTGACACCTTTACAGGCCATAGTAGCTGGGAAGGATTCCATCCATCAATCTGCGCTCCCTTCAGGATTCTGGATCAATTCAGTCCCACTGGTCATAAGTAGGTTACTGTCCAAGACAGACCCTTCTGAGGATGACTAACTCCCTCACATATATGCTATAAAAATGTTGTGTGTGTCACAATCAGGTGAGAGCTAACTAAGCGTCACATTTAGCTCAGATTCAGAAATCCCATGTTTGTTCTATTAAACTATTTCAGCACCACAGTTTAGTTAATGTATGTTTTATTCCTTACCCAGTTTGACACTTTATCATATGAATTCTGGTTGAAAATCACATTTACATATTTTCAGTTTTTTTCTTTTCTTAAGGATTACGGTCCTTTCAAGTAAGAACTGTATGCATTATTGTCATGATTGATTCATTTACTGATTGATTTATTACTGCAAGAAAATGCATATTACATAAAAACCTGGCTGTCATTAATATCTAGTATTTCAAAAACTGTAAATGCTTAATCACAATGTTGTGTCTTGTCGTTTTTCTCTCAAATTCAAAAAGATAAAATTCAGATAAATAATCCAGACTTTTGCCATTTCCAAAGCAGCACTCACCGTTCACCACTATCCTAGCTGTTGTCCTCTCCTCTCCACATAAGCAAGTATATTCTCCAGTATCACCCACAGTGATGTCAACGATCTTCATCTCCACCTGCAGCTCTTTTTTCCTCATTTGGTACTTGTCTCCATTCCTCAGCAGCTCTCCTCCTCTTCTCCACTCCACCGAGGGAGCAGGCTTATTCAGCTCACAGTGCAGAACAACACTGTTACCCTCAGTTACTTCCTGGTTAACTAACGGCAGCTTGAAACTAGGTGGTAATGCTGTCAAGAATCAAAAAACAGATGCAAAGAGTTGTTTTAAGATACAGGTTCGGATGGAATATGACCCAAGACCAACATGAAGGTGAATACAGAATGATTTGAACAAAGGCAGGGATGTTTCCAGGATCCGTGTCATGCTCACAATGATTTTTACCTCATAGATGAATTGGTGGAGTCTATCAATGGATATTATTCAATTATAACAGATTATGTAAAAATCCATTATAATTTAGATGAACAGGCAATCCTGTACCAAGTCAAACCAAACACAAGAACAGTCTGGTTCTGGCATGACCATGTGACATGTAATCTGACTTACATGAAAAATCTGAGACCACTATAGGATACTATTGCTACAGTTTAGTAGGGAAACTTGTGGGAAGTTTGTGCTTGAATGATCAGGTGTTCAGAAGTAATGTGCAGCACACAAAGTACTGTGACATCACTCCATGAATGCGATAACAAAGTGGGGGTTTTACAATTCTGCATAGTGGAGCTCACACAATAACACTGAGCCTATTTAGGTTGCATTTTGAAGCTGACCTCTTTGACGTCTGCACTCAGGGGACTCTGTTGGATACATATTATATCACAGTTTTTACAACAAGATCAAATAATATGTTTTTACATTTTCACTTATTTAATGTCTGTGTGTGTGTTTGTGAATTTGTAGATATTGAGAATGCTTTTCTTTCACCTTGGACTATGAGCTCAGCTGATGATTGGTTGTCTTTAGTCTTGCAGGTATAATTTCCAGCATCGCTCTCCTCCACGTCATTGATGATCAGTTTAGTGAAACAGCCCTCGTGTTTCATTTCAAATTTCTGTCCAGGCTTCAAGGTGACTCTGCCTTTCCTCCAGTCCACAGGAGCTCCAGGTTTAGACAGCTCACAACAGAAAATTCCACTGTCTCCTTCTTTAACCACCAGGCGCTGGAGCTGCCGCTTGAAGGTGACAGGAAGGGCTGTTTAAAATATATCAGAAAAAAATTGTTCTGTTACTGTTTTTATGTGCACTTACACCCTTTTGCTTTTCAGCAAATAAGAAAAAATATACTCAGTGATATCCACCAAACCACCTGTTGAAAAATAAATGATAAATCATTTTAAGATAATAAACAATTAAAGATTTTTAGAGCGCACACCTCTTCCAGGAGAGAACATTCCCATCTATATTGTAAACAATCCTTTTAAAAATGACGTGTTAAAAAATAAATAAATAAATGAAATAAAAAGATTTAAAAATGTTTTTAATGTTTAAAAAATAAATATATTTTTACATTTAAAAAATGTAAAAATATATTTTTAAAAAATGATTGTTCCTTCCAGATCCCTACCAAAATTTTATTGAATCTAATTTAGACCAAAACCCATTCTCTGAAAAAATACCCCACTAAAACTACAGATAAACATCCATCCATCCATTTTCTACCGCTTTTCCCTGAATGGGGGCAAGGGGGGTGGGCAGCTCACAACGGGCAAAATGCGAGACCCTGGACAGGTCGCCAGTCCATCACAGGGCCAACACACACAGACAAACAACCATACACACACACTCACTTCTATGGGCAATTTAGAGTCTCCAATCAGCCTATCCCCAATGTGCATGTCTTTGGACTGTGGGAGGAAGCCGG
>JBAMHV010000015.1:13718537-13729075 GCA_037177535.1 Pseudomugil gertrudae | reverse complement strand
GGAAGCCGGAGTACCCGGAGAGAACCCACGCTAACACGGGGAGAACATGCAAACTCCTCACAGAAAGATTCCCGGTTCGATCCCCACCCCAACCGAGGCTTGAACCAGCAACCTTCTTGCTGTGAGGCCACAGTGCTAACCAACTGCAGCCCCCACAGATAAACATGGGCATATAAAATAAATTAAGTGTGCAAGAAGCAGAAAATTGGTTATTTATTACTCCATATGACGTTTTTAATTACAAATACCTAAACAAGTGTCTAAATGTCATCATTAGTCTTTAAACTTACGTTTTACTTGTACTTCAGCAGTGGTTTTCTCATCTCCGGTGATGCAGCAATACTTTCCTGTATCTTCTGGTTGTAGATTAAAAATGGTCATCGAAGCTTTGTTCCCTTCGACCTTTATCTGGTACTTTCCCTGCGATACCTCCTCAGACAGCATATGACCCTCTTTCTCCCACTGGACAGAGACTCCCTTCTTAGACAGCTCACAATGTAACGTCACATTGTTTCCTTCTTCAGCTTCCTGGCTCTTCAGGCTCACTTTAAATGTGGCAGGAACCGCTGTTGAAACAAGCACAGAGTTCATTACTACAGCGTAAGCCAAAGATGTTTAAACTGGAGCTTATAGAAGTTACAGAATGAAATATAAGAGTAAGGCCTCAGGTTGCAACAAACATACCAATCACTTTGACAGTGGCTTTTGTTTTCTGCTCTCTACACACACAGGTGTAGACACCACTGTCTTCTGGTGCGGCATCTCTGATGGTCAACTCCAGGACCGAGTCCCTCTGTTTTATCTGGTACTTCTCTCCATTTTCCAACAGCTCTCCTCCAAGCCTCCACTCCACTGGAACAGCTTTAGAAATCTCACAATGCAGCGTGAAGTTGTGTCCTTCCTCAACTTGGAGGTTCTTCAGTTTTTGCTTGAAGGTGACAGGAAGGGCTTAAAAAGACAAATAAACTAAGGTAACAAATTCAAAAGGAACCAGAGAGACACTATAAACAATAACATGTTGCAAATCACCATCTGCTCTTTTATGGGCTTTTGTACTATTTCACAAGTTATTGCACATGTCCTACCAAGGTGACTCATTTCCTGTCAGATAAAAATGATATAAATGGATGAAACATTGATTAAACAACAGTACCGTTCACAGTTAAAGTGGCAGTGGTCTCTATGTCTCCACAAATGCATGTGTAGATATCGCTGTCTTCGAGGGTCACATGTAAGATCCTCAGTTCAATAAGCATGTCTCTCTGCCGCATGTGGTATTTCTCTCCATTCCGGATGAGTTCATTCCCCCCTTTCCTCCATTCGACGGTGTGACCCGGTTTAGACAGCTCACAGCGTAACGTTGCAGTGTTGCCTTCCTCCATCAACACGTTCCTCAGCTTATGTTTGAAAGTAACTGGCAGAGCTGAGAAACCATGTATGACCACACAGTAGATGAACATTCATGGTTACTTACTGACTTATTGACAAATCTATTGGTCAATACATTCCTACCAGTGATCTTAACCGTAGCAGATGTCAGCTGATCAGCACAGAAACAGCTATAGACCCCACTGTCTTCAGGCACTGGCTTCCATATCAGGAGCTCCAACGTGGTCTCCCTTTTCCTTATCTGGTGCTTGACCCCATTCTTCAGCAACTCGTTGTCTTTTCTCCATTCTACTGGTATTCCTGGTTTGGAAATTTCACAACGCAATATGACACTGCTGCCTTCTTCAGCCTGCATGTTCTTCAGTTGCTGAATGAATGTAATGGGAATATCTGAAACAATAAAGAGGTGATATTTTAGGATATGATAGGTGAAAAGAAAAAAAGCATTTATGGATTTGCTGTTTTAGTTTAGTGTTTATTTTATTGTTTTCATTTATAAACGTTCTCTTCTTTTGTCTTTTTTCTTTTCATCAATGTGTCGTGTTTCCTAAATTGTCTTCTCTTTTTTAGTATAATAAATCCATAGTTTATTTTGCTTTAGTTCAAGAAAATAAAACAACTTTGGTACTGGGTTTTTATTGAGATATTGATGGAAATTTCTCAAAACTTTCACAAGCTCCATGTTTTTTTTTAAGCATAAAAACACACAAAAACTCACTGTGAACTTTGAGAGTGGCCGTTGTGTGATGTTCTCTGCACTGGCATGTATACTGTCCCGAATCGTCAGCTGTCAGGGCTTTGATTGTTAGAGAGATGATTGTCTTCCATTGTTTCATTGCATACTTGTCTCCGGGTCGAATATTTTCATAACCTTTCCTCCAGTGGAACTGGACCCCGGGCAGAGAATACTCACAGGTTAAGGTAACAGCTTCTCCTTCTTTGGCTTCTACAGCATTCAGAGACTGAGTGAACTCTGCTGGGATGGCTGAACAGGAAACAGAGGAAATGTGTCAGGAACATTTAGTTCATGGGAGCTATAACAGAAATTAATGAAAAATATATTTTCATCTCCTGATACTAAAATTGTATAGAAGATGGACAGATTTTCTACCTTTGACTGTGACAACAGCCCTGGTTGTAACAGATCCAGCACTGCACTCATACACTCCAGCATCACTGTTGCAGACCTCCCGAATAGTCAAGCGAGCTTCACAGCCTGAACGACTGGCAAAGTATCTGGAGGAGTTCCACATCAAGCAGCCATCTTTGTACCAAAGGACGTGGCATGGCTTGGAAGCCACACAGGACAACACCAAGCCTCCTCCTTCAATGGCATCACAATCCTCCAGTGCCTTGATAATGGTGGGACGCCTTTCTGGTCTCAAGAAGATAGCGAGTGTGATCAATGCCAAATGAAATGTGAAAAAAAGCTATTGATTTAAAACTGTCAGGGAGGTCAAAAGCTCACCTCTGACCAGCAATGAAGCATAGGATCTTTTGTCCCCTGCTGCAAAGGAAATAGTGCCAGTGTCTTTACGAGCAAGTTGTCTAAATGTGAGGGTGTGGTAGCCTCCTGGAACCATTTTGATCTCATTCAGCTCATTAGTATGAAGCAGAGTTTCATCCAAATACCACTTTACCCCTGTGTAGTCACTGGGACAAATCTGACATCTGAATGTGATTGTATCACCTTCGAGACACTCTGCATCCTGTAATTCATCCAGGATCAACACTTTTTGACCTAAGATAGAAAAACAAAAAAACTGAGTGGCTACTTAAAGCTGATCATACACACTTAATATTTGACTAGCTATTAGACAATTAAATAACAATGATTAAAAGAGTACATTATGTAGAGCATAGTAATTTTAAAAAGGTTTTAGTTATCAAGTTATAACATTTTTCAGTTTTATAGCATTGAATAATGCATTTTTAATTCCTCATATCTTCTGATGAGTGGGTTATCCTCATTTAATTGTCTAATATAAGTCAATTTAGGTCTTATCTAGCATTTAAATTGAATTTTTATGTGCACAGATCAACCAGGGTGATGCAAAGAGTTCCACTACACGGTGATCTCACCCTGCACAGTCAGCTGTGCTCGGCTTTGCATGGTGCCAACATCACAGGTGTAAATATCTGTATCCGATTTCTCCAGAGAGTTGATGGTAAGGGACAACACCACTCCCTTTTGCCGGATGACATACTTCCTGCCTGACCTCAGCTCCACCATGCCTTTCAGCCAGGTCACACGCTTGGCTGGCCGCCTGGTCTCACACTCCAAGGTCACCTTCCCCTTTTCCTCTGCTCGAGTGTCTCTGAGCTCCTTTGCAAATGTGTGCTGAAGTTCTGAAATAAAAAAGGTAAGTTAGAAAAATTTGTTCAACTTTTACATTGCTCTCATTTATTGCAAATAAACTCCTTGAAGCTAAATGCAAAAGTTATCTTATATCTCCGCCTTCTGTCTCAGAGACAGTACAAAGCAGTGCAACTTCATCAGGAGTTTCAAACATTGAACTCCAATTCAACTAGTGATTACTTTTAATCAAGCAACAAAACATGTTTGTGTGGGACGTTCTGATTTCTGGTGCTGAGCTGTAAGAGACAAACATTTGTCTATTTTGTACAAGCAACATTCCCATTCAGGGTTGAAGTTCAAACAAAGAAAAAAATCTAAATGAAATGAGCTACCTCTGATTTCCAGCTTGGCACGGCAGGCAGCGCCCTCCGCCTCACAGCAGTACTCCCCAGAGTCTCTAATGGTGGTGTTCTTAATCACCAGTAGTGCCATGTTCTTCTCTACACTCATTTCATACTTGGGGCTCTGTCTAATAAGACGTCCATTTTTCAGCCAGCGGATGGTGACTTCGGGTTTGGTGATTTCACAGCTCAGCTCGGCATCCTCTCCAGGTACGGCCTTGACATTCAGCATTTCCCTGTAGATGTGAACGGGCTTCTCTAGTAAAGTAAATGCATCAAATTACTAACCCTGTGAATACAGACAGATCATTTCAAACTTATTTTGTGTGGCAGAGACAAAACTGCTGACCTTTGACAAATAGCATTGTCCTACAGGTGAGGTCTTTAACTGCAAATACCACATCTCCAGAGTCACTTAGTAAAGCATCTTTTATGGTCATCTTATATTTGCAGCCATTGTTGATAAGCTGAATGCGGCTGTTGGTAACCAACACCTGGCCATTTATTGTCCAGGAAGGCTCATCATCAATGTTATGAGAGAGATGGCACTCAAAAGTACAGGTTTCCCCCTCCAGGATAGAAGTGGTTTTTATTCGCTGGGCAATTGTAACATGTAGGTCTGAGAACAAATGTAATAATAAAACAGTGATTACACTTAGCACTCTGGATCCATTTCTAAAGAAGCTGCATGAATCTGACCTGCTTTATGTTTCATGACTCACCATAGACTGTCACTTTCGCTTTAGACTGGCTGGTGCCCAGATCACAAGTGTACTGTCCAGCATCATCTTTAATCAGTGAATGGATGATCAGTGCCATGGACCTTCCAAACTGCAGAAGCTCATGCTTCTCATCAGCTGTCAGGACCACACCATCCTTCTTCCAAACAGGTGTTACTGAATCTTTAGAAATTTCACATTGCAGACAAACATTGCCTTGTTCCTCTCCGGCTGCA
Organism: Pseudomugil gertrudae; assembly: GCA_037177535.1. NCBI lineage: Eukaryota > Metazoa > Chordata > Actinopteri > Atheriniformes > Pseudomugilidae > Pseudomugil > Pseudomugil gertrudae. The sequence continues at coordinate 13,724,031 of JBAMHV010000015.1, read as the reverse complement.
TCCTCCAAAGACCTAAGGAACACTGCTGGGTGCTCTGGAGCCAACAAAATGCCATGGATATCCCATGTTTAAGGAATAAACATACATAAAAGATCAATACAAAGAAAAAAAATTCTTATCCTGAATTTTGCTCATTTCAGTAGCTTACCCTTTACTTTTAAGGTGGTTGTTTCTATAAGGAGACCTGCTTTGAAGGTAATCTTGCTCTCCTGTGGCCGAAGCTTCTTCATTATGAGTCTGTGCAGTGTGCCCATGTGCTGGATCCTGTTGATGGCATTGGAATAGAGGCGGACATTGTTCAGGAGCCATTCTACATTTGCAACCACATAGTTGAGTTCACATGAGAAGGTGGCAATGCCGTCCTCTTCGATGTCCACTGGCTCAAGGTGTTTGACCATCTTGAGTGTTTTCACTGTAATACAGACACACAGCTGAGTATGGAGATAAAACTGCAACATACAGCACAGTTCATTGAGTTTGTATTGTATAATCTTTAACGTACCTTCCACTTTTACCTGTGCTGTGCTTTGAGAACCACCAGCCATGCAGCGGTACTGCCCTGCATCCATCCCTGTCAAGCCATGAATGACCAGTTCGGCTTGCCTCCCTTCTCTCTTCATGGTGTACTTATTTGAGATCTTAAGGGCTGTGCGTCCTTTAAACCACCGCACAACCCTGGGTGAGGGGGCAAACCCACAGCTCAGAGTCACAGAGCTGTTCTCCTTTGCTTCCACATCATCCAAGTGATGAACAACCTGAAGAGGTCGCTCTGCAGAGGGGAGATGTATAGTGAACACAGATTTACTTTATGGATTGGATCTGTGCTTAGCTTTTTATATATAAAACACAAAAAAATGACAAATAATTCTGTGTCAATAAGACAGTTTCGTTAATTTAAGTTAAAACAAACTACTTTTACATTGTTACTATACATTTGACTAATTTTTAACCTAAACAAGAGACAGGGAAACATACCGTTCACAGTGAGTTGAGCAGTGGAACGACTCTTCCCAGCCACAAAGACCACGGGTCCTGACATGGAGCTGTCCGTGGCTGTAAAACAAAGGCTGTGGAGGGTGCCCTCCCTCTCGATGTTCACTGCTGTGCAGGGCTCTAAGACCTCATTTTTCAGGGTCCATCTCGGGGGCCTCCCTGACTTCAGGCTGGTTTCAACTTGAAATAGTGCTGGCTCTGGCTCCATCACCTCCACTGATTTCATGCCACGTGTAATGCTGATAGCCTGCTCTGCATGCACAACAGTAATACACATTACCACAACTGCACAACTCCGATCTGACGCTGAGAAAATTACTACTAATTCTTAGGTTTGTGGAGTAAAAATATATGAATGTAAACTATTTTCTGCCCATCAACTGTGTTCTCATATGCCTACATAATACAGATAAATAATAAGACTGTAACTGATACTGTCACTGTGACAGGAAGTATCTCACCCTCCACCAGAAGCTGGCATGATGTTTTGTCATCTCCTGCATCACATGTGTAGGTATCTTCATCTGACGAGCAGACATCTTCAATGGTCAGCTGCCTGTAGATATCTTGGCTGATTAGTTGATATTTCTTACTGGGGAAGAGCTCCTTCCTGTTCTTGTACCACTTAACCTGAGCATTAGGTCGAGACACTTGGCACTCTAACAGACCTCGGTGGTGATACATGGCAATCTTGACCCTTAGATGACGCACTATTTGGACTGGGAGCTCTAAAGAAGGAACAAAGTTATGCCCTTGAGAAACTTAAAAGAATAAAATGTTTCCTTATTATTTGTTTTAAGGTTAAGTATGTAAATGTTTGACCTTAAAAAGGGAATACATCCTAATGCATTTATTCTTGTGCGGTGTGAGGGTTGAGTGTGGTGGCTCACCTTTTACATGGAGAGATGCATAAGATGAGACTCGCTCTGCAGTGAATCGAATTTCTCCTGCATGTTCTGGTCTGACTGACTTGAAGGACAGGGTGTGAGTTTTACCTGAAATTAGATTAATTCATTTTGGAGCTCGAACTATCCACTAAAATCCAGGCGTAGATAAAAAAAAAAGAGAGAGGATCTCATAAACAAAGCAACCTGTGAGGGATTTTCTCACCCTGATGTCTGATCTTGATGCTGTCTCCAGGTCGGATCCGGCAGCCATCACGGAACCACCGTCCATCCACATCCGCTTGGTTGACCTCGCATATAAAAGTCACAGGCTGACGTTCAGTCGTATCAACATCCTCCAATTCCTTCACAATATGGATGTCCCGAGCTGGCAGAACATATTCAAACTATGACTCTAAGCTTATTGAACTTACTATATGGTTTTCATAGCACATGCTCAACTCAAGAAATACATTAACATGTTTGGCTTGTGTTTCATAATCACACAATGTGATCATGGAGCTATGCAAGTGTACAATATCACCTTACCTCTGACACTGAGTCGGGCTAAGGTCTGGACACTGTTGGCCTGAAAAGAGAACAAACCGGCATCTCCCAAAGTAACCCGGTTCAGCAGGAGGGAGTGTTTCTTCCCATGTGTACTGATGCGACAGTTGGGTTTAGATTTAACTTGTATCCCATCCCTGGTCCACATCCCTTCAATGTAAGCCAGGTTGAGAGTCACCTCAAAACAACAACTCTCACATTCAGACACTTCTACATCCTCTAGGCCCTTCAGCACCTGCAGACGGTTCACTGGTAAACACACAATATTAGAGACATGGGAGCCTTTGATTTACTGCAAGAATTACAATAAAAAGTTGCTCTTGATGGGAAAACTTACTTGCAGCAGCTACAATTCCTCCAGGTTTGTTGTCTCCCATGTCTCTGGCTTGTCTCACAGGGTGACAGGGGAATGTACTTTCTATTACAAGGGATGTGCTGTAGTCACATGGAATAAACATGCATGTAAATCAGGTCATATCCATTGCAGTGATCATTATTGCCATCAGTTCTTTCAGCTTGTTCTCATAATTCACACTATTATTCTGGCCAAAAATAATCCTGACCATAAATAATCTCCAAATAATTCCATTCAACCCCAACTTATGCACTAGACACATCTCCTTCTGACTAATAATGATAAATTACAACTTCCAAAACAGCCAGACTGGAAGTACCACTCGCTCATATGGTGTTCCCCTTTCAGAGCATGCTGGTCCTCTTTAGCAGCAGAGAGCAGAATAATCTGTCACCTCACTTAGCTGAGCTTAACACCACCAGTTTAGATTCAGCTGTGATGCCGCTCACACTGATCACAGAAACAAAGGAAGGTTTGAAAAACAAACATTAAGCCATATGAAACCCGCCACTATGGTGCATTGATTGCTGATATTTGAGAAACACTTGATTGGATAGCAGATAGGAGAATTTCCTTCTGATTAATATGGCATTTAATGATGCGTCACATAGTGACGATCTATAAAGACATTACAGGTTATGGTAAATACACTTAAATGTGCTTTAAATGCATGTGATGTAAACAAACCAACTGAACGGAAATTTGTTTTTAAAATTACGCCCAAAAATAGAGGTTGGAGCTGTTCATTTCCTCTATCTTTCAAATATCACGTATCTAAATACAAACATGTGAACTATGAATCAACGTTGAAACTATATGTATTGTTTATTAGTTAGACTCTTCCAAATGCACACAAAAATATCCAATCTCCTGCAGGGATTCACCTACCTTTGATTCAGACAGGTTTTTTTCTACATAGAATATATCCTTGCATACCCTTCTGCTGTTGCATTCACAAAAAAAAATCTTTTACCTGAAAAAACAGGTTAAAACAGGTGTTGTGTCTCCCACAAAGCTTTTAAGATTAACAGAAAATGCTTATCCTACAAAGAGCACGTCCCAGTTTGGTTGCTACATCGCTAAAGTTGACAGCGCATGGTGCTTTCTCTTGTTTTTTTTTCTTTGCTGTGATGTAGCATGGCACTGAACAGCTGACATATCTCTCCCCACATACTTACCGCCAAAATAGCATTCTGTCAGTATGAGAGCAAAGATAGCATGAGCTTTAATGGTGTGAGGCAACTTGTGTTCTGCTTTAATAGAACCATCAAAAACAATCCAAATGTACCCCACAGGCTATGGGTGCTTTATGGTTTATCAGTAGGCATGATTAATGACCAACACAATGAGATGACTACCTTTAAGGTAGAACAAAACAAAACAGTAACTGTTACTACTACCTCACACAAGCATAATGAAAGTATAAATTATAACAGCCAATGGTTCTACCCTTTAAGGAGCTGATTTAGTTTAATCAAGTGCTCTTTAAAGTTCTGCACAACACATTTCAGTGGCCTAAACCTCTGGCTCAGGTTAAAGACATCAAAGTCCTTGGATCTTTACGGGGAGTTTCCACCACAGTCATGGTTGAAAGGTCATAAAAGATTAAGAGATATAAAGCTCCTGTTTCACAAGCTCATTAGTGAGTCTACATATTAAAATCCTTACAAATGTCTCTCTCAAACATTTACAAGGTTTATGCTCATAGGAACACACATTTCTGTCATTATTATCATATTAACAGTGCAACACAGTTATTGTTTGTGAACCCAAGTGAGAAAGATCCAGTGAAGCAGCACAAATGTTCATGTTAACATAACTGAAAACATCCCTTCCTAGTTCTTAGTTCTTATGTTTTTGCCAGAGTTTAAGTCTGTGGTGTTCCATCATGCAGACTGAACAAAGGCAGCAACAAGTAGTGAGAACAGTTCCCTTTGATGGACAGCTCCATGTGTGGCAGAGCTCGCTTAAGTCCAGTGAAACTCTATCAACAGGATAATCTCTGTGGAGTCCTGCTGGGGCACAAAAAAACAACCTGTCATCACTGCAGGAGGAATGGTGGCCAACAGAAGAAAACCTGTCTCATTTCATATTTCTCCATCAGCATTACAAAGCTTGGTGGACATTAATGAAACCTTAAAAAATACAGTGTATTTGTGGAGCAAATTTAAAGATATGTTTTCTTTTGGAGAACTGGAGCTGAAATTTTTATTTATCTCTTAATAAATATTTATTTTTATGTGTTAAACAGCATTCACAGTGCACAATTAAAATAGAGTAATACTAAAAGTCTGTTGGTCTGTTGAATTCATTTTGAACTCTGTGAAACATATAAACGCACCACCTAAGCAGATCCTTATTTGGAAACTCCCCAACCTCCTGTATTCCACATTACCTCTGATCCCATTATTTACACCTGACCATAGTTGTGAGTAAAATGATTTCACAATATAACTTAAAAAGCCCTTACGGATGCTATGTAAAACATCAAACTGTGTTTTTGTTCAAAACATCCTTGACACAGTACTCATATGCAGTATATCATAGCCAGGCAATGATGGCTCTACACTGAAATATTTACAATATCAGAATCATAATCAGGTTTATTGCCAAGTAACTGTCATTACCAGGAATTTGACTTGATTTGCCAGTGCCTACATAAATTACATAAATAAATGTGAAACCTATGAAATAT
>JBAMHV010000015.1:13697408-13718437 GCA_037177535.1 Pseudomugil gertrudae | reverse complement strand
AGGACCAGTTTGGTACATCTAATCACAGAGCAGCCTTCAGACTGATATCTAGTTACCGGTACTTGAGTCTGCCCACTAGAGACTAATTATTTCATGTTATAGTCATATAGAATATTTTTGAAGACATCTGTAACAGTTTGTAGAGAGGTAAATATTTATAAATAAGTGTTAGTCATTTGAAATTACATTTGCTCAGTGCAGTACAAGTGAAGAATAAACATTTTTATTGCAACAACTGTATGAAAACAGTTGCCAGCCCTCCTCACATGCCAGTCTTTTAGTTGTCTTTTAAGATAAAATGAGCTTCCATCTGTTATTTTCAGCATACTGTATGCACCAGTACACCAGTCTAACCCCCTGCATACTGAAATGTGTAAAGAGGACCTACTACAGCAAAACAAAAACAAACAAAAAAAATACCACTTCAACAAAAATTGTAAATATGCCTTCACTGTTTATTCTTTTAATAAACATACAGATTGAGACAAAAGCTTTAGGAAAGTCTATTTTTTCCCTTTCTTTTTTGCATCTTTGCCTTTAACAGGTGCGCTTTCCTCCTCCTTTCCAGTGGCAGCTTTGATTCGTTTCTTTCCCAGCGGGGTCTTTGCATACCAGTTCTGGAGACACAGGAAAAAAAATTCACACAAATACAAAATTTAATTATATAAAATCAAATCATGAAAAAGCTCGTTTAAATAAAAAAAAACATTTTTAACAATCCTAAAAACTTCTAAAACTTTTTTGCTGACCTCCAGGTGTTACGATGCAGTAACAGACCTACTGTAACAACAGCTATCAGAAGTTCTGGATGTGGTCTGTGATGACAAATGTTTAAAAAGCTCTGGTAATAAGTTACTATATAATTTATATGCAAATATTTCTAACATACTTTCAATGCCTCTTCCTCCACCTTCATGATAGGGACAATCTTCGCTAATGGAGGGATAAATTCAGACACTGTCAGCGGTTTCTTTGCTTGCTGTAAGACACGCTGCATGGTAAGAACATGTCGGATCACTTGGACCATGTGACCAGGAGTGTAGCCATCCGTTGCCATCGCTAGAGAGCTAAGATCCAAGGCCTTGGTTACCTCACCTCCATCCTTTGTGATCAGTTGCTTCCACAAGACTGAAGTTAAACACAGTTAAAGATTACATTTTATTCTATCTGCATAAAAATGACATATCATAATTCTGGAAAATAATTACAATGCCTTATATTTACTTAATCTTGATCCATAGTCAGGTCTTGGGATGAGGATGATTTTGTTGTACATTTTACATAATGTCTTGATATCAGCACTTAAAGGGTCTCTAGTTGTTCCTATTATCAGGACGCGATCCTCTCCTTTGATCAGTTTGAGAGATTCCAAAAAATCTTTCTTCAGTCGCATGGGATCTAACTGTTCACAAACAGATAAAACATGATCATGTGAACATGTAACACAACACTTTTACAATACAATTAAGTTAAGGCCAGTGGGCCTTAATTTTGATCTAGGGTACCTCTTTTTCTTCGTTTGGAACTTTTTTGTAGAACACTTTTTCTGCATCTCTGATCCATATTACTGAAGGTTGCAGAAGTCTTGCAACCTGTGCAAAGGTGGTTATGAGGACACTGATGCAAGAGACAAATTCCAACATAATCAAAAATAGATCCATATTTGATTTATATGAATCCCAAACAGAGTAACCAAGCACATTATGGTCACATAGTGTGATGTACTATGCTCTGTACATCTACTGGGAGGGGCGTCCCTGAAAAAGTTGCTCACTAATGAATTTATTAGGCAAGCTAAACAGCCATCACCAATCCTGAGTGAATCAGAAAAGTCCAATTTTCTGATTGTCTTTTGGTACTTATCTACACTTATCTACTTATCTGCACAACCCTACAGATGGGTGCCATATTTTGTATTAATGCAGCATAAGCATGTGTACTTTATTTACCTAATATTTTATGGATTTATATCATGATGGAAATATATTTGGAATGAATGTAAGAATCCCACAAAGATGTTAAGTACCTTTACCTTTATTAATGACCTTTTTTAAAGATTTTTTTAGAGAGTGCACTGTTATTTACAGACAACTGCAATTTTATAATATTTTATACAAACACAATAAACCTGTTTTATTTTATTCTAATCTATTCTAACCTGTTAACTTTGATCAAGAAAGCAATGTCCTACCTTAAACACCATATGGAGCATCATGGCAAGGCCACCCTTGCCTGGGTACTTTCCTGCTGTGTTCAGAGGGGACAGATCAAACAGGCAGGCACCTGTCTCCTGGCAAACTGCATGGACTAGCATCTTCTTACCCACACCTTGAGGCCCTACCAGTAGGATAGATTTGATCAAAGGAGCCTTCTCATGTACAACTTGAGAGCCTGCAAACCACAGTCCCCTTTAATCACACATACTGAATTCATTTATTTCAAATGAAACATACTGTAAGTGATGAACTTGTATACCTAACGGTAACACAGCATACAGCGCTAAGACTTGTCGTACATCTGATAATGATGGCATGGGCTCAATGCTATTTTGCCTCAGCGTGGTCCCAAGATAGTTATAATCCCCTGAGAACAGCAGTGACCAACAGTTAGAAACAGACATAGTTAAGAGTGGCGAACTGAAAGGCAGAATTTCAAAAACACAGTGATTAACAGTTTAGTAGTCATCTGGACAGGCACAAAAGACCATTCCTGTATTACATCACATCTTTATGAGGTTATATTAGTCCTTTTTTTGTTAAAACTACTTCAGGAATCTGTGATAACGTGATAATAACAAAGTGTTTTCTGAAATATGTAGCCAAACTAACACAGATTGTTGTCTCTAAACAATCTAGCAGCTCAATAAACTCCTGTATAATTTCCCTTCCATACAGTAGTTATTCAACTGAACATTATTTTCTGTGACAGAGACTCTAAGTGGAAATTTGAGTGTGCTGCATGTGGTAATTGTGATAAAATAATTTACATGACAAACCAGAAGAGGGCAGCATATCATCACTGAATAAATTTCAGATGCACGCCTAAAAAGTTTCATTTTGAGAGTTTTATATGAAGTTTAAACAGATGAAAACAAAGCCAATTAGACTGTAAGTCAAGATTTTAATAAAAGTAATCAGTATATAAAAACAATTCAATGTCTTACCCAAGTAATCTTGCAGCCTGACATTATCGGCCAGTTTCAACAAACCCTGTTCCGCCAGCTCCTGACACAGAGACTCAAGAGTTCTAGCAAATATGAATAAATCATGTCAGTGTCCTTCATCCCTTACACTGTACCATGAAGTGTTTGTGATAATAATATATATCTATGATGAAATCTGCACAAGCGATAGACTCTGTGAGCTCACCGATCAGCTGTCAGATCTTTTTCCTTTTTTTTCTTCTTCCCACTGTTAGATCCTTTCTTCTTCTGTGGAGCATATTCATATTATCAGTAATCACATTAAAGGAATATAAGTACACTGAGGCTAATGTTTTTCCAGCAGATACCTTGGTGTTTGCTTTTGCTTTACCACCTTTGTCTTTATCTACAGCAAGCTTCATTTCAGCCAGCTCTTGTCTCATCTGCTCATCTACCTGGTTGCAACCAGAACAGATTAATGAGTAGTACTGTTATCGGGTGTATACACCAGCAACATTAATGCCTAACTGGCTGAACATAACGTGCATATGGACTCATAAAATACAGAATATATTTTTTAAATGTGGTCAAAAACCCCTTTATTAACATATAGTATTGTTTTTAGGTGTCCTAAATATGATACCTGTATCCGAATTTCTGCTTCAACGACTTTTCTCATTTCTTCTTTGATCAGCTCCACTTCATGTTTTTGTTCGAAGTTTCTGGATTCATCACGAGTTTTCCAAAAATCTAAGGGTGTCAAATAATCACCTCAGGTATCAGGTATGTCCATGTAAAGTATTACATTGCTATTTCCCTAAGAGGTTAAGACTGGCTACACAGTAGGAGAAGCTTAATCATCCTTTTCCATGTTAGAATTAATTTGCAGGCTATACAGTAGCTTAAAAAACATACTTCTGTGGATTGTGAAATATTGTGAAATATTTTTCCTTACATGCAAAAACAAAGAGGTGGCTATAAATACATTGATGCCTTAAAATTACTCTAATATAATTTAAACCATCAGTGACCATACCAATGAACTTTTTATTTGTTTCTTCTAACTCTGATAGGAAAGCGGATGGCAGCATCTTCAAACCGGCTTCCTCATCCTATGGTTGAGAATCACAGAATCACATTGGTTCATTTTTGTGCAGAATTTTGTGGAAATATTAGACTTTGTTATGAGAAATTCCTTTTGACCCATACTGTTAGAGAACATATGCAAACATCTAGCACAAAGCCACTGGAAACAGCTGCTTCCACTTACTTCCTCATCAGCCTTTCCTTTCGCCTTTTCACTTTTTTTGTTTGTGTTTTTGGAAGCGTCCTCTTCTTCTGCATCAGCTTCTTCTATTTGCTACAAATATGAGTGATTTTAGTGGCAGTTTTTATAGGGAATCATACATTTGGCAAAATATCAATAATACCTGCTGAAGGCTCTGTTCAGGGAAAATGAGGGCTGAACCTCCATCCTCTTCATTTGGGTAGTCTGGAAACAATCCTGTTTCATCACTAAAACAAAAAAAAGATTCAGAAAGTGTAAATAATGTTTTGATACATCAATCATTGCTTTATTAATACAAAGACTAACACTATAGCTGTAGCAGTTTACCGGCATTGAAAGAACCACTGCTGAATCCTTCTTTTCATGCTCTTGCTCATGTCACTACCCTCTGTATCACGGAGCTGGTTAGTGATGTCCACTAGAGCCTTCTGGTAAGCTTCCTCGTGTTCTTTTTTTTTAAGTAGCGTGAAAGTTTCATTGGCTTGTGCAATGAGTGATGCAGGACATGGCTCCAGATACTTTGGATCCATAGCCTCACAACAAACATGGATAACATTCGGTCATACTTTCTTATGTGTTTGTTTGTTTAATTTGGATTTTTTTTTACTTAAATGACTCATTTTACTAACCATTCCCAGAAATATCATCTCTTCATCTCTGGCAATCTTTGTCTTCTTTCTCTGTATGTAGCCTCTCCATATCTGCAAAGATCCATTTGCAATATTGGAGAAACAAAGATGAATTCAAGCCAAGAAAAAGTCATTTAATAATATATCTCTGACAAAGGACCTTCTGAATGCATATAGCAGCCAATTCAGGTCCAGTTGATCCAGCTTTGTCTGTTCTGTGCCTCTGGTTCATATTTTTACTTTCTTCCTGTAACTTTGCCCTCAGACGTCTTCGCCGTGCCCTTTCTGCTGTTTGAATGATATTAATGGCCACTTCCTGAGTCATGTCGTTGACCACTAGAGACTGTAGACACCATTAAAACCGCAGACAAAAGAAATATTTTTAGCTTGTGACTCATTCAGAAAAATGTAACACCTGAATGTAAATTCTTATCATTTTATATTTTTAATTAAAGAGAAAATATTTCAACTCACATCAGTGCTCTTAGAAACCTCCATCACTTTAAGAATATCCATCACCATTGCCTTTCGTTGTTGAACTTCTTTGCTCTGCTCATTGAGAAAATAGCGAGGAATGGGGATCTCAAGTTTGGACTAAGAGACAAAAGAGAATAAAATGGTTCTCGTGTTAGACTGCTTGCATAAAATCAGAAGGATGGTGTCAAGCATGGATACTTTAGCCAAACTTCACCCAAACGCAACCTTTCAAAAATTATACTTACTGGTGTGAGCTTCAAGTCATGAAGGATGTCATCCATGTAGTGATACTCTGAAAACTCCTTCTCCACCATTTCATTCTTCAGCTCCAACACCCTACCTATCACACTATCAAGTATCTTTCGAATAAGTTGTCTTTTCTGAGGGTGGACCACAAAGTTGTATGCGGTCTCCAGCTGCCTTAGGATTTGGATGTAGCGCACATAACGCATGGCCAACTGTTGAAAAAACACCACCCTGTCCTTTTGTGGGCGAGGTGGCTCAGCAGGTAATTCTTCAGCTAAAAGACGACTCAACTCTAACATGGCATCTGCCCAGAGTTGGTTGTATGTCCTAAAAAAGAGTGACAAGGTGATGAAGTGGTGACTAAGCTGGAAACAATGCAGGAGAAGTTATAAATGATGACCAGGATAACGGGCATTGTAATTTACAAGGCTAAATTTTCTTCTTTGAATAACAAAACACTTCTTGTATTAAAAGCTGGACCTTAACCTGGAAGTAAGTGCATTTCTATGGGTCTAGCAAAACATTACAGCAGTTACTTCAATTCAATTAGTACCTTATTAACTCATAGTCTGACTGACACTTCTATATGCTGTCCTCTTTTGTTTGATTTCCTGCTTGTGTTGTTCATATTCTCAGATGTAAGTCGTTTTGGAGAAAAGCATCTGCTAAATGATTGTAGAATGTAAAAAATACTTAATGTGAAATCAAATAAGTAGAATCATAAATACTTTTTGTACTCTTGGGGGGAATCGTACAATAATCAATAATAGCTCAATATATTAAAGTGGAAAAGCAACAGTGTCCCAAGCTTCATGTTACATAGATGCATAGTTTGCAAAAGTGATCATTTCAACACATTGTTGTATTGTTTGCATGTTGTCATACCATTGGTGGATATTGTAGACTGTTACTTTAATATTTGCCAAATTTTTCGTTGAGTTGTATTTTTTAGTCTAAGTGTTCTAAGCTTGACAGTATAATTATACTTTAAAAACAGGCTAACAGTACAACTTTGTTTAGCGTAGCTAATCATTTGAAACAAGCAACAGTTTCAGCATAAAAACTACGTCTGAAATAACAATAAAAGTTGTGGTATTTGGAAAAGTTACCTTTGTGACATGTTTTAGTCTCCAGTGGAAGTAGAATAATAGCTTACCAAATAACATATATGTTAAATATTGTTTAAATTATCTTAGTTTAAACTTAAACAATAAGCTTTAACTTGACGTTCTCCTGTTTGCGTGATGCTTAGCTTGTCTCCATGGTAACGGTAACACAAAACAGGAAGTCCCTACTGTTCGTAAGGTTTCTTCCGCCATCCCAGTAAGTGCCCAGCGGTCCTATTTAATACAAATTGGCGTGCACTAATTCTTTGAAGCACTCTAATATGCATGTTAAATTGGGGATAGGGAGATGTCTGACGGAGTTTGATGGCTGGCTCCAGAATATTCACCACAGAACACGATGCACAGGTAGGGCTGAGGAGGAGTCAGGTATGACTTAGAAGATAAACATAAACACGGAAACAGATAAGAAAAGTATTTTTCTTTCTAACTTTCTTAGTAAAAATTGCAAAAACAGCAATAATAATAATCCCCCCCACCCTCTTTATGCCAGGTCATATACAGATTTATGTTGGTAAATGCACTTTTTCCTTTAAACAACAGGATATAGACCATATTGAAAAAGCTTTGCTATTGTTGTGTTAACTGTGATGGACTTTGGTAATTGAAATGTGGCCTCATTAATTCTCAGTAATATTTGCAGGTGAAGTATCTTGCACTTTTAAGTCTACTTCAATTAATCCAAATATTGAACTTTTTCTTTTACTGGAACTTTATTTTAAAAAGGGAAGTCTAAATAGTTCAACCAACATTATTCCAGCTCAAAAAGAAAGGCGTAGTTACTTAAAACTGCATAATTCGTCCAATCACATATATAGATTTCTCTTAGGGGGGGAGAGCCAGATGGGTGTACTGGAGGCGCATTCTCTGCAGTGCTTAGGCGGTCACAAGACTTGGACATCAGTGGACAAAAACATTGGCGGACTGACAGGCCAGCTAGAAGATTACAGGGCCTCGGATTCTTCTGTTCTCCTACAACCAACAGGTTGCTCCATTTGGAAAACTCCATTGCGCACAGCCGTGCTGCGGTCTTTTTTTGCGAAGTCCGTGTTGTTCCAATGGAGAGTTCAGCGGAGTGTCTTTTCAGACCTTAATTACCTTCATCACCTTATCTCTTCCAGAAACATTTTTATATGGAATTGAATGGTGCTGCAAAGCTGAAACTAATCATGTTTCGGTGCGTAAAAGAGTGGCGCATGCCAAAGTGAGCGAATGCCACTGGAAGAAATTTCTCCTAAGATGTCAACATTGCTCTACCACCCACTCGAAATCGATTGTATTACTTTCAAGAAGGGGGCTCGCCATATAAATAGGAACGCGTTATTTCAAGAAAGACGGTGTTGAGCGCAATCTGCTGGCTGTTCTTTTCTTTTTCGGGATCACAGACAACGCCTGGAAGAATTTGCTCAAGACTACAGTGTCCGTTCCCAAGGACATAAGCATCTTTAATTCCTAAACTGGTGAGTCTAAAGTTTGTCTAACATTGACATGATTGTTATTTTTAAAAAATGTATCTTTAGTTGGCAGATGTTATCATTGGCTGGGTATTTTTATGTCCTGAAGATCTGAAATGATTATTCTGTTGCATCTGTTTACATTAAGTACAGTGTAAAGCTTTCTTTTTTCCCTTTGATTGTTACACAATCATACCATTTGGACAAATGTTTCACTCCTCTGCAACCAAACTTATTTGCTTGTGTTTTCAGACAGTGAAGCCATGCAGGTGGAGAGGAAATGGCACATAATGTTGACTGTTTTGCTTCTGCTCATTACCTCGGGTCAGTGTGTGGACAGCAAAGAGGTCAAGCAGAAAGAAAGAAGGACCCTGTTGGATTTAATCTTACAGGTTATTAGAGACAGTCAGCAACGGGACAAACCTGTGTCCCGGCGCTGTGGAAGTGGACACCACACTTCAGCACAAGACATGAAGTTCTCCTCCCGTGAAAAGCCTTTCTATGTCCCTAGGCTGGATAACAGTAGACTCATAGGTAAGCTGATAAGATTTATTTTTAGGACCTGATGATGAAGGCATAATCCCCATTTTACTGTTGGAGACAGCTGTCATTGGTTCGGTCAGCGCCGTTCATCTGATGTAGGAGATTTCTTTGGTTTGGCTTAAAGGAAGTTGGTGGATGTTTTAAGTTGATTCAAGAAATTTGGAATGCAGAAATACATTTTTCTGTTTTATAAATGGTCTTTGGCAAGGGCATATTGTCCACATCTGTTTGCCCTGATGTCTACAGCTCAGTTTAAACTAGTTATATAATACAGGTAGAGTAGGTAAGCTTTATATGCAAGACAACATGGTTATAACACATCTGTAGTGTACTGGATACTTTTCAATCACATGTTCTGAACACATCACAACCTTAAATAGTAATCGATTGATGGATAGAGACAAGGATAGGTACTATCAATTGCTGTAGGAGGAGCATTGTCATGCCAAACTTATGAATGATTCATTCAGTATGATTCATGAGCAGCAATACACATGACTCACCCTCTGTGCCTATGGGTTTTTCATCAATAAATTCCATATTACTATGAGAGTCTTTTCATATTTTTTAAACTTATAATTAACAATGATACACTTTACACTGTCATTTTCAAAATATACATTTTATTCTAATAGAGATTGACCCTGAGATGTATATGCAGAATCATACAAATGAAAAAGAATGGGATGTTTATCTTAAGGATGCTTTTCAGACTGAAATGAAACCATTTTAGTGTGGTAGAAATAGTATGTAAAAAATCCCTCTTGTTGCGGTTTTACTCCTGCAACAGAAAGCATCCTCCCAGGATTGTGCTTTAGACGTCCTGCATGTGCACAGCTTTCTGAGCATACTGTTATGTTTGAAAACAAAATTTCTGCTTCTCTGTACCAAATTAGATCATGTCAGAGTGATGTTGCACAGGCATCTTGGAGCTCAAAGTCTCGGCTTACACAATTGGAAAAGTACCTTTCTCAGACCAATGACTGGATGGAATTTATCTTTTGAGGATATTTGCAGCATATTAGCACTGGTGCGTGTGACACTACTAAAGAACTATGGTCACGCAAGGATAGATGTTTGGAGGATGAAAGCAAGACATCTGTAAACTCAATATTATGTTCACCCTAAAGGTTCTTTTCTGTCAGAGATCATGGCCATGTCAGTAAAATGACAGCCACGGTGATGCTGTCAATCTGAAGGAGCTCATTTAATTTAAAGTAGCTGGTTTTAGCGATTTAATTTTTTGTATGTGTGGCACAAGAACAGTTTCAGAGTGGCACCTGTAGAGCTGATACTCATTTATTGTTGCTCAGGAAATACAAAGGACTGACTTTGCATCATGTTTGCTGCAACTTTCAAACAGCACACCTGGGTGAGGCTTTTAATTGGATGGTGTAAACTTTTATTTTAATAATGTGAAATATCATTTAGTGCTTTATCCTTTAATTTACTTAAAATAGTTTTGCATAGTCCTCTGTTTGTATGGTCTTTTGAAACAATTTAATGGCTTCCTGATAGTTAACCAATTTCATTTCAGCCATATAATATCAAATTTGACAGCATTACATGCTTTTGGACCAAGGGGCTAAAGTGGTGTTAGCCTAGCAACTACTTACATGGACTTACTGTGATCAGCATTAATCTCTTTAGGCCATTAGTATGTCCGGTGTGTAGTTAGACCCCCTGCATGTGATACTTCTGTAAACACTGAATAGAAAAAGAGGATACATGATGCTTTCAACTCCAATACAATCCCATAAGAAGCTCAAAAAATGAGAAACAAAAATATTCACATCACTGTGCGATCGATGCCTTGGAAGACAGAGACGTATATCTGCTGCACTACAAAGGATCAGAATCATGTTAATGTAGGGTGCTGCAGTCCTAAGCGATGTGTATAGAGTAAAATCATTATGATGGGAAGTTGACAAAAGTTATTAACTATGTAAACCTTACTCAAAACGCTGATACAGAAAAAAAAACCAACCAGAACAGAGAAAACTGTTGTGGATAAAGACACAGATATCATTATTTAGATATGTATCGACAACCTAACTGGTTTTCTTTTCCAGATATTGTTCCTCGAGATGCAAACATGAAAGGAAAATTTATTGAGCATTTCGGAGGTAAGAAAACATGCCATCAACACAATCTCATCACAAGTGCAAACATCTTTGTCTTGATTATGTTTTACTCCTTTTCCAGACATTGCAAAACAGTTTTATCTGCAAACAACTTTAAGAGCATAGTTGGCAATTTTCCCATGCAACATTTGGCTGAAGCTGCTTAGTTTGCCCCTCACAAAAAGTCATTTTCATTCCATCAAACCAAAATACAGTATACTGAAGGGGGGGGGGGGGGGTCGCCTGGCTTAGCTGTAGGGCAATAGTTTAGAGAAACAGCACATGGTCCGAAGCTGACAGAATTAAGTTGAAGGCATTGCTAAGTTAAGCTGATTATTTGTCTCAGGACCTGTGAGTAGACTTCATTATTGGTATGAAAATCTGGAAGCTTAATCGTTAGTGCAGAAACTTTCAGAGGTAATTATAATAGAAGACTCGACTCTCCTTCACACTAAGTCCAGTTGAACCTCGACCCCTTAACTGCATCTCTGATGGTGAACTGTTCAACTTCACTTTGAGATTTATTACTACCTTGTTTTGATTACTCACCAATGCAATGCAAGTTTGCAGATGTGTGGGAAAACCTAAGCAAAGGGTTCTGAGAAGAGTTAGCCTTCAACACTTCATTGATTATGCAAGGGTCTGTCTATATGACAGTGGTGGAAAGTATTAACCCATCAGTGCAGTATCTCCCTGAGGGGTTAAGTCAGGTCAAGTTGTGGTGAAAGTAGGGAACGTAGCATTTGACTGAAATCATATCCATTCAAAACATTCAAACAAGAACAAAGCTCCTGTGGTTTGTGGAGGTCAACAGTGTAATCCTGTAATAAATGACAGCCATTCGAATTAGCTTTTTCAACCTAGGAAAAATACAATCTAAAAAACACTTTTTTTAGTACTAAAAGAATTAGCACTAAGATTTTTAGTACCGTGTCAATAAAATAATATCCCCAGTTTAACAGAGCCAGCAGTCTTTCACAGGGGGGTTAATACTCCAGGGTTTTCACTGTCTTTGCCACTCATCTGTAGGTGTGGTTAAAGTAGTCAGGGGGATGAAAAATAAATAATGAAGTCCTTGGAATTATTGTCATTTTGCCTGATGAGACCTTTTCTATTAAGCAGGACAAGTCAAGTTCTCCTCGGAGTGTAAAACACACTTTCATAGACTTTATCACAATACAAGGGATTGCTCAAGACCAGCATGTATGTATACCTTTTCCTGTTGACCTATTCATTTACGTGTGTTCAGTGTTTGTTTTATCCTTCATCATCAAATGTAACACGTTGAAAGCAGCTTTTTTCTCTATAAATGAAGTGGTTGCTCACAAGTAAAACAAGTTGTATTTTTCTGATTATTTTGAGCTAATTATTTGGGGTTTTTTTATTTATTTTTCTTTTTTTAAAAAGAAAAGAAAACTCCTTTTGACAATGTCATATATCAATCTGATCTAACCACTACTGAGTCCAGATGAAGCAGATCAGCCACACTTTTATTAAGGAGGAATTACTTTAGTTGTTGTTACATCTTTTTACCAATAAAGCTCGTTTATGTTGTTATTCATTAAATCAAACCTCGAAAACATGTGCCTGATCAATAAGATCGCCATGAATGACAAAAAATACGTTTATTTAGTAACAATTGTTGTGTTTTGTAATGTCCAGGATTTCTTGTTATTAACTGGCTCCTACTAATGTTTGCAGATTTAAACCCTAATATGGCACTTTTCTCTAAATAAATTTAGAAAATATAAAGAAAATGCTTCTTTTCAGCCTTATTATTTTGTTTCCAAGCATGGTGGCACAATATTGTGCTTTTTTTTTTTGGTTTTTTTTTGTTTTGCTTTGTATTATCTATAAAAACAGAAAAATCACTACTTGTGCATACCCATGTGAGAAAAAAAATAAAAAAATAAAAAAAATATACTGTAATGTTCCCTTCAACAATATTGATTTATCTATTATCTGAACCTCTTATTCCATCAAAGGGTCGCGCGGGTTGCTGGAGCCGATCCCAGCAATCATTAGGCGACAATTAAGTTCAAGTTATTTTCAGCAAAACTGAAATGCAACACTTTCTAGTATTTAAGCTAATCTAGTTGAGTTTCCTGTCATTTTTTTCCATCTTGTAAGTGAACTTGCAACTACTCAGATTCATTCACGCCCCCCCCCCATGGGGAGGTCTTGTCCCAGACCAGTAGGGATAGATTTTGATCTAACAGAAAAATTACAATTGAAATAGCAATTCTACTTACGCAATGATTAAAACTTTTACTTGCTAAAAAATGATGTATGTGTCTTATACTTTAAAGCATACAGTACTGGTGCTACACTGATTTTTCTGTTCCAGTTTACAAGAATCCTGCTATCATGATGTCAACATGATAATCTATTTTTTCCTCATCGTTTTTTTTTTAGATTACAAAAGATGTGCAAGATTGCTAACGCGATTAGCAATGAGTCCACTCTGCATGCAATCATAGATGTTGCTTGTGAGTAACAATGTTTTTCTCTTCTTGAGTAGAGTTTCTTCTGCTGTCCATACATACAGTTAGTCTCAATTTTTTTCTATTATTACTCTTAAACTGTTAAAACATCTAGAAAAAAGCTGCACTGCAACATGTTGATGGAACATAACTGCATCTTAGGGTGGAGATTTAATGTCATGTACATTTGATGTTCTGTTGAACTGATCTGCACATAATCAGAAACACAAATTAACACTTGTAAGAAAATAGAATTTCTTGGTTTTGGATATACCAAAAGTATTACCCTGTTAGAAAAATATTTTTATATATTAAATTTAATTTAATAATAATTTAATCAAAATTAGCTCGGCCTGGCTAAAGATGCACATGAATCCGCTTCATCCCTAAGCACAGTGAGAATAAAAAAAATTCAAGTTGATTCTTGTTGATGCAAGTATGCTTGAAATATAGATTTACTGAGCAAATGCCAAAAACTGGACATATTAAGTGCATGAGTTGTATTTGATTGAGTGTGCCCTGAAGTGGTTTTCCCTGGAACCACTGTCCCAGGTTTCTGAAAGGACATTTCCTCACAATGACACGCTCCCTTTTCTCACAAAAGATTTCCTTCTGTTGCTCACGTTATAAATGACACTATATGACACACAGCCTTTTCGTGCTTCATACACAGACACAAAAAACTTTAAACAGGGCGACTTTAAAAAGAATATAGGCAGGACTCAGATTGTCGTCACTAGCTATTTGGCTGTACAGTCATCAAGGTGATCTTTGACGATAGCAGGTATGAGGCATGCTCTTCTGAATCTAACATAGGTTAAAAAAAAGTGTTCACAGAGAATGCATTTAAGTAGACTTGATGAGGGAGAGCTGCACAAGTGGTCATTTCGTGCCACTGGGTATTCCGGGTGATTTTATAATTGAAGACGCTGACATATTCTTTGGAATTAGATAATAAGATCTTGTTCACGTATTCTGAGAGCTCAACTGTATGTCCCTATCGACCAGCTTTGGAAGTGACTCACATCTAGTTACTCTTGTCGTTTCTGAATGAGCTTCATTAACATTTTGGAATATAAGTAATGGTGGGCCTGTAATGACCCTCTTTAGAAGCTAACAGTACAGCCTCTTTAGAAAAGATATGTCAAATTCTCCATGTCATAAACTGCAAAAGAAAAAAATTATTGAAAGAAAAAGTAAAAAAAAATGCCTCATTCTTATCAAGTTTTTTTTGTTTTGTTGCGATTTACTTACAGGTCCTGCGATAAAGGAAGAGGGATTAATGCGTTACCAAGGAAGTGCCTTTAAATCCACAGCTGTCGTCAGTACATTGTTGTATTTATGGTGTCTCTTTTTCTGTTTTCATTACTAAAAAGCAGAAAGAACATTGTGTTTTTTTATGAATTGCTTTTTATCTTCATGGAACTTTCTTCACCATGTATTTGTAAGGTTATACTAATTTAATATTAAATGCACCTATTTATTGAAAGGGTATGTATATAATGATTTCATAATCATTCAAAATTGGATTATTTTGGTTACAAAAGTTATGACGGAGAGAAAACAGTATTTTGTTTTGTTTTGTTTTCTCTGATATATGTAAAATATACTTTCACTGCTATGCTGGTATCGTCCGCCATCGTTGTCTACATTACATTTTATTTGGCACTTGAGTGATTGCTGACAGTGAGACCACACGAAATAACCACAATGGTGATAATGCACTGCAGTATTGAATAAAGAATTTTTGAAGCACAGCATATTTTTCTATCATTGAACAAGAGGGGAAAGCAGAGTTAGGTGGTGTGATGGGTGTAACCGCAGGGAAGTGGACTGATCATTACTGGCACCGCACTCTGTGTGTTTATCCCAGTCTTTTCACTTTTACCAGGAAAATACTGTCCTCTGCTCGTCTAAATTTTTTTTTTTTTTAAAAGAAAAGAAAAAAATAGCAATGCACAAGACTGGGGTTCATTAAAACCATGCTGCTGTGGGAATACTTTTTACTTTTTGGCACCAACACCTCTTTGCATTTTTCAGCACCTTTCCGACGCAGCCTCCACTGTCCTGGCTCCTCAGAGCAGGTGTTATCATTACCAAATTCCCTCTTCTGACTGGAGTTCATTGCAAAATATCTGGCAGATTTCTGTGTTTTTCTCTTGCAATCACACACTCAATCACAGCTATCAAATATCTTGGACTCAACATAAACTTGAGCAATCAAAGCTCAACAGCAACAAGTACTTTGGTTACAACGAGCAAACGATTAGCAAACTCTCCTCTTGTAATCACGTATAAGCCGTGCCTAATGTTTGATTTTTGATAGAGCTAAAACATTTTGTTTGTGCTTGAAAATCGATTGGCTTGTAATGATCAATATCCACTAAAGGAAGTTACAACCTGTGATTTTTAGAAAACTTACTAGATGAACCAAAAGTTTGACTCTAAGATCACATAGAGTTCAAGTTGACTTGACTTAAAGCCAAACAAGAAAAATGTTTATTTTCTCCCAAAAGAGCCCACATTTTCTTTTCAGGCACCATAAATGGGAAATAACAAACGCTGTGTATCAGATTTTGAGGAGATTAAGACGAGCAAAGCTGTGATTTCCTCACAGTGACTTTTTAATGCGAGATAAATACCTCAGAGCCACTGTGTAATAAAATCCTAATAGATCATTAAGTGTTTCTGGGGGGAGTCTGCATACCTTTACAGTAACAGAGTGTGATAAAGTCCTGAGAAGGTCCAACGTTTCTCCTCTCATCACATCTCATCTGCAATTTGTGAATGAGGAGCAGCGACTGTTGTTTTTTGTCTTTTGGGGAAGATAAATAAACACAGACCCACGCACACACACACATGCACATACATGGAGATGCTGATGGATAAGCTTCTGAGAAAACAGACGCTATAAGCCAAAGATTACAACAGCTCAGTTCTCACGTCAGCTTGTCTCTGCAGACTTAGCAGCAGCGTTTAGTTTCACCAGGTCATGCAACCAAAGTTATTGTGAGACCATCAAAAACTCATCCATGGAAGACATTCATTTGAAGACCTGTGCACTGAAATGTTATACTTGTTTTTGAATGTGTTCGGCTCCTAACAGTGTGACTGAGATAACCTTATATGAGGTTACCCTGAACTGCAGGGCTATGAAATGGGTAAGAGCCTCTCCTCCACAAATTACAGCTTCCTCAAAAACAGAGGAGTTTAAGTTTATGCTCTGACTAATTCCTGCTTACTGTCAAACCTGCAAAAATGACCACAAGACAGTTCAAACACTTATTTAAAGATACAGAATAAATACTTCATTGTGGCATACTGAATTATATTTACCTGGGCCAATTAAGGAATAGTAGATGTTTTCTCCTTTAGCTATAAAAGAATTAAGCAGCTAAGAATACAGCATCCGTCTTAGGGAGGGAGGGGGCAGAGGGGATCCCTTTCCCTTTTGCTGGGCAGAGCAGGGACACCGGATTCTAATCTGAAGAGGATATCACTTATCTGGAGACAAACTGCGCAGATTAGGAGAGGAGACAGAAGATGCACAAGGGACAGCATGTGGGAGGACTTTAATACAATTACACACAAGCACCAAATCTTTCTTCTGGCACCTCTGAGAAATTCTGGTGTGATAAATTGTAAATAGAGACCAAAGCCATGCCATTTCCTTCCTGTCAGACTGCAGCCAGTTCCACCAAACCCCAGGAGCAGAAAGGGGAAACACCTTCATGTTGTCATCTTCAGGTCCACTGTTGTGGTTTGTTCCTCTCCGGCTCAAAATGACAGTAACATTAACTTGCTGCAGAGCTCAGGTCCCTGTTATGATTTAATATCACCTCGACAACCTGATTGACCTGTTTCATGTCTTTAACTGGCTTCGAAATCATGCATATATTTCTAATTTGGTTGTCAAACACATTTCACGCTAGCATATGAACATGCTACTTATGACGTATATCAAACCACTTTCCCCCTTTCCACAAAAGGATTTTGCAGCAGAGGTAAAAAGTGTAATCCAATTTTGTAGACCCCCAAGGCTTTATTTAGGCAAACCACTGTATTTATAGTGATCGCAGTAGCCTTGGTGGCTGTGAAACTGTCAGAGAGGGTTCATTGATTCACTCCATGTCTCATGATTAATTCATTTTTCTTCTTATGTCTTTGGTAGAAAGCACAAATCCTCCATGAGTCACCAATAATATACACTCAGATAGTACAGCCTCAATTAGGGGTTTTGACAGCTGAGATGAATGAAATGCCATCATCACATGGAGCTCTTCTCTGGCTTTTCCACCATGCCAGAATGGAAATATTATAAAAATGAGGGACTTTAGTAAAGAAAAGAAAATGGTCTATTTTCTGCGAGTGTGTGATGTTGTTAAGGACATGTGTCGACTCAAAACTGCACCTGGAAAACTTATCCTGGACTCGCTACACAGAGTATCGAAGTATGTCTGAGGGAAGTGAGCTACTGCAAGTACAGTATATGTGCCAGCTGCAGTGTCTTTGAGCCCTTGATGCTGGAGGTGTTGGCATTATATCCATGCCACCCCCTCTGCATGCCCCACACTGTGTGCTGTGATGCCTGTTCGCTGCAAACACAGAGCACGCCGAAAAGCAGCAAGAGATCCTTAAGTGGAATGTTTTCATACCTTGACTTGTGGCATGTTATCAAATTAATTCTCACTTTTTTTTTCTTTGAATTTGGACATTTGCATCAGAGTTACATAAATCTTCAGTTGTCAGATGAGGTAAATAAAACTGCATCAGATACACAAGCAGGACACAAAGGCTTCCTTCCTGCAGGTTTATGTACTGTACTGGTCTGTTGAATAACTCACATCTTATCTAATTAACACATTCTTCAGTGTCATTAGGAGCTTTGCTTGAGCTGCAGTGTGACACTAAGTCCTGCTAGTAAATGTTTAAATCTGTAGTTAAAATGTGGTTTCCCACAAGTTGAATGTATGTATCAAAAATGCAAAAATCCAGTAACTAATGCATTTACAATTAAAACAGACCTAAAGAATCCCAAGGCTTAATTATTACATCAAATTCAGTGACAGACAAAAGCAGTAAAAACTTTTTCTGTCCAGTGTCCAAAAATATACATATTTATTTTTAAGCATAAGTCTACAGTCAGCTCTCACAGAGATGCAGCATCAATGCAAAGTTTCCAATCAATACAATTATAATTTTTTTAAAGCCTGTTTCTACATTATTTTAGTACTAATATAGTTATTTAAACATATAAAAATCACACTAAAAGATAAAGATGTTGATTATAATGTTTTTATTTGGTTAGGAGGTATATCAGCTGTACTGTTATTCTTGATAACTACTACATAAAATACATAAAAACCTGATGCCACAGGCTTTTTACTCACTGAGCAGCAGGTTAAAAAGTTCAGAGAACCACGTGGGAAAAGAAAATCTTAAGAAATGCACACAACAACCTTTAAGTCCATCACAGCCATGATTTATTAGTCCATATTGGAGGTCTAAAAAAGTGAAGATTTATCGGACATTTGTAGGCAACTGGACATTTAGTTACAATAACAAACACAGCATGTTATCACTTTCCTACTAAACACAAGTCAGAACTAAGTCAGTATCTTCACAATACTTTAAATACACTTAAAAGAACAAAAAGTCATGTTTTAGCGTTACGCACACCTAAAGACTTTCTCTTTAAATAAGTGAAAAAAGTTAAGACAATATTGTGCAAAATATTGATCTTTTGACTGTCATCTTTATTAAATATCACATACTTGTAAAATATTTGACATCAGAAATAATTTTGACCAGTTCACCTCAGTTTGTGATACATTTATGTTAAAACAGGCAGATAGGGGAAAAGGCCACAGAGGTAAAATCAATATAGTGTCATACTCATGTTGCCAGGACACTGTATGAGTCTTCATCCAGTTATTTGTAATAAAAAATATTTCGGGGAAAAAAAACCAGTATCTCCTGGTAGTGTGATCAGAGAAGAGGCTCTGTGTCATTCCAGTTGACGGATGCATCTTTCCACCTAAAAAACAAACAACTGTTTGTTATTTAGACTAACTATCCAACAGTCTTGAGTTAATTCTAGATCCTTTTGATGAACAGTAATGAATATTTTAGGTGTGTTTTTAGGATGAGTAGACGTTACTTTGCACATGTGACTTTGAAAAGTTTTTACCTGGTCCGGATGCAGAGCTCCAGAGGGGGAATGAGATCAGTATCAACTTCCTGAAAGCTCACATTGCCAACCGCTGAAAAATAAAGGTTTTATTTCAAGTTCTGGATACCAACACAAAAAGAATTCACACAGAATAGATTGTCAAAATTCCATCAGTGAAAATAAGCCATTAATACGCTTTCTCAGTTGTAATTTATTTTTTAACTAAAATATTATATATAAAATGTTCTTAAAAAGAAAACAGAAACATTCTGTGCGTGGGTGACTGCAGCCCAAAACACAAACAACTGGATCATGAAAACTGCATACAGATGGTCAGGCGGATCTCTTCCTGTTGGTTGGCCAATCCATCATAATAGTAGAGGTCAAAATCGTGGCCTTCGTCCTCAATGGTCAACAGCTCCCTCTGCAGGCCAAACAACACGCTGAAGTGACTTTCACTGGACACCACCCAGATTGGATAAGACGGACTCTTCAGGTAAGCTCCTACCTTTGTTAGAGGGTGATAAAGTACAGCAGAGCAACATGTTAGAAACAACGTTTATGTAAATTATACTGTCTGGAAATCCCTGGCTCAGAATAAAGGAAAATTACTTCTTTTTTTGTCATTGGAATATCAATATGATTCTAAAACCTATATTTCTGATTAAGTTATGTGAATTATTTCTCTTGTTACTTTGATAACAAGCTTCAAATCATGTAATATGGGTTGCACCTTGGATTATCTAGCAAACTGATGAAAGACAAAATAATGGATAACAAGTCATGTGAATTTACTTTTGAAACTATTGATCCTGTATCAAAATTGCTCAAAATAAGCAAAGAAAAACTTTCAGGTGTTGACAAATGTCATATGAAGTTACTGAAACGGGGAGCTGATCTGAGAGCTCTGCCAGTATCTCACCTTATTAATTTAGGTTAAACATGTGTTTACCAAAGAATAATAGTCATTTTCAGATTAATTTATCTCTTGCTTTCAGTAAAATAATAGAGAAAATAACATGAACAAATTCCAGATTACTTAAAAAAATGGGTTAAATTCAGGACATCAACATGTAAAAAGAGCCTCCTGCAGCACAGCACTGGCTGTGACGACAGAAAGACAACAAAAGAACAGTTGGTGCTGTGTTGTTAGATTTCAGTACGCCTTCAACGCTCATTTACAGTTTGCATTAACCCCTTTAATGGTAGCTATTCTCATCTGAGCGTTACAAGGTATTTAGTGCCACAAGGGAGTTCTCTGAGGCCAATTTTCAATGAAAAGTCCTCACAGTGCAGTAAAGTTAACTATGGAGTGCCACAAGGCTCAGTTCTTGGGCCCATTTTGTTC
>JBAMHV010000015.1:13677881-13696989 GCA_037177535.1 Pseudomugil gertrudae | reverse complement strand
TGTGTGATGAAGTGCGTGTGAAGCCCTTTGAGGCAACTTTGTTGTGATACTGGGCTATATAAAAATAAAATTGAAAATTGATTGAAATTGAATTTTATTTTCATTATTAATGATATATCTTTAATAGGGGGCATAACTATGTTTATTTATAGTTATGCCTCCTTACAATATATGCTGACAGCTTGACACTATGAAAACCACTTTGTAACAACAACTGTTGTTTTAAAGGGATTTATAAATAAAGTTGACTTGAGAATTATTTTCATTTTTGTGAGAGCCCTGCAAGAGTAACTGCTGTGGAAGGTCTGCAGCTAATAGTAATATAATAAAACAAACAACCTCTACTTCAGATCCAAGTGAGCTTTACAATTACTCTGCTTCTCAGAGTCAGTGCATATTCTTATTGAATGCCAGATTCATTCAGTTCAAGTACAGTTAAAGCTTCTGGCCATAACATAAAAACTGAACAAAAGGTGTTTTGTATCTAGACTTAGATTTTTTTTAAATGCGCTTCATAAATTTCTCCTCTAAATATATTTCATTTAAACTGAACTTCAAATAACAAAGAAGCCATTACATTTTCTGAAATTGTCCTTTGTTCATGAAAGTGCAGAAAATGTACTTTTCAGTAAACTTTGAAGACAGTGAATGTGTTTTTTTTTTTTACAGTCGATCCACCATCAGCATCACAGATGTGCCCGGAGTCAACAAGTCATACTGCTCACCTTACAGATGTCATAATGTTCAAACAAGGACAGCAGGCCAACATCACAATGGCCTTTAATTCCTTTGAGGAGCATCATGTTGCCGTTGCCAGAGTCCAACTCCATGTCATTGTCAAAAACATTAGAAACTGCTCTGCCACAGAGCAACAAGTTGACCAACTCCTGTAAACAGAAACACCATCACATAGAAAACATTGTGTCTTTTACACTCATTAGTGACAGTAAATAATGCTGATAACTCATTCCGTGTGTTCAGCTTAAAAGACTCCTGTTGTTGTAGCATCAATATATTCCTGTTATACACATCATACTGCTGAAATATTTAGCTATAATTCAAAGAAATGGTTTAAACCTGAGTGCAGTAGCCGTGGGCACCAATTAGGGTGTTGGAGGGTACATCCATGTCTTCTCTTACTCTACACGCAGACAAAAAGACAAGATAATTGCAACATTTTCTGGCTCAAATTCATTCTTACTATTCATCTTGCGTAGGGGAGTGCTAAAAAGCGGCACTTACTTTTCAACGGATCGAGACAGAACAGCGGATATCATCAGCAGAATACATCCCAACATCCCAGATTCAAACTGTGGAACGAAGGGGGCAAAAATCAAGTCAAAGCTAGCACACCTGACAGGCAAAATCACACGGACATAGTTGATGGTAATTCTCCTACCTGTTCAATGTGCTGCTCCAGAATGAACTGCAGATCTTTTAGGTTATCCACAGTGTAGGATATTATCTGGAGTGATATGTGACCAGAAAACACTCAGTAACATCAGCAGAAGCCTCACACGTCCAAACTCAGAGCCAGAGCCTGGGTTTGCTGTGCCTCATAAAGTAAAACCAATAAATGCTGAGATTTCAGCAGCTGTATAAAACATCCATGTTTTTACCTTTTCCAGCACACCGTCGGATCTGAAGTGATCACTTGGAAAAAGGCTTTTCCTCGAATCTCTGTTTTTTTTTTAAAACATTCAAACAAAATTAAACCCAAATAACACAGTTTAAATCAAGGTTTCACCCCACATTGATCAAATATTGTGGAGATTAACAGGTCTGACAACAGATGGTGGTGAGAGTCCTGTTTGTATGCTCATATGGAACTGCCATAGTGAGCCACCTTGTCCTTTATCACTCCTAAACAAGGTTTCCACCATGCACTGGACAATAGAACAGTTCTGTGTATCAGGGGAAAGCTAAAGCTAAATACAGTGGACGGAGTAACCAGACATCACAACAGATGGTTACAAAGAACCATCTGGAAAATTGTTGTATTGTTTGGGAAAAGACCAGACACAAAAGGTTAAGCAATCTGCTGATAACTGTGTATCATGTGCTGTATCATGTATCATGTAGAGTAGAATGAAACTCTTTCTCTGTTTTAAAGTTAAAATTCCTGTTTGAACTTCTACTGGAGCAGCATGCACTTCTTTACCTGGAGCCGCTAGTATATGAAGCTGACTTGTCTGGAAAAACAACAAACACTTAACTTGAAGGCTGTGAGATAGAATCTCATAATCTGGACTTTCTAAGAATCTGGCCTTTTAAACACACTTTTAAAAATTCCAGATGATCAGGGTTTTGTCTTACACTGCGACTGTGGCCTGTTTTTCCTCACCAGCCCGCCACAAGATTTCCGCCATAGCCAGAACAAGACACTGTCTTCTCATACCGTTGGAAGGCCTTAACCTCCTGTGAACAAAGCGGCATATGAACATTAAGAGCAGGTTCTCTTCCCGAAGTGAATTAATGGCAATGAAAAGCATTAAAGTTACTGGAATATAGTAGAGAAAGGATAATGAGTCAAAGCTCTGAAATGAAAGAAAACTTACTGAAGACCAGTGTTTGTGATTTCTGTGTTTTCAAACAACAGTTTCTTTAGGACAAATGCTTGAATGGATGCCAGGACTCCACAAGGACCACCCTAAAGCACAAATACAACATTGTGAAGCAAATGAGAGCAAGTCAACAAATAACAGGATAATGAATGAAGTAAACTTTGAAGGATAGGAAGTTCAAATGACCTTTCTCTGCACAAGTCCATAACTGAGGTCATGAGTCTCTGAGAATGTGAAACCCTGATTCCTCCACTCGATACTAAAGGAATTCAGGCTGGAACCAAGAAGAACTGCTTTTAACTCCTAGGAAAAACAAAAAAAAACTAAAATGAATATTAAAGCCAGTTAAAGAAACTTTTCCTGCATGAATAAGTAACTCACCGTTGCAGTGTGTTTGTCCATCGGTCGGCCTGTGTGCTGAAACTCTGCAACAGATCTCTGGAGAGATACTTTGGAGAATTCTTGCAATTCATCATCATCAATATCATCTGAAAATAAATTAACGCTACACATCAGAACAAAGCAGTTAAATAAATGAGTGACTATTGTTTAGTTATATTTTCTGCAGGACTCACCCAACACCAATTCTGACACATTCAAAACAGACAGATTTGGCTTGGTCTTTACTCTAGAAAACAAAAAATAATGTGTGATAAGTTATGGACCCTCTTACGTGGAATAAAATCATTATGTTCTTCCTATTTATGTGTGGTATGTTAACTTACTTTCTGGTTTTAGGTATGTTTTCTTCCATTTTTCCATTGCCATGCTCATCAGTTACTCTCTCTGAAGGGCTCACTAACTCCTGTGTCCCTCCTCTACAGTTGGATATGCTGATGGCTGTTAGACTCTTTTCTAAGCTGTTTTTATACATGCTGGTCAACAAAGGTCTTTCCTGAGACTGTTTCTTTTCTTCTTCTTTACTGAACAGTGGCTGAGAAACTTCAGCCCTTCGACTTTGTCTTTTTCTGGTAGATTCCTAAAAGAAAAATCATAGTTAACACATGTGTAAGAATGTGAAAAGGTAAAATAAAGATTTTTTTAAGCCTCAGCAGTTTAGTAGAGTGTACCTGTGGTATTGGTCCAGCGATCATGCCTCGCCTGATGCGGTTACTTCTGCTCCTCTGTGTAGCCTCAGTTTTTGTAGTGTTTATATCTGACTTTCTTTGATCGAAGCTCACATTGTTCTCCTGGAAAGCTGTCGGTGGCTGACCTTTTTGGCAATCTGAGTTACCAGTCGAGGCATTTGCTTGATAATGACTGGATAATTCCTCTCTCTCAGACTGTAGTGACATATATGAAGGCTGGGAAGAGCATTCTTCTTGTCTTTTAGGCCTGCAACAACAACAAAATATTTATAAAAAAAAAAACTAAAAATCCAATTTAAGTTCAAACAACTGTAAAAAATATATATAAAACTATGTTTTAAAAGATACCTCATTTTAGTTTGTTTGCCATAAACTAACGGCGATTTAATTTCTTCTGCTTTTGTGTCATTCGTCTCTGATGAAGTTCCTGCAGGAGAATCAGCTGGACTGACTGTTTGGGTGCACAGCATCTCAACATTTTTATTTCTGGTGATCTTATCATTCTTTTGTAGTTCGATGTGATGGTTTACAATGATTTCCAGTAATGTTTTGAATGGGGATTTGTTAACCTGCAATTACAGAGAAGTTATATGCTTACTTTCATTATACTTATACATTATACTTATACATTATACTTTCCATTTGCAAGGTAGCAACAAATAGGCTATTCGGACTTACTTTATTCTTCGTGTAGAGATCTTCTATATTGAGTATCTCCCTCAGTCGTGATCTGTTATTAATACTGTCCTGTGTGCGTGGATGCTCCTCGTCCATACAGGCAATAGTCCTCTTTAGACCCTGTGCACATTGATGCGAATAGGTTTACTGTTATTTCTTCTGACATGACAGAACCCACTTTTCTTTTTCCTTATCTTGCGAGTTTCGAGTCACAGACAGTACGTTTACTCTATAAACAATATCTACAGCCGGAAATTCTTACAATCATCAACTGGTTTCATGTCTGTCTTTATGAATTAGCTGATAGGATGCTAGCTGGGAGCTAGCTGGCTAGCAGTGTTAGTCATTTGTTTTTTCAACCTCGCTCACGCGGTGTTAGCAGTTTTACCTTTCGGCTCAGATACTCTCGTACTAGGGACAAAGAAACCTCTTCGACCGAACCGACCATGATGACAACACATCCAGAAGTGCGAGCAACGCGAATGCTGCCTGTACCAACCAACACTAGCAACTGAGGACGGAGAGAGAAAAGAAGTGGACAGGAGTGGGTTCTTTGGTTCTGTTAATAGCAAACAATTGGACCGCACTTTTCACAAATGCACAACAGGGCTGAGTTACGTCGGAGTTTGGCCTATGCGCTAGTGATCAGGAAAACTGAATTGCTTATGGAAGTGCGTTACCATGGAGATGCTTGTCGCGTCACTGTCCAGGAGGTAAACAAATATGGCGGCCGCCTCAAAACCTCCGACGTAGTTTAAGTTAGCTTCCGCCATATGCGGGCAACTTCGCAGATATTTTTAAGGAACCTAAATTAGTGGTGAAAACCAGAATACTCACAATATTAAAATCTACACTGAAATATTTTACACTGTGTGCAGAAAAAGACAGTTAAAGACAGTTGCTGAAAAAAACAATACCTTTGAGTTACTGTCTTGGAATTCCGAAATCAATTTGTCATTTCAGCCAAATATTTCTTGGAATTCAAGTTCCGAGGAAAAGGAGAACAAACAATTAGACTCTTCACATCTGAACTTCAATATTCAGAACAGAAAGATTCATGAAGAAACAGTTTCTGATTTGTGAAGATGTCCCTGTTTGTGAGATTTCATTTCATGTGTGAAATATTTCAGTCATCACAGAACATAACCTACATCACATTTACATTTTTATAAATAGCATGAGGTTATTTGGGAATTATAACGTTTTTTTATCAAATATACACACTATCATATCATATTGCAATTTAGATTTTAAAAGTCTAATAATTGTAATTTTTTTATCTTGGTCTAATGTGCTCTGGGGTATAAAAAACGATGGAATTGCACTTAAAACACATGATTATTAAATCTGTATTCATTCACAAAATTTATTTCGATACACGTATCCAAAAGAAAATCGCTCTATATTAATGATTCAGAAGCTTACTTTAGGGTCGTCTTTTCCTTGAATGGTAAAAGTAGACTAAATGCAACTGTTTTTCTTCCACATGAGTTTTTTCAGAAAGCAGCCTAGTAATAATACTTTGTGTTCCAATATTAAATGTATGGATAAGATCACCTCTATTAGGTTTACCTAATACCAGATTTTTAAAAAATATTTTCCTCTAATTTCACACTCAATATATAAAAATGTACCCTTATTTTTTACATTTAAAACAAAGATTAGGAATATTATCACCCACTTCCATTACAACATTCTGAGGCAAATGTTAGCTGTTTGAGTTTGATCGTTGTTAAAAGCAACTTGCCACTCAGCTGTAAAATCTTGCTGAAAATCGTCTCTCCAGGCCACACGTTTAACTTCAGAGAAGTCAGGAGATCAACATCAATAAGATGTAAAATTCATATATTAAGCTATTCCCTGAAAAGGCCTAGGATAAATTCCTCCAAACATAATATGTGAAGAGGAATATTTAGAGATAGTTTTTCATCATATAAGATTTCAAATTTGTAGAAATGTAAAAAAGTAATTATGTGGTACCTTTTATGTATTCACTAGTTCTTCAAATTACATTAGTTTATAGTTATGTGGCCTATGTAGGTCTGAAAAGATCTTAAATCCAGAACCTACCTTTATTTCTGGGTAAGAACCTTTAGCTATGGCCAGGGGTTTTATTGCCACGGTTAAATTTTAGGTTATCAGTCAGTTATCAAATGTTTTTCTCTGTGTTAGAATGGATGGAGAGACATAATTATAGTCTCACTCTTACTGATGGAAGGATAATTCAAATTAAACCCAGTAAATAATGATCAAGTTTCAGTTTTTCAATGCAAAAAAAGCAACATCACAATAATAGTATTAATTTGGTTCATTTTATTAAAACTTGCATTCTATTTATAACATGACAAATATTCATACTATCCTACTTTGTTTTCATTATCAAACAATGAAACAGTTGTCCTGGACAACCAGAAATGGACAATTTAAAAAGAGAAAAAATGGGTGCACAGAGGACCAACATTCATTTGTTTTGGATGCTGCAAAATAAGGATGTACACATGTCCTGCAACATGTGGCTGGCAGACCCTTAAAATAGTGACCACTGTTACTACAGCTAATATATCAATATATACTTCCCTGTTATATCAATATAGCAGGGAAATATCACAACAAATTACAAAGCAACATAATTTATATTAACTCTTAAGCAAGATGTTGCTCTGGATTGGATTTATTTTTCTACATTTTGTTATTTGATGCATACTTAATATTTATGTTTACTTACAGTACTTTAAGGTATGTATTTGTCATTAATGGATTGTAAAGTGTAATAATTATAAACACTGCCACAGCACTTAAAATATGTTTCATCACACATGTTTTAGGGACTTTCGGTAAATACATTTTTTAAAATCATGTCGCCATTAGCAGGAACAAGTGTCACATCTGTTTTGGCACATGGATCATCCAGCATCATAGCAGGGAGCGTAGCTTTACATTTGAGTAATGCGTAAACAACATTTAGAATTTCCTTTTTTTTCTGTGTGCGTGTCTTATATATGTATCCCTCCCTTAGGAATGCCAAGCATATTGTTCTTCCCTCTGCTGTTTGACCATATCAGGGATGACGTTTTACAAAAGCAGTGAAGGACAACAGGGAAAATTTCCAGAACATGGAGGGGCATCAATAGTCATAAGCTGCAAGAAAGAAAGAGAAGATTCGTTATCCATATCTGAGTTTCAGCCTGAGCTCATGAAGAAGAGGAGCATGCGATCCACTTCATATGTAGAGATGACTTCCAGGTAAGATGCATCATGCAGGCATGCCATCACACTAAAGTGATCTTACTTTCTATTGTGAGGATGCAAGTACTTGCTGCTGTGCCTCGGCTGTTAACAGCCTTGCACATGTACTCTCCCTCGTCCTCTGGGAAGGTCTCTGGCAGATAGAGGCAGTACGTCTCGCCCCTCTCTATGTACTGATAGTCCTCACAGTCTTGGAGCATCTCTCCCTCAAACCACCAGGTCACCTCTGGCTTGGGCTCCCCAGTGATCTTAACTGTAAACCGAACTGGCTCAGAGTCCACCACTGACTGATTTTTAAGGGGCTTTTTAAACCATGGAGCCCCTGACCTGGCATGATCTTCATCATCTTCATAAGCTGCAGAGCCATTAATGACGCTGGCCTCATCCTCCCCATCTTCCTCCTTCTTCTGCAAACAGATTACAAATCATTGCCAAGGTCAAAGCCACCTCCAGAATCTTACTATGTTCTCACAAACTGATCCTGCATAGCCCTGAAGACGAAGGACTTACTTTCTGTAGGGCGGCATCAATCTCCTGCTGTTCAAACTGCATTCTCTGCAACTTCTGCTCCTCTATCCTCCTCTGCTCCTCTTCCTCTCTGGCTTTAGCCATTTGTTCAAATCGAGCTCGCATATCCACCTTCTGTTTGAACGGTGACTCCTCGGCTCTTGCAGAAGTTGTTTCTCCTTCGTCTTCCTCCTTTAGAATAAACCGACTCAGTCACAAAGATTATCCTCTTTAATGAAATAATCATTAATTAATCTTTTTTAATTCGGCCTATCAGGTTAGTTGTTTTAACAACATTTTCAGTCTAATTAAGCACTCGATCTCCTCATAATAACAGTAACATTCACTCGTTCACACACTTGCGTACAGATCTTTTGTGATCGTATACTTATATCTCTATCATACAAACCAACACATCAGGACTTATTAGGAAATCTACCCCTCCCCCCATCTGGGCATCCTTACCTCCAGGATTCTCTCAGCTTCTCTCTGTTTAATTTCATCATCAATGACCTTTCTCCGCTCTCTCTCCATCTCAATCTTTTTCTGAATCTCCTCCTCGGTCAGTTGTTTGATCTTCTCAAACTTGGACTTGAGGTTTTTAGCCTGAATAGAGCCAGTTCTCTTGAGCTTGGTCAGCTCTTCGTATTCTTTGCTTATGACATCAGAGCTTTCATTTACTTCATCCTGTAAAGCATGAAAACATTAAATCAACACAAACATTTTTTTCTCGGGGAAATGGAAAAGATTCCACTTCAGCTTGGACACTTGATTTAGAAGTTTGTTTTAACTCATGAACAAATTAATCAATAAATTGATTAATTAAAGAATCAATTAAGAAAAGAGGAATAAAATGGGATTCCCTGTGACATGTATGGATTTTTGGAGAAATAGTATGCTGTGCTCTACAAAATAAAACAAAATAAAAATGTGCTTTTTAAATTGTATTCTTACCTCGCCCATCTCTTGTCTGAGCTGCTCAAATTCCTGCTTCTCCTGCTCGAGTTTCTTTTTGCGCTCCTCTGCCTTGCGTTGCCTCTCGGCTTCCTCCTTCATTTTCAGTAGCTCCTCAAAGTTTATCTCCAGTTTTCTAGGATGCAGAGCTTCCTGAGACTCGCTCTTTATCATTTCCCCATCCTCATCCAGCACCTATATCAATAGTAACCCACAGAAACAGATATGACAATTATGGAGTTAATTAAATGACGGCATGTGTAAGTGTCCCATCTACGCCTGATGATGGTGTAAGTGAAAATTGTTTAGATATATGCCCATCGTGAAATGAAACGGTTGTGCCAGCAAAAACCTAAGCATGGTCATTTATTATTGTGCTTTAAAAAACATGCATCATAAAAGCAACAACACGAAGTAGCATTTCTGGATTCAGACCTTATACTGTTTATATTCTGCATGAATAGTTTTCATTTTCACTGGAAAATGGTGCATATTTGAAATGAAAAATATCTTACTGTTTCATCTCCATATGCAGACATTTCCTGATCCAGGCCAGGGGTCTTAAAGAAATAATTTGGACAATGGAACAGCAGTGCAGATGTGGCACAGTTTTAGCCAAGCACAATGATTTGTAGCACATAAAAAAGCGATAAATCTAGATTCACTGTCTAAATATTGATGACAATATTAGGTATAACAAATAGGTGTTAGTGTTATGTGAATAAGTATTGCATTATAGACAGTAAATATTTGTTATCATCAGGTAAGTATTTTTGGATTTTATACAAAATAATAAATGTATAAAGTTTATGTGACTTTTTGTGTGCTTTGTGTGTAAATGCTGGAATCCGAGCTTATCACTGGTTTTTAGAGAAAACTGAGGAGATGATGGAATGTAAATGTTGAAGCCTGAACAATGTGACTAACGCTGCTTCAAACACATGCTAACATGCTAATGCTCAGCCAAACACGTGCACATTGTCATTGTTATTCCCTAAGACATCCAGTCTCACCATGCTCTTGCGGGCCTCGGCAAAGAGTCTCTTTTCTTCTTCCAGTCTCCTCTTGGCCTCTTCCTCTGCCTTCCTCTGCTCTTCCTCTCGTCTCTGTCGTTCCAGATCCTCAAAGCTGATGCATATCTTCCCCGGCTGGCTACCCTCCAGGTTCAGTAAGGCCATCAGAACCTCATCATCTTCGTCTACAAGCTGAGGAAAAACAAAGCAGGTTCAGCTTTGAATGATTAATGACGTGGTCAACATGAAACACATTTTGTCAGAACTCTAAAAGTTGTAATCCACCACTCATTTACTTTTATTTTGCCTCCTATAAGCAAGGCAATCAATAGTTTTCCTGGCTTTTTACAACATCTCAGAGATGTTTGCAAAATCTCTTTAGAAATAGTTTTTTTTTTACTTATTTTCAGTCACTTTTTGACCTATATCGTTTGCAAAGGAACACAGTTTTTTGTAAGCCCAGCTAACACTGACTTGTAAATAATATTAAAATTAGGAAAGGGGATGGATTAGTCAACAACCTC
The DNA here is from genome assembly GCA_037177535.1 of Pseudomugil gertrudae. Lineage (NCBI taxonomy): Eukaryota > Metazoa > Chordata > Actinopteri > Atheriniformes > Pseudomugilidae > Pseudomugil > Pseudomugil gertrudae. The sequence continues at coordinate 13,686,415 of JBAMHV010000015.1, read as the reverse complement.
AAAAAGATCTGCTTCTCCTGTTAGTTTATGAGGACATCACGGAGGGATCTTCATTTCTTTACAAATAGAGTGAATCTTCATTCACTGTATTTGTTGAATTCTAAAGGAAAATTAGATTACAAGGACTGATTTAATGTTTTACAAAGCCTGTGTTGTTGCTATGTGGGAAATTAAATGAGACTAAAAGGAGTACCATCATCCAATTAGCTCCATTTAAAACAAACTGTGGGTTTTATCTACACATCTCATTATTAAGGCTTATTTTTTTTAGGAAATACAGAAAGTTTTAAAGAGCTTAATCACTTAATCAATGGTATCAACACCCTAATTTAACTGCTCATAGCACATATAAACTGCCAAATTATTTCCTCTAAAACAAGGATTCCCAAATTCAGTTGGCCACATGGCCCATCCTGTAGCTTTCAAATGGAAGATTTGGGTCATCCAGCCTCTGCAGAGCTGGATGACATGCAGAAGAGGGAATCCAGCCATTTCATTCAAGTGTGTTAGAGAAGGATCTAAAAGTTGTTTATGCATCCCTGGTCTAGATTATTTCCACAGGACCTTACTAATGACTTGGCATTTTTTACAGTTTGTCACAGTTTTAAAGTCATTAAAAAAACAGAGAAAACTATCAATGGGGAGTATAATGACCATGCTCTTCCTGGCTTCAGCGAAAGCTTTTCTCTCGTCCTCCATCCGTCTCTTGGCCTCCTCCTCTGCTTTCTTGCGTTCTTCTTCCACCCTTTGCCTTTCTAGCTCTTCAAAGCTTAATCTCAGTTTTCCAGGACGGATTTCCTCTTTGTCTTCCAGAAGTGTCTGAATGCTCTCCTCATCTTCTTCCTGTCAAGATCAAAGTACTGAGTCAGCTCAACCATTGAAACACCAAAACCATCATTAAACTTTTTGAGTTTATGGGGTGTAAATGGAAGGATGCTTACGGCTTATTAGCATCGTGATGCAAGAGTGAAAATTATTTATAAATTTGCTGTTCTTCATTAAATGCTATATATTTCCTTACCATTCCCAACCTGGCCTGCTCATAAGCTTTTTTCTCCTCCAACAAGCGTTGTTTTGCTTCTTCCTCCGCCTGCCTCTTTCTGTGCTCCTGCCGTTCCTTTTCCAGTTCCTCAAATGTCAGCTTCAGCCTTCCAGGAGTAACTGCTGCCTTCTCTGAAGGCTTCTCCTCTTCATCCTGATTCAGATTCATATTTAAATGTGTAAGACTTCATCATGATAAAGCTGTAAATACAATGCTGTCTGAGGTGAATTCCTGTGAAGCAACCTGTTGAACCACAGAGCGTCGCTTGGCCTCCCTGAAAGAGCGTCTGTTTTCATCGTATCGTCTCTTCTTCTCCTCTTCAGCTTTCTTTTGCAGTTCCTCCTCTCGGTTCTTCTCTATGTCCTCAAAGTTTGTCTTGATTCTGCCTGGAGGTCGAGATGGCTTCGCTGGAACCACACGTACCAGTATTGTGTCATCCCCTTCCTATGATTAAACGTTAAACAAATTATAACAAAAAGAAATCAATAAGAAATTATAGACCCACTTGGTAAATTGTGTTTAATCTGATATTGATTGCTTGTGACATTATTGAGGGGTTGAGAAATAAATAATTCAGATCACATGGTGAAAACTCACCTCTAAACTGGAAGCAGGATTGTGTGTGGGTACGAGCAACTCTGCTGGGTTAGTGTTGCTATTTGCACTAGGTCAGGGTATGGATGTTAACCTAAGATAGCAGAGTCTAATTCAGTCACAGGAGGGAAGTCTAGAGCTAATTTAGTCACTGGGAGGTGTGGGAAGCAGTTGCCAGTCATGTGTTGTCGTTCTAGTCGTTTCTACATCAGCACATTGCTGCTTCACAGCATCATTGTAATTTTTACATCTAAAGCATCTCACAGTTTGATGGGCAACGAGATTTGAGGAAAACAGATGGATAATACATTTCTAGTTTGAGAGAAACTGTGTCCTTTTTTTAACAACACCTTAGTTTCCCAACTACCAGGACTGCAGTTCTAAAGAAGGCCTGAATAACTTAATCAGCTTTTCAGAGATATAAATCTTCCCAGAGTTGTTTTGTAATGAATATGCAAAGTACCAAATCATTAGTGTCCTATTCAAGATGTCTAAACATCATTCACACAACATTGTTAGTGCCAATCACACTGGACTGGAGCAGAATTAGGGCAGAGAAGTACCAGGTAATTGCCTTTAATTGCTTATCTGGCCCAAGGATACTTACATAACCATTCCCAAGAACTGCATTTTAAAAGCAAAAAAACCTCCTTTCACTCTGTTGTGTCTCTTCTGTTCCAGTAGGAATATTTCCCTCCTGTATATCAGTATTCCATGTCATAAAAGAGTGACCCATTTCTTCTCAGGTCACAGGTTGGTCATGTCAACAATGCTACTGTTGGTTTCAGACCTATATCCAGTCTTTGCCAACTGTTCCAATCTCAAAAGCCACTTAAAATAACTCATCCAAGCAGCAGCTGAGGATTACATTTAAACGTTACAGATAAAAGCGAACCATTCTCACCATAACAGCAGCAGTGGACCAACCACCCAGACGCATCACCCTGCTTCCTTATCAAATATAAGAAACTTTGTAAGCAGGTTTACTGACCTCCACAGCTTTCTGAGCCAATTCTTTTTTTATTTTGGCTTTCTCCATCTTGTCCTGGGCTTCCCTTTTCTTCCTTTCTTCTTCCATCCTCTTCCTTTCCTCCTCTTGTCTTTGTTTCTCCATTTCGGCAAACTTCCCCTTCACACTACCTGAGCATTCACAAAGCAAGACCACCACCATTAAACCTCCTCTTCCCTCCACATCTATCTCTTTTTCTACCACCGCCCTCCCTTTGTGTGTCCTACCTGTTATTTTGGGGACGTAGGACTTTTCCACCTTTGCTGGTTTCACTTCCTCTTCCTCATCACTGGATGCGAGTAGTTCTTTTATCTGTGGCAGATCAGATGGAGAGTGCGGTGAGGTTAAGATTTAGCTGGGATCATCTCTTCTGCCATTCTGGAGCCATGCTGGTCCCAGCAAGAACATGAACCTAATCCCTGCTAATAGCAAGATCATGTGGTCTGCTGTTATTTGCTGATTGGCCCACTGTGTTGTCGCACAGACAGGGGATGAGCGTAGGTGTCCGAGCCTGGCCAGCATGGCACGACAGCACAGGAAGGTTGTTATGTCTGAGTATCACTGATAATCCACTCACATAACACCATATCACTGACTTTATTTTACCACAGTAAATCTCAAAGACAAAGCTGTTTAGCCTTGAATTCTTGATCTTTTAGTTTGCGCCAATCCCAACTGTGTCAGGTAATAAACTGTGATTAAATATTTAAGAAGCCTGCTGTTATAAATAAAAAAAAATGCAGGTTTTATTAATATTATTACATCATGCAGGTCTGCTCAACCATTATTATTTTTTACAGTTATAGGATTAATGCAAAAAATGTAGGAAAAGATTATGTCTGCACCAAAACTAGGCAGATGACTTCATTTTTTCCATTTTAATGCATATTTTACTATATAAACATACAACTTCAATAATATTTGTGATATGTATCTATCTGTTGGGTTGCATCACTAATAGGAAACTGCTATACTTTTAAAAAAGATAAAGTAAGATGCTATTCAAGCATGATGCAACAATTTTGTAGATGCAGCAAAATGATCAAATGTGTTTATGAATAGTCACTTAGCTGCAAACGTGTTATGGAGAAGGAAATACTCAGGAAAATAAATGTAAGAATATCAAGAGCCCATTATTTTCAGTCATGTGTTAGAGGTGCAGGCTGTGTGAGGTATCAAATGTGTGGAGACGTGATAAAGGGAACCAGGGACAAAATCTTCCTCTGACTGAGATTAAGCTGCTTATACATCAACAATAAACCAAGAATAACATTATAAACATATCTATCCAAGGTTTTGTGGCAGATGTAGCAGATATTGCATCAGTTACATGTTCTTTTTAACTCACCATGTACTGACCTCAAAGCATATACCCTCCCTTTCCAACATACAGAAGCTGTTGCCCGTTATCCTGTCACTGGCTGCATCAGGACAACATCCACTAGCTAATCAGTAGCTAACGCAGACTACAGGAAGACAGACACCAGACTCTGAAACAGGACACCAGTATTATGCTTTCATCTTGATACTACTGTTTTACACATTTTTTATTTTGATGTCTGGTCTTAATTGTGTGTTTTTTTTTAGTTTTACAATTAGTAAAATGACTTGGTTTATATATGAAAGTTCAAAGACTCATTAAAATACTCATAATAATACATTTTATTACAAAACTCTAAAGAAGGCTAAAATTTTTGCACAGACAAAACTCCCCTTTTCTATATTCTACACTGAAACTAATTAAAATTGTTTGTTGATACAAACACAACAAAGAAAAGATTTCCTGAATTCAATGTTTAAATATCATGTTAGCCACTGATTAACCAAATCCCACTGCAGTTAAGTCCCTGTTATCTGTAGACTGATGGATATTAGGTGTAAGATTAATTTGGAAGTGTAATTAGATGAGTTTACAACTCTTGATTTATTTATTATTCCACTGTATGTCCTGTGTGGTTCAGTCTTTTAGTATGCATTAATACAGTTAAAATAACCAACATACTAAAAAAAAGGATCAGTTTGAATAAAAGTGATTAATTGGTTAATTGACGGGATCACTGTTTGAGTGAAATTGCAGTGTACTGTACTGAGAGCTGAATCCTCACTCTAAGGTGCAGCTTTGTCACCTCCGTCATGCCCCATCATGCCATGCAGATCACTGTCGGGGGGGTTAGTGAGGTTATCTCTCTTTGACCTGCTGCTTCCTGCGGTTCCACTCCCTCTCCTTGATGAACTGGTCCTTCCTCTTCTGTTGTTCCTCCTTGTTCCTCTGCCGACCGCGCTCCTCCCTGGCCTTCTGCATCGCCTCAAACTTGTTGGTCACATCGCCCTTTTCTTTATTCAGCTTCGGCACGTAGCTTCTTGCCACTGGTTTTCTGGATCTGAGGAGTTTCTGTGGTGTAGGACAGAATCATGAGAACTATTTCATGCTCATCTCTTGTGTTTATATCGCTATGAGTTACATAATCTCTAGTGATTTTTAAATATTTTTCTGTTTAGAGGTCCATCTTACTTCTTTCTTAAGGGTCAAATCAGAAATATTCTGGGTGTCATCTGTTTCAGGCTGTGAAACGCCATTAACAGCTGCAGACTCCTTTGCTGTGTTCTCTTTGTCCTCCACACCGTTAACGTGCACCGTGTCAGCATCGTCACATGTTTCATCTCCTGCATGTTGAGATATTTTATCTCGACTCTCCAATATCTTCTCACTTTTCTTCTCTGGGTTGCTGACTGTCTCATCCTCTTCCTCATGTGTCATGTCATCCTCTTTGTCTTCCTCACCACTCAGGCAGAGTTCGCTTTCATTTGCAAAATCTGCCAAGTCGTGAGCATCTATGGCCTTAACCTGTGCCACCTCCGTCATGTTTGTGCCACAATGACAAGTTGACAAGCAGGTTTTGTTATAATTGATCTGCAAAGCAAAAATAATCATGGTCACACATAATAAAAGCTAAAGGAGCAACAAAAACATGGCCACATTATGTCAAAATGTACTTTTTTCACTGAATCAAAGAAGATAAATGATTTGTACAAAGCTCATATAGAAAATAAAGGTTTTTCAGATTAGGAAATCAAACCAAATACGCTGACTTAGATTTATATTCTTGCATTTGCTGTTTATATATGACTTTAACTGACATGTAACATTAATTCCTTCTGCAAAATCTTAATTTGTTTAGCCTATTTACTGCATCTTTCACTTTAAGAGATATTGTGATGTATCTTTTTTGTTTTGTTTTAAAAATGAGAAGCTAAGAAAGCTATCTGGCTCCTCAGAGTGCAAGTGGAACCTTGCTGGCAGCTATTTATAGACCACTTATGGCTCCCAAACATGTGATCATGGCTATTTCTGATGAGTGATAGGCAGTTGGACACAGATCAAGCTGCCACCCTCGTGTCGCCCCATAGCCACTTGAAAAAATGACTATGAGCTAGACTACTGTGTAAAAGGGAGATGTGTGGACTCTTAGTCATCCCTGAAACAGTCACTGTTTATCAGCATCCACAAATTCCTTTGTCATTTGGGTATGATGATCATACTGTGGCACAATGCTGCTAATCAGATGTTCCGTGTGACCTACAGCCAACACAAGATGTCTGACTATTGGTCTCACAGGGTATGGGGGATATCCAGCCCACTCTTAATATAAATCATAATGCATCACAAAGATGTATGCATATGTCTGTTAGTGCTTTTGTTCATACAAACATCAGATTTTTTTAGATAATCGCTGTACATATAATTCAGTCACACCATAAATGCTTGCTCATAGTTGCATTATCATCATGATTGTTCTCCATCAGTCCTGGTGAAATAAATTATGTGTGGAGACGGACACAGTCTGATAATTATGGGATCAATACTTGTCATCTCTCAAAATCTACCTGGTCAAAGTGTCTTCTGGTGTGCAGTCAGATTAAAACACACAATTTCACAGTAAATCTTAAAAACTTCCTTAAGGCTACTAAGTTCTAGTCATTTTCTGTGGATGTTTGTTTAATATTAAAAAACTAATTGCATGTGTTTTTGAATCATTTCAGTTTTAATCGTTTTCATGTGATTTGTCAATTTAACCTAAAAAAAAAGGATTAAAAAGTTCAGTTTTGGCATTTGTCTTAAATCTCACCACAGCTAAAATATCATTCATAAATACCAGTTTGGTCTTCAGAGAAATGCTTAAACTTATTTATTTCAATACTTAGGAGTTTTAATCTCCCTGTGTCTGCTGTTTGATGGTATTTGAACATGTGGCCACAAGCGCAGCTCCAAAACGCTGCAGACGTGAGGAAACACTTTTATTGTAGCCTATTTTCTTTCTTTATCTTTTAAGCAAACAATTTAATTGGTGTTATCTGCTATTTTCTCTCTCTTTTTTAACTCCTTATTCATGAATAGCTTACCTTTTTAATGCTTTAATAAACTTTAACTATATTAATCTAAAGGGGAAAAAATCTGTTTTTACCTCCTCACCGTACCTTCCTCCAAATATGACCGGAAAGAAAATCCTCTGGAGAGATTTCTAAAGTCAGAGAAGTTCAGGTCAGAGCAGAGGAACAATCCGCGACATGCGACCAACTCGACTGGCGGCTGGTTGTGCGTCGATGAGCCGTTTCCATAAAAGTATCGTTACTTTCTACCGGATACTGCATTCCGCGCGCGCCTGCCGCGGATTCAGCTGTCGCCTCCCTCGCGCACGTCTGCGTTCACATGCACCCGCACCGTACAGGCCCGTCCTGCTGATTAGTCACAGCTGCATAAATAATAGCCATGTTAAATAAAAAAGCCTTTAAAAATAAAGTTAATACAGTTTAAGATTAGCAAGCAGGGGATCCATACAGATGCCTTGAGTTGACTTTTTTCTTTTTATTATTTTATTCAATTAACTCTGTATGTTTCATTTTATTTTTCTTTCATTTTATTCCCTTTAAAATGACTGAGAACAACATCCAGTCGGAAGATGTTTGGTTACCTTGCATGGCAAACTAAACACAGTAGTGCAACAGCTAACTGTTGAGCATGGTGGTGGAGGGTTGATGACCTGGGCTTGCTCTGCAGCAACAGAACATGGACTTTCTGCATTCAATGTGTGGACCATCTGAGGCCGTGCAGCAGCAGGCGGAAACTGTAAGGACAATAAGTACACAGCTGCAAATCTGCAACAAAATGGTTGACAATTACAAGAATCTCAGTGCCGCAAAGCCCAGACCTCTCAACCTTACGGGAACGTGACCGAGGTTAGTTATATCCAGTTTTTTTCTTATCAAGGCTAATTTTTACAAATTGGCTTGTATGAACAGTTAAGATCAGTTAGTTTTATATCATCATCATCTTTATTTGTCAGACTCAAGGTCTATAAAAATTGAGACAAACACAACTCCAACAACACAATGAAAGAATGAGAATGAACTGACTTGAAATTAATTATGTCTGTAAAGTGCAACAAGTTCACTTTGTTGTGAATTATTGTTTTGCAAATTAAATTAAACTGAAAAGAAAAAGTTCTCATGAGACTTCCTGAAAGCTGTGTGTAAATAAATGCTGCAAACCTAAATGAAGTGAGTCATACAGAAAACAATTACACTTCTGTGTGTGTGTAATTCTGTACCTGGGGGTTTTTCCACCAGGCTGGTTCCCGTTCTAGTTCAGAGTCAGAGCCAGATGAGGCACCAATTCTTTGGTTTTCCACCACCTGAGCAACGGCTCTTGGTTCTCAAAACTGGTTCAATCGAGGCACCACCTCGTTGCTGGGTCAGAGTTAAGAACCGGTTCACGCAGCTTGCGTCCGCAGCTGGGGGCGGGGCTACCTGGCCCAAATAATAGCATTGAAACATGAACCCACATCTTAATAAAAACAAAGAAATGGCCTCTAAGAACAAGCAGAATATGTC
>JBAMHV010000015.1:13659108-13677781 GCA_037177535.1 Pseudomugil gertrudae | reverse complement strand
CTGGCTTTATTGTCACATGTGGAGATTCAAAGTAAATTAAACGGGACAAATTGGACAAAATCTGTGTTCAAGATACTTCAGAATGATCCACAGCAGGAAATAGGATCAGAAATAGGATCGAGAAAATGCGGGTTGCTTTTGGATCGTTACCGCGGTTTCCTAGCTTTCTCTCCTGATCTATTAAATCTATTGAAGCTTTTATCGTGTGCTGATCAAGCTGATCTAGACGGCCGCGAGCTTTACAGCAGAATAAGCCTGCGGTGAGACACTGCTCGCAGCTACAAGCGGCGCCTTGATCAGCTGCTCAAAGCAACCAGCATTTCCGCGATCCTATTTCTGATTGGTGAAATAACTAAGTACAAAGTAAATTAAACGGGGCAAATTAGACAAAATCTGTGTTCAAGATACTGCTGAATGCTCCACAGCAGGAAATAGGATCAGAAATAGGATCGGGAAAATGCGGGTTGCTTTTGGATTGCGGTGGGAGCTCCGCAGCGGGGTAAGCCCGTGGTGAAACACGGTCTCAGCTACAAACGGCGCCTTGATCAGCTGCTCAAAGCAACCAGCATTTTCGTGATCCTATTTCTGATCGATGAACTAAACAACCGGCGCCCTGAACTCCACCATGGTTGAGTTATTCCTCCTGTCCATAGTGGAAAATACCGTGGTGAAAACTCATAACTTCAACACCACGAAGTCTGGTAAGTGTTGCTGTTATAGTGTTACTCATATGTGACAGGAGGCTGTGACGTTTATTATTATGCACGTAAACATGATGTAGATTACGTAATGACGCAGAACCGACCAGGCTCTCAACTGAAGTTGAACCAGAAAAGTTCTGGCTCTAGCTCAAGAACTGAACTAGAACGGGAACCAGCCTGGTGGAAAAACGCCATTTCACACACTGCCTCTGCAGAACAGTGTGATGCAGCGTGTCGTATTGTGTCTTGATTAAGGTTGGATATTTTTTTATAAAAAATTTAAAAAACGATGGGCTTTCTTTGTGTGGCTGTAATTTTTTTTGTAAAATTCCAATTATATCTGATAGTATTAAAAGAGTATCTTGGTTGTGGGCTTCTTTGTGTTCATCTATTCTATTCTATTCTATTCTACAGGCATTTAGCAGACGCTTTTATCCAAAGCGACGTACATCATCTGATGTCATTTTGACTTTTGTACAACAATGCATTCAGCATATGCTTTTCATTTTACTCGTTTGCATTTCCCAAACAAAAGGCTAACTAGATAACTGGGTAAAACAGAAAAGAACTGTTTTAGCTGGGGGCTAAATGCAGACAGAGATTATTGTTATCTGCTTGTAGCAACTTTACAGCCAGGAATTCTTAACTTATCAGCTAAGGAATACCAGCTTGCCATTTGTTTGTCCAGTATAACCAGTCATTGTGATATGCAGTGGCAGTTAGATGATCACATTGCCACACAAGACTGATGCTTATAATTAATTTTTACTATTAAAAACAGCTGATATTCCTTACATTTTTACTATCAAAGCTCAATAAAATTCTTATATGGACAGGTTGTTCTGGAACAATCTTGTTGGGGCTGGATGCTGGTCCCAGTGACAATAAATCTGTTATTTTATCTCATAGTGTCCATTATAGTGATGACAAACTGCATCCTTTTGAATTAAGTGCAAAGCTCACCGTACAGAGATTCAAATAGACACTGTCTGCAGACACATTTAGCCGACCATGCACAGCTGCTGACTCACTGACCAAACTGGCATCTGGCAGAAAAGCCAGGACATCTTTGCACAAACATTCTTGCAGTTGTATAGGGACATTGGAGAGGTGGCACACAAACACTTTGCCAATCCTGTTGCTGTTGCAGCTTTTGCAATCGGATGTGACTTTGTTTCTTATCAAGGCAAATTTTTACAAATTGGCTTGTATGAACAGTTAAGACCAGTTAGTTTTATATCATCATCATCTTTATTTGTCAGACTCAAGGTACATAAAATTCAAGACAAACACAACTCCAACAACACAATGAGAATGAACTGACTTTAAATTAATTATGTCTGTAAAGTGCAACAAGTTCACTTTGTTGTGAATTATTGTTTTGCTAATTAAGTTAAACTGAAATGAAAAAGTTCTCATGAGACTTCATAAAAGCTGTGTGTAAATAAATGCTGCAAACCTAAATGAAGTGCATGGGAGTCATACAGAAAACCATTACATCTCTGTGTGTGTGATTCTGTACCACAGGGTAAACTCCATTTCACACACTGCCTCTGCAGAATAGTGTGATGCAGCATGTTGTGTCTTGATTAAGGTTGGATATTTTTTTATAAAAAAAGGGCTTTCTTTGTGTGGCTGTAATAATTTTTGTAAAATTCCTATTATATCTGATAGTAAAGGTAAATCCCCCCTGTTCAGCTAAGTGATAAAAGTCATTCTAGCAACCACTTGTGTCGAGTCAGATGGGTTGAGGTTTTGGGAAATCCCCGACAGGAGTCAACGCTCAGGCTGGAACTGTACTGCACTGGAAACCTCAGAGTTGTTTCATTGGAAAACCAGATTTAAAGTAAACACAGCATATAATATATTGAACATACATAAGAGAGGGTGTATCATACAGACCAGCTAGTTGGTGTGATTTGAGCTCATTGCAGCAATGAATGTCTTCCTCAATGAGCCTTCCTTCTGTCATTGTAAACATTTGCTGTGGAACAAATAACCAGCCTTTTTAAAGCATTGTTTACACATTTAAATGAATAAAGCAACTAAAGATTAAATAGTTTCTAATGGAGTCTTTTCACTTCCTGTTTAAATGAAGCATTTGTTGGGTTGGGGTCTATTCTGTGAACTCTCAGGACACTTTGGGCTCTGTGGGGCATCAGGGACAACAAGGGCACTGCTTTAAATAGCACCACAGCTGTGACAGCTAATCAAACCTGAGTCCGCCTGGGCCTTAGCCTCAGCTGCTCCAGGACAACCCCAACACCCCTATGAATATATTTGTGGTGGTACAGCCCTGACCTGTGCTGAGGCTTCAGTAGACTGTGGGTCAAGCCTGTTCTGTGCCAGTGAAGGGACTCAGCTGTCCCCAGCTCAAAATCTGAGCAGTTTTATCAGTTTTAGCAGTTAAATTTCAAACCATGTAATCAAAGTAGCCATACAATTTAAATTTAAATGGTCATCACATTGGGCAGATTGTCAGTAAACTGTTCAAAGGTTTTTTTAAACACACGTTGACACAAAAACATAATCAAAAAAGTTCATTTAATTGTTACTAAGTACCAGAATACCTCCAAGTATTCTACTTTTTGCTTGCGTTCATCTGTTTGTCTGTTTTTTAGCAACTTTATGTAAAAGCTACTGAGTGGATCTTTGGGATTTACGTGATTCTTGTACAAACTCAAATTCTGGTCTGAAAGGAATTGTGGATGCAGGAAGTTTTTAAAGGATTCTTCACAATTTGGGTGGCAATGGACGGCTTGACGCTCTATGGCGGCTTTTCCATCCACCCATTTTCCATACTGCTTCATCCAATTCAGGGTAGCTGGAGCCCAATGGGCGAGAGGCGGCGTACACCCTGGACAGTTTTCCACTCCACCACAGTCTCCGACTGCTTTTGTATTTTATATTTCTTTCCCTTTTTTCACTCTTACACCAACTCAAGTGATAGTTGAAAAAGTTTCCAAACAGTCAGTAAATCCTTTGGGACCTTCTTATTAATGTGAGACATAAAAGATATCCTTAGAGATCAGTTTGTGCTCTGTAATGTCAGTCATGTTGTTTGTGTCTATAGTGCTATTTTTGCAAGGCAGAACCTTTATAAATATTTTGTGCAGAAAAAGCTCACCGTTAACCTGTGTGACTGTGACAAGGAAAAATAAGTAAGACAAACATGCAAATCTTTAAAGGCATGGTCTGATGGCCCTTTGGAAACACTCCACAGCAGCTGCTCTTCTTATTACAGTGGCTGCAATGTCTGAGTTGTGTTTGAAAAGGAAAGAAATACATTTTGAGTTGCAGTAGTGTTAACAAGTGTTTGTTTTGGCTTTTATATGCTCTGATGTGGAAAACAAGCACTCTTACTTATCTGAAATCAGGATACATGAAGGTAAATGATTCTGCATTATTTCTCTGTAGTACAGCTTCACAGTCTCTCTCTATGACTGCACAAGTAGAAAGTAGCTTACAGTCCGAATTTCCAAGTAGTGACTGGTGCACGCTCAGCTGTCCTGAGGAAAAGAGGTTGTTCCTCCACTGAACAGGTGCTGCCTGTAAACACAAGAACAGACAAAAGTCAGACTAACATGAGACCACACTGAAAAACTTCTATCTTCTACGGTAAATTTAAATAAATGAACTAATGTAAGTTACATATGATTATAACTTTTAGGAAAAACTATTTCCTAAAAACTTTTATTGGCTTGTGCATGGTTTAGCAGAGTTGGTGCCAGTGTTATTGAAATTCACATGATGCTGCCATAACTTTGCAACAACCTCAAGTTTGCACTCACATTTTAATAGAACTGGGATTTTTTTTTCTGATATCATTTGGAAAGATGTACTTTTCACTGCTACTGTAAAACCAGTCAAATAAACATGTGACTTTGTTCCAATCAAACAATAATGTATTATTTCTTCTAAACCAGGGAATTGCAGTTCTTTCCCTTGTTGTTACTCATGTTTAAACATCTTTCACTGCCCCCTAGTGAAAACAGCTAAGCAATTACCTCTGTGGAAAGCACTGGCTTTTACAGAGGTAACAAGGTAGAGTGACGAGTGGAGTTCAATGTATTCTCACAGAAAGTCTGTTTATGCATATTTACATTGCTATTGTCTGTTTGTGTCATCGTGTCAGAACCACTCATTGAGTCTAGCAGAAGGACTTTAAATCAGATTATTAAACTCCTGCTCTGTTTACATTCATGGACTTCAGACTTAAACAATCATATGAAATGTTGCATATTATATCGTTGGTTGAGTATCAGAGTATCCTCTCCCCAGAGCAGTGTTTAGAAATACTTGTATTTAAAATAAATTTTGTTTATTGATATCAAATTATGGTAATTGAACTCTTCTTTCTACTACACAAAGCTACATGATATAGTTTGAATTTCAAAATGATTTCAAATTTACTGGCTTATTGAGGAAATCTGAAATTTGCTTTAATTTTACTCACCTGAATTTTGAATTCCCCAAAAACTAGATAGATTTATTTTATTTTATTTTATTTTATTTTATTTTATTTTATTAAAACAAATTTCCTGAATTATTATGGATGGTTTTTAAAAATGTAAACAATGTAATATCTACAAATCATTATTAAAAATTAATACTAAGGAGTTGATTGTTTGATGGCATGCAGTTTCTTGAATAATGCTGGATTCATTGGGAAACTATAGATGAAAAATAAGGCTAAACTAATATGTTTACAGAGATAACTGAATGAAAGTTCCGTAGGAAGGCGCTGACATTCACGCATGCGCAGTACATTCACGCATGCGCAGTACATTCACTCATGCGCAGTACATTCACTCATGCGCAGTGTTGACAACGTCCATCCCAGCGACTGGAACAACTTCCTGGTCCGGAAAATTCTGACATTATCGCGATAGACGAACTGCTATGCAGTTCAGTGGCAGGGCCCTGACGTCGGAATGTGAAACTACAAGTTATTTAGCCGAAACTAACAAATTGGAAATCGTTGGTTCATTTTTTCCGGAAATATTACAGCTCGCCTTGAGGCTCAGACATGGTCCGAAGTGCGAGGGACATTCTTAACATATGGTAAGTTTTATGGAGCCATCAGTGGCTAACAATCGCTGGCTTTAGCATGGTTAGCTCGCTAATCCATCAACACCCAAGCTTATGACAGCTGACCAACCAACAGAACTAAGCTACGGATAGCATTTGCAGCGTTAACTGGCAGTTTGGGAACCGAGGTAATCGTATTTAAACAGATATCTTGTTTATGGGGATTGCGTTGCTGTATTAGTTCCAGGTGACATCAGGCCATCTCCCAGGAATAGTCATTACTGTTGAAGCCACATAGCACACAGGTGTGGTTGTTTTTTCGTTTTGTTTTTGTGTGTACATGTAGTTCTTAATTTAAATGCTGCACAGAGGTTTAGTTATGCTGATAACTAGCTTGCTAGCTAGCAATAGTATGTAGTCGTTGCTTGATTAAAAAGTTTGGTTAACCAAACAACAACAGACTGACAGGCAACTTGCTTGTTAGCGCGCGTGTGCTAATGGGAGTGCATACAAAAATATCTATTGATGTTCTATCATAGATTGTGTTTTATTTAGTTGTTTATTCTTCAAATAAACGGAAAAACCTAGACTTAAAGTTAACTCAGTTGTACCTCACAAACAGTAATTGTATGATACCTCTATTGAGATTACTGCTGACACATATGATGTGACCATCAGTACCATTTATTAGATAATTAATCTGATAATTACTTTTTAACGTCAGTTTAGTTATGCATCTTTACATTTTAGGGGATGAGACGAGATTGGATAATTGAGCACTCGCAGCTTTGGGCGCGTTGACTCTCTGTGTTGGCTCAGGATGGCGCAGGGAGGCTCTCAGCTCGACTACCACATCCTGCAGGACCTCAAGCAGCGTTTCCCAGAGATCCCAGAGGGAGTAGTATCACAGTGCCTTCTGCAGGTAAAAATATAATGTACCTGTGCATGCATTTTGCTTAATACATATTATTATATAGTGTAGAAGTTTCTTGTGTGTGTGTGTGTGTTAAAGCCATATTTCTTTTATGAATAATTTCCTCATAGTCCTCATGAAATAATTTCCACATGAAATTTTTGCATACCTGTTGATATTTATTCATTTCACAGAATAAGTGTACTAGCTCATTGCAACAGGAACATATTGTGAAGACATAATGTAAAAAAAGTAAATAACAAAAAAAAACATCAATTTAATTAGTTTTATGTCATTGTGTTGTGCTTTATCAGTTGGAAAAAAGATGTGCATCTGATGCATAATATCGGGTTAAGGTGGTTCTCTCATGTGCATTGATTGACCACTGTACTCTCTAAATCAGCATGTCCTGATAAGTCAGTGTTGTTTGTCAGATGATTGCAAACCTTGATTATTAAACATTTATAGTGATGTGGTAGCATGGATCAGTTAGGTAGCAGGATGAACTCTTGAACTCTGTTACCAAAGAACACTGATCAGATAACTGATACAGACTGTCCAATTATCTCCTAGAATAACAATAACCTGGATCTCTGCTGCCACCTTCTGGCTCAGGAGAGTAACAGATACCTGTATGGAGACTTCCATCACAGTCCAGAGGAAATGCGACTGAGCCGAAACCACATGCTACACATTAGCTTGGGCTACCCAGGTTCAGATGCAAGCAAATCAAATGGAGGAGGAGCAGGAGTTGGACGCTCCCTAGTGCACAGCACCAGTGACAGTCACATTGAACCCCATCGCCCTAGCTACCCTGAACCATTGTCGGCTCCTGCAACCATGGCCCCTTCCCCTGGATACAATCCTTTTTTTATGAACGATCAGAGCCGCTCGGCCAGTACACCAACCCCTCCACCTGCAATGCAAGGCATGTCCCCCACATACTCTTCTGTTCCACGTTACACAATAAACCCTTTAACAGTTGATCTTTCACAAAGTATTCCCAGTGTCCCACAGGCTCTTCAGATCCCTCCTGGGCACTACCCTAATAGCACATACATTCGACCCTCCCCCTCCCAGAGCCCACAACCTCCACCCTGGTCCTCCTCAGGGTCAACTCTCTATCAGCATCAGCAGTCCCCCTACAGCACTCCAACATATGGTTCGCCTTACAGCTCCCCACAGCACCAGGTTCAGCCACAGCCCAAACCACAACCCCAGCCACAGCCCACGCACCAGCAGTATGTCTTCCTTCCCATTAGCTCTCCGACCCTTCCCAACATGACCTATCATCACCAGCAGCAACCCCAGCCACAACCCCAGCAACAGCCAGCTGTCTACAGGCCCTATCACACAAAAACCCCCCTTACAAAACAAATAGAGATTACTCTTGAGGGTCCACGACCTCGCAGCAATTCACCTGTGCACAGCCCACATCCCCAGGGAGCACTTTACATGGCGACCAGCCCTTCACCCAGCTCCCCCTCAAGGGGCATTACAATGAGTGGACCAGGCCCAGCTGCATTCCACCCTGGACTGTACTTGCAGCATCAGAGCTCTGCAAGGCCTCGACCTGCCTCTTCCCCTCAGCCAGGCCAGTCAGCTTATACCTATAAAATGAAAATGTCCCCTGGAGGCCAGGCACAGAGGCCACCCAGCTCACCTCCTGTTGCCGAAGCAGAGTCTCTTCTAAACATAGTGGACCAAGGTGAGCACAATGCTGCTCCTGCACCTATTCTGCCCATCTCCGCTTTGCCAGGGAGCAATACAAGTCAGTTTCAGCAAATGCCGCGGCGTTCAAGCTCAGGCTCTGATGACTACGCCTACACACAAGGTAAAAGGTTCTCCATTTTCTCTGTGTGTTTTCATGAGTATATGGGACTGTGTGAAACAAAGCTATCATAAGTCAGTCACCTTGGAATTGTTCACTCATTCTGGATTTGAAAATGTAATGTAGCTAATACATTTCCTAACAATATATATGAAAAACTGCAAGTTGCTCTTATACACCATAAGTTGTTGGTACTGTGTTGTCATAATTAAGTCAGCGTAGCATCGGAGCACTAATTTGATTAGTTGTAAATGAAACTTTTTGCCTTTTTTTTAAATTCATTCATTCGTTTATTGCATTTGTTGTGTATTCCTGCAGCTCTTCTCCTCCATCAGCGGGCGAGGATGGAGCGCTTAATGAAAGAACTGCTGCTGGAGAAGCACAAACTAGAGCAGCTGAAGGCTGATGTCAATAACATGGAATACGATGCCCTTCAAAGACGCTTTCGACGAGTCAATTCCACAAATCTAATACCTAGGGTAAAGACTGAGTTTGGACTTGCAGACAGTAGCTTCTTTCATCTTTTTGGACATCTTTTTTCCACTTGCAAAAGAAAATGCCACAAACTGAAATGATCAGCAGTTTTTGTTAAAGAAAGGCAATCTCACAGACTCACGCAGTTAACTTTGCCATACCTGCTGTTCAGCTATGGAAATTGATTTTAACCACTCGTATGTGTCTGAACTAACTGGGTTATTTGTACAAATTGCAGCCTGAAGAGATGACCCGACTCCGAAGCCTCAACAGACAGCTGCAGATTGATATCGACTGTACACTAAAGGAGACCGATCTACTACAGTCGAGAGGTATACACATTGGTAGACAGATGCATCCACATTTATTTCATGTTTGTTTTTTAATTTTTAAAAAGTATTGATCTGAAAATAGCCCATCTCTTAAACAGTTGTAACCCAAAGTGATGGAAAGGGTTGTTTTACCAGGCACACAGCTTGGCTAGTATACCCTTACCGATTAAAGCATTTGTTGCAAAAACAGTGTAGAATTATCTTTTATCTCTAAACCTAAGTTAATGTATGCTTAAAAGGTCTTTGTGGCTGAAATATGAACTGTGACCAGTTTACATGCAGTCTGCCCATTGCCTCTAGGATTGTGTGTATTTTCAGTATAACATTAACAGGTAGAATCCTTTGTGTCTTTGTGCAATCATAATTTAGGTATTGCATCATTACTGTTATATCAATTCTTGTGATATTTCTGCTTCTAAGCATATAGATTAACAAGCTGTTACAAAACTATTTGATTTCATATAAAGGTCAAACATAAAGCTTTCGCTATATTTGATTTTTTTCCTCAAACAAATAAAAAGGTCTGTTCTCTTTCTGGATTTATTCTGCTAATATATTTTTTTGCTTTATTGTTATAGATCAATTTTAATCATTAACAACTGAAACTTGTTATTTAGAAGAAGCTAATCCACTGTTTTTAAGGTTTTTTTGCAGGACAGAAGTAGCTTGTTAACCTGCTTAACATGTTCAGACTACTTCCTTTAGTCTTCATTAGAATGGATAGTCCATTTAGGTTTTAGACCCATGTGTGTAAGCATTTTGTAAATGTCATAAAGCTGGAAAGAAACTCGACACATGAAGATTTTATGACCTAAAAAAATGACTTTGGCCTCACAGTGGAGTAGTGGTTAGCACTGTGGCCTCAGCGAGAAGATTACTGGTTTGAGCCTCGGCTAGTGGAGTGGTCAAACCTTTCTGTGTAGAGTTTACATGCTCTTCCTGTATATGTGTGGTTTCTTTCTGGGCACTCTGGCTTCCTCCCATTGCTAAAGACGTGAATGTTTTGTTAACTGGTCACTCTAGATTGTCCCTAGGAGTGAGTGTGACTGTGGTTGTTTGTCTCTGTGTTGGTCCTGATGGACTGGTGACCTGCTAATTGCTGGGATAAGCTCCAGCTTCCCTGTGACCCTGAATTAGATTTAGATGTATAAAAAGTCAAGAAATTAGACTTGAACATATTTACAGCACAACTTCCCCGTAATGCAGTTTTACAATACAGATTACATTGTAAGAATCTTAATCATGTTTGACCAAAAATGACTTAAATTGCTCCCAAAATGGATCATTTTTGCATGTTTTAAGGGATGACCACATTTCTGGTTTTCCTTACAATGCTGATGTGAAATGAAGCAGTTCCAAGTCAGTCAGAGTGCAACTTTAGCCTGGAACGGTCAGGTCCTAAACCAAAAAAAATGAAAAACTCTGTATCTATTTTATTTTCCTTTACAGGAAAGTTTGATCCCAAAGCAATCAACAACTTCTATGATAACATTCAGCCGGGACCAGTAGTGCCGCCCAAAACTGGGAAGAAAGGTGAGAGCTGTTGCAGATTCAGGACATGAAAGGCAGTTGTGACACTTTTTTTTATTAGTTTGTTGGAAGAAGGATTTCTGTAGGGTAAAAGATGGCTTAGACTCTCCTTATCTTTGCCTCAAAGATGTGGGGCTTTTATTTATTTAGATACCAAGACTGAAAGCTTAGCTAACTGTGCTGTGTTGGTCTCCAGAGATTCGTTGGCATGGTAACATGATATTCATGTTACCATGACTTGAATGTAATACCTCAGCTGACTAAATAGATGCAGTATGTGTGTTTTTTTTTTATCCGACATCAAACCTACCGTACTTAAACTGTGTCTTTGTCAGAAGGGGAGCAGGCCTCCAAACCGGCACCGGTGCCCCAGAGAGATGAAGACTTTGAAGGAGCTCAGTGGAACTGTGAAAGCTGCACCTTCCTCAACCACCCTGCACTCAACCGCTGTGAACAGTGTGAAATGCCACGCTACACCTGAACCAAGCACTGCGCTGTATTGCTCACTTCTGCCCCATCCTTTGCAAATCCTTGGAAACACAAAAGCTCCAACCCTCCAAAGTCTGTCTTGAGGTCTTCCCCTGTCAATCGGTATATAAGCCCTTCATACCTGCTGAGGAAGAGTCACTATCCCCTCCCACTCCTCAGTTTATCATCCACTGCTCCTGTGCCCTAGGATCTGTTCCCATCTGTGGATGATGAATCTGTTTAAAGTTGATTGGTGACTCCCCTAAAACGGGCTAACAATCACAGTTACTCTGGCATCGAGTGGGACAGACTTGGTGAGAGGTCAAACCAGTTTAAGGATTCAGGAGAAGAAGCAAAGTTTTACCTAGCGGACACTTCAAGCAGAAGTGAGTGACTGCCCTGTTTACACTGTGCTCATTCCTGAACTCAAAACGGAGGAACTTCCACATTAATACCGAACATCTGGCTCTTTCTGACAGAACGATGAAGCAGTG
The DNA here is from genome assembly GCA_037177535.1 of Pseudomugil gertrudae. NCBI lineage: Eukaryota > Metazoa > Chordata > Actinopteri > Atheriniformes > Pseudomugilidae > Pseudomugil > Pseudomugil gertrudae. The sequence continues at coordinate 13,666,007 of JBAMHV010000015.1, read as the reverse complement.
GTATGAAAGTGGTGATTAATGCGAAATGTAGACTGTACACTGTATCTGGCTCTGTATTAGAGCTCATTTCACTGAAAGAACACTAAAGACACTTGCATATGAGTATATTCCGGTACTTTTATGCATATTATGCCACCATGTATTACCTGTTAAAAAGATGTTAATATCTTGTGCAAATGCCTCAAATTGCTGTACTTAATAAAAGGAGCTGATTATGTGACTCGACCATGAACAGTTGTTTAGTTTGTTATAATTATAAACACATCAAAAACTTTTTTTTTGCAGTATGTTTATTATGGTGGTAATAAACCAGTGGTAATCAGAAAACACAGCAGTAAAGAGAAATTGCCTTCATGGACACCCTATCAATGTTGCAAAATGCAGTAAAAGCTGATTACCACCACAAATAAGATTTGGGAAGGCGAGAGCCAGTTGACCTTTCCACTGTCTTCTGCACAGTAGCCATTGCACTCTATTATTCCCTCAGATATGATAGAATTACCTCTGATGCCAAGAGAGAGTTCAGTTTTCCTCCTATCTGAAAACATATGTGCTCTTGATGATGCCTGTTCTGAGAGTGTTCATATTTCCTGCAGAGTGGGAAGATGAAGAGGTATCACATGGCGAGGTCTGTGAGAATCATGCAAACACGTGCACTCAGCAGTCATGGTCATTTGCCATCTTCCCACCATCTGCTTGGAATGGAGATGGTGCAGTATGCATAATTAACTATACTTACATATGATACATCTTAAAAGCAGGTGTGACTGGTTATGTTTAAAGTCTGTATTACTACTGTTGCATGAGACAGACTACGCTCATCATTAACCCATTAATCCTCTTACTGGTATATGTTTTAGATGTGTAGAATGTATTAGCCTTGCTGGCTCTTATGTGTCATCAGGAGTCTTTTAATAGACTGTGAAAAGAAAATAAAGTCGGCCCACTTGTTTTTGCTGTGTTGGAGGAAGGAGACTTGGCCAAAGTCCAGATGTGGAGTATCTAGGGAAATCTAACATGGTGCTGTCTTCCTCACTTTGTCATCATCAGGATATCGTGTCAATAGGACATCTTCCTCATTACATTGGACTGCCATTACGTCAGTCCTTTCCTTCTCTGCTGACTACATGCTGGTATGGAGTCTCAGACGCCATCTGTTTTCTTCAGATTTTATGCCCAAATCTAAGACCTACTGGAGTTAACCTTAAAGGAACATGCAGACATTTTATTGGTGGCGTTCTCTTCCAAACCCTCACCTTTGCCTAATGTTAGATTTCTTTTTCACACCTGGACTTGCTGCCAAACCTCCTAAAAGGACTTGTGGGCAACTGTCCAATATGTGAGTATAGTCTTACAGACAAGTTCATAGTATCAAACAAAAATGTCTGACCAGTTCAGATGCAATTAAGATGGATTTCTCTTTTTTTCCAGTCATTTTGCACTGTATGGACAGAAACATTTCCTATTACTATGTGTAAACTGGGTGAAACACGGAGTCCTGGATTTTTCCTCCTGTCCGACATGCTTCTAGTAATAGTCTTCATAGTTCTTGGGGTTGAGGCAGTAGAGGATGGCGCCTCCAAATGAGAAGATTGTGGACCCCCACGCCAGGCCATAGCCCCAGTTGAACTCATGGTACACCCTCAGACTGACCGTTTCTATGAACTTGATGGGGAACAGGACCAAGCTGCATACCTGAAGCACCACTACAAAGGAAAGAAAATGCACAACAGGTTTAAATTACTGTAACGATATCTTGTGGAGACATACAAACTTAAACAAAGACCACCAGGCTTAAATTAGAGAGATTTATAGTATGGTAACCCTGCAAGAACACCTGAAGGCCTTACGTTTTTCCTCACAGCTTGGTGATGTTTGTTTTATTTCTGGAAGCTAATCACGATGCTTCATCTCTTCAATGCTTCCAACATGACAGTCTTACCTGCAGAAAACAGCATTACAGCCACAGGCTTGTAGCAGCGACTCCTTGAGGCGAAGCACAGAGAAACCAGTGCCACAAGGAAGGAGAGCAGGATGAGGGATGCTCCCCCCACCAGCAGGGCGAGGGTGGCGATCTGCCAGTCTGGGACAAACACAGGGACAGAAAGGAGGGAGTGGGAGGGGAAGAAAGCCATGAATTCACAGAGACAGAGTGACATAGGTAGCTTAAACCCCTGGAGAGCAGTGTTCTGCTAACAGGAGGGAGGAGGAAGAGAAGACAGCAGAATAGGTCACATGCCACAGTGGTTAGCTAAAACAACAATGCAACGCTCAATCTCACACAAGACAAAAACTACCAGCCCAGTAGAGGTTGTGGTGAACGACCGCATAGTAGACACAAACTATTTGTGGTTTAGAGGCTGGGAGAGCTGCATATTCTGAGAAACTGCAGTTGTCTCGTGATGTTTTCATGTGAGCCACAGGGGATCAATGGCCAGTAGCAAATGAAGAATGTGAACCATGCAGCGAACAACCCCTCGATTCAGGCGCAGCTCTTTCTGCCTGACAAGAAACAAACACATGCTCGGATGCACATGAATCTCAGTGGTTCCGTAATGGATCCCAGAGCAGCAAAAAGGCAAAGTGATTCTGTGAGGTGGCTCAGATAATGAGTATCCCTCTGTCTCTGGCAGATGCTAGCTCAGCAGCATTCTCAGCATTTCACTGAGATTCACTCCAAAAACACTCAACTGGAAATAACTGCTGTCTGAGTCTCACTTTTTATCCACGATGGAGCCCCAAAGTGGAAACAAAGCATTTGCCAAACACAGAGAAACTTTATAATATAGTTTGCCCTTTTTGTTTGTTTCTTTTCTTTTGTTTGCTTTATAAAAAAAAAATAACTTTATAGGGTTTTAATCAGCTTTGGGATACAAACTGGGGGCTGTTTAAAGTTATATTATGTTAGTCTGGAGAATAAGGGTCGCTTTCTTAGCTTTACTGTGTCCTTGCGGAAACAGGAGGTCTATATGTAAACAGGGAAAGGATATTATGGGGAGGAATCTGATTACACAGGAGGAAATCATTTAAAGGTACAATGGGTGGGGAAAACAACATAAACAGTAAAAGGGATCCTACTTCATATACATCATAGTGATATACTTTGGCTTGGTTTGCCTTCTCTTTTTGTTCTTAGCAATAACTTTAAAAAAGATTGAGTACTGCCAAGAAAATTTCCTTTCTACTCAGGCAGAAAATCATCACAACATTTACCAGCTTTGGGCAAGTGACAGGACATAAGCTGCTTAAAGCACAGCTCTTATTGGAGGGAAACTTTATTCCAGAGGCCAAGTAGCTAAAGTATAAACAAACATCAACTATTTCTGACCAAATTTGGTTCAGGATTTAGAGTTTATAAATGGGCCCTGTCACCACAGGATGTTGGAAAGAGCCCATACTAAGCAGAGCACCCGTTCCTTCCATCTCACACAACATGAGGCCCCCTTCGCTCAGTGACCCCTTCCATCAACATTTGCCTGTACTGCTTTTCAGCAAACAGGGTTATGGTGACTTGACCTGCAGTTGTCACAGCTCATCCCCTGGTCAGATATGTTCAACCCAGCCAGTCTGCATCTGGAAGCTTTATCAGTGTGCTTGTGAAACAGCAGGATGCAAAAAGTCTCCTCTCTGATCTGGAACGGAGCCTGTACGCTGTGCAAGAAACACGGCCAGAGCTGGAGTGCTTAAAGGCCCTGACGAGCAGGAAGCGCCAAACTATTAATCTGAGCTCCGCGTGATGACAGATGCAAAAGGAGATATCGAACACAAGATCCAATCAGAGCATTAATTATGCCTCCCCTGTGAGCATGTCAGGGCTGCTGATGCAGTAATCAAAAATAAAAAACCTTCAGGGCCCTGTTTCAGTGTCTTTGTCTGAGACAACGGTGGAAGATCTGTGTCACAGAAGCGCCTCGAGTATCTCTCGTGTTGTCACAGGCACTCAGCCTCACTGTCTCAGGGCAGCAGGATAGAGAATTGTTTATGGCAAGAAATGTTTCAGTCAGAGGTTTGAGTCCTCTTTCACCTCTGTAAAGTGGCCACACCGAGCTGTGACCATCTACAGGACGAAGATCAGCTCCGAAAACGGGACTAATACAGCATCAAATAATGTGCTCCATCACAGTTTCTCTTTGTTTCTCATCTCACTGTTTCACACGCTGGCGCCACATTCGTCCCCTCATCTCACACCACCCCGGCATCAACACACACTGCTCTTACATGCCTGCTCCACATTCCAAACCCTGTGTGTCGATTCTGGACCCTTTAAACTTGACCTCCGACCCTTTCTAACCATATGTTTATGTGGCAGAAATAGAAACAGCAAGGAGAAGATCCTTTGTGCATTTTAAACAATAGCAGTACCTCATGTCTACTTTCTCGCTCGCAGTCGATATAGTGGACTTTTCCAGCAGAAACATACGCACTAGCTTCAGAGAGAAAGTTCAAATGCATCAAAAGTGGCCAGCTGCTGTTTCAAACTAACAGGATTTATTTAATGCCCGGAGCGTGACACCGAAGAAGAATATTAGGGTGGCTGAACAAGGAGAGATAGACTGGGAGTGGGGGTGGGGGTGGGGGGGGGACTGATTACTGGGATTCAAATCAATAAGCACAGCCAAGCACAAGCCTAAGGAAATGGGAAGTTCACTGTGTGCATTTACTTTGGTATGCTTCTGCTGAGAGCGGACTTTATATGGCACCAAAGTGGACCCTGCACTGCCAGGAGGACAGTGTGACCCACAGATGCTCATCTCAGACAGAAAGAAAACATTTTTTTAAGACTAACAAAAACATAATTCACCACGCGACATGCAGGAAAAGGCCAGGGGCAGCTAAATAAATAATAATACCCATGTAGGATCAACTCAAGGACATGACCGGCTGATTTAAACTTTAAATCTATATTTGTTTGAAATTTAGGTTTAAGGAAAGCTGATAAAGATTTCTCTGACTATTTTAAATTAGGCTACTTTCCACAAAAAACCCAATGCTTCATTGGGTTTATTCATCGGCTTGTTCTACCTTCCATGCAGACTGTAACGCATTTTGACTCGCTATTATTCAGGTGAATCACATTCAATATATATTTCAGGTGTCAGGTTTTACACCACATTTGAACTGTTTAGTAAATATCATTTTAAGCATTCAGAAAAAGCTCAGTGAGGGGACTTCATCAGAAAAGATCCTTAATAGAGAAAACGACATTTTTGAAGTGCTTCAATTGTTTCCTTGGCAACTAATCTCCAGGCATCTGGATCTCTGGGGAACCCTGTATTCTGAGCTGCCCTTGCTCCTTGGCCGGTGAAAAAAACCCACACAAAGGCTCATTTTGTCGGCAACAAAAGGCCAAATGAAACCCCAGCTGGACCACTCCTGACCAGGCAAAATTCCCACATCATTCTGTGTTGCACTGGGTAAATGTTTCAGGAAAGAAAAGGGAACATTGCTCAACAGAAACCCCAAACCCTGCCTTGTTCATTCAACTTTGAGATCAACTTTTCCTCTTGGAAAGCAGATTGCTGCCCATTGTCTACCTTATTTCCTGCAGAAAAGTTCTGCAGCTTAAATTAACCACCAATTGCAAATTATAAAGTCATTAACACTTAGCCCTCTCCTGGGTGATATTTTATAATTCTCACTCTCAGAACAAATTGGTTCAGCAGTGCAGTCTGGAGGGATCCTTTGTTACTCCTATATCTTTCTCACTTTCATTTGAATATGAATAGTGACGTCTGTCTTCATCCTCTTCCTCACACACAAAACACTAAACTCATTCTTTCTCACCGGTGACCAGCGTGCTGTTGCAGGACCACTCCTCAGAGCTGATGGGCTTCCAGCAAGACACCCACAGGGACAGGTAGTACTGGTCATCCGCCGTGACCCACGCTTGGCTCAGCATGGCCCCGACATCCAGGCACAGGGCGAGAAAGACGCACACGAGTCCCACCAACTTCAGGGGCGTCAGTGCCGACACACGGACCTCCTCTGTGCCGCTTGCGGATGAAGCCATAGCCCACCTAAAGTGTCTCACTCACTTAAAAACAAAATGATGGCATAAGGGGGGGAGGACAACAAAAACAAAAGAACACATGTGTGAGTCTATGATATATCCCCCCCCTCAAAATGCAAAAATTGAGTCAAGTTTGCGTGGTTGCTCCTTGTCCGGGTTCCGCGCGACGTGGGTTGCGGGATGGAGCCGCGTCCTGCGTGGAGGAGCTGTGGATGCCACTGTGGGGACCAGCGCTCTGCTGACGGGACCGAGCGGCAGATTGCTAAAATAAACACAAAGCTGCACCTGCTGGGTCCTAGTGCCGCAAACAAACCTCTGTGTGCCCTGACTGCATGTTCTGTTGGACTCCCTGACATCTGCTATTATCTTTGATTGAGTAAATAGCACATTGTTTATTGTGTCTACACCAACAACAAAATGTATGACACAGGCGTGCATGTCTAAATAATTATAACATTACAGTCATATGCTGCAGGTTTTTACTTCATTAAAATGTTCAGTTTTCTGGCTTAAGTAGGCTAAATACATATTATCTGTCAGTTTTGGTAACAGTGGCAGAGACCTTTAAGTATACTGATGTCCCCTATTCATTCAACAGATACAGCTGAGAAAAATCTTTGCTTTTAATTCCCCCTTAAGCGCTATAACTTTTACAAAGTGTTCTTACAACCTCGTGGGTCTCTGAAATGTTTTTGGAAATCTAAATATCAAATCCCAGGGCAAAGTGTTTGAGACCAAACCAAGTATGAATGAAGCGAAAACCTGAATTACAAAAAAGGACAGCAGAGGACGCCAAAGTGACAGGTTGTCATTACATTATCTATCTATCTATCTATCTATCTATCTATCTATCTATCTATCTATCTATCTATCTATCTATCTATCTATC
>JBAMHV010000015.1:13644466-13655686 GCA_037177535.1 Pseudomugil gertrudae | reverse complement strand
ATAGATAGATAGATAGATAGATAGATAGATAGATAGATAGATAGATAGATAGATAGATAGATAGATAGATAGATTCTCCATCAGTGATTCACTCAGGCTGTGTCTTTAATTCGGGAAAATGGGCCGTTCAGGCAAAACAGGGCAAATGCGCATGCGCAACGTGAACCGCAAGTCTTTTTCGCACAACTGTGGAGACGTGCAGCCAAGGGGTTTCTTATGCACATTTTGGGAACGAAAAACCAAGGTAAGCTGTGCTCGATGTCTGTTTGATGGCCACGGTTTTCACACAAAGTGAAGCTTGTATCGTTAATCTGTCGTGTGAGGAGAGCATTCCGCTTAAATCATATGTCGGTCATTAAAACGCATCCGAAGCTGGAGGCGCACTCATCCTACAAATCATCCTTGCTTGTCAATACATTGGTGACTACACACGAACGATAATAAGCCGCTTATCGGAGCCCAGAAACAATGTTACTTTCAATCTTGCTGGTGATCGTTGTAAGGCTTTGTTTAAAGCGCTTCATCTATTTCAGGCAACCGCGAGCAGGAATCCAATGACACATTCATGTGTGTAACACTGACCAGCAGCCGCCATTGGTCAGTGTTAGTTCAGTCCTGGCTTTCTCATGATGACAAAACCGCAAACAACGCCCTTTAAGTCCTTGCTGCTGATAAATGTTGATGTATAAATGTTGTATTTTGAATTCAAGCATACAGCAGCGTTGTGTTATGTTAGCTAAACTAACGCTAAACACAATCTTTTCTACGTTTTGGGGGTTTATGGATGTTGAGAGGGGAGTTTTTGGTTATTTAGGTGTGTCATTGGTTCAAAGCTGTGCAATAACATGTCCTTTTGGCTTTGTGCAGATAAGTCAGCCCAAACACACTGGCAGGAATCATGGGAAGTGGTAAGTTTATTTACTGTACTCATTGTTGTTGCCTACAGGCGAAGATTCAAAGGAACATAATCACTGTTAAGTCCCCCTCCTCATTTTTCTACCCACACCAGTGTAACTGGAATGTGACCTCTTTTTAACATGTTAACAGAAATAAGTCCTTTTCTTTCTATCATTTTAATGGAGACATTTAGTTTGTCTTCCTTTCTGTCTTTTTTTAACACATCCCTCAAAAGTGCGAGTCATAAAGATGACATCATTTGTTAATATGTAAAGCTTAACACATCCAACCCTCCCGGGGCTTGTTGTGTGTTCAGTGTCTTTTTGGGATAATTTTTTGTGAACTTTCTGGATGTGTGAAACAGAGAACTGCTCTGTTTTCATGAAGTTCCCTCCACTTTCTCTTATGTGGTCCAGGGATGGATACTGAAATCAAAAGAGCTTTTGTTTAGTTTTTTTTAGAAGTGTGGGCACTGAGCAGCGCTTGCCTGTGCTGCTGCCTTTGTTTTAGTTCCCACCTCTCTGTCCCTTTTTTTCACCTCTTCCTTTTTTGTTTGTCTCTCTGTCTCTTTTTTTCCTCTCGCTTTCCATAGACCCACTCTTTGCTTCATTTTTCCCCCTTCACTTCCTCCCCCATGCTGTTCCACTCACCGACTCGTCCCCTAGTTTCATTCTTTTCTTTCATTTTCTTGTCTCTGCCAGTTTTCTTGTCTCAACTCTTCTCGGTTTTGTACCCCTTCCCTCATTCTGTCCTTGTCTTTTCCCATGTCCCCGCTCAGCTTGTGTCCTGTTGCTCTTTTCACAGTGTTCCTGCCAGCGGATACGGCGCACTCTGTGCTGAAGCGGCTGCGAAGGGCAAACTTCATGCTGGAGGAGATGAAACCGGGTAATATCCAGAGGGAGTGCCGTGAGGAGATCTGCACTTATGAAGAGGCCCGTGAAGCTTTTGAGAATGAAGAGAAAACGGTGAGGAGATGAGACTCATCACATCAGACCTCGTTTCCTTTTTTTCCCTCCTGAAGTGCAGACACAGAGGAGCAGGAATCACATGAAAACACCTGCTACCCATTGTATAGGAACAAGCAGGGCCATCCAGAGCAGACACGTCACACTAACATTGAAAATTCCCCATCATACACCAGGTTGAACTCCACATATCTGCAATGCAGGTTGCACAAAATCCTACTTAATGTGGAGGTTGTTTCTGAAAGTACTTCAGTGTGGAGCCCAAAACCACAACCTGATATTGCTGCTGGGAAAATGCCTTCGAATAGTTTTCTTCTTTTTCTCTTTATGTTTGATTTTTTCGTCTAACAGTGAAATCCCAGAAGAATAGAAGCAATTTGTGGAATGTGGGTGTTTTTTGCAGGAAGTGATTCTTATCAGTAGGAAGAACAGCCCAGTATATGATAGAAAGAAGAGGGTGCGAGGGCTTATTTGTAAAACCATTGTGAGAGAACAGAGAGCAAAGTGGACGTGCACAATCGTGTGGTTTCATTGTTTGCTTGTTGTTGCTGTCTGCTTTCTTTGTGCTGCAGTGATCCAGATAAAGTGTTCATACTGTGACTAGTGCAGGGTTGTCAAGATCCAGTCCTCGAGGGCCGGAATCCAGCAGGTTTAGCTGTTTACCTGCACCAACACACCTGATGCAAATGTTGTCCATGTGTTGGAGCCTGGAGACAACAAAACCCTGCTGGATACTAGCCCCCGAGGACTTGACTTTGACACCTCTGGACTAGTGTCTGCAATGCATCATTATGAGCCTTGATATGGTGTATGTTTGTGTTTTTAACTCTGCAGAAGCGGTTCTGGGAAGAATATGTGAGAGAAAGCAGTCCATCTGGAGGCTTGGAGACAGTCATTGGCGGGATCCATTCTCTTTACCTGATTGTGCCATTGCTGCTGATCTTGTTCATCATCACTGCCATCGCTATCACTGTGTGGCGCTGCCAGTCCCGTAAGCGTTCACAGCGCAGCCCTAGCCTGGGACACTCGCGCCACAATCATGTTCTGTCAGTGGTCTCCATGGACCAATGGGGGAGAGATTACCCGCAGGGTGACCAATCGGAACTCAGCGTGCACAGCAGCCCAGCTTATCCAGGCTCTGAGATTACATCAGGGAGAGGAAGCGCAGGAGACCCGCCGCCATCTTACGAGGAGGCCGTGGGTCATACAGATGTCCAGATAGAGACAGAACCCCCTCCTCAGTATGAGGATATAGTGAAGACGAGCTCAACCAGAGTCAGCGGTGGTCCCAGAAAGTAAAGGTGTCCCTACCCACCCAAACAGAAGTCTAAACCAACACTAAAACCATTTTATAGTTAAGCAGTGCTAGTACTGTGGTGTCACCAGCGTTCCCTTTTCAACACGCTCAATAAAAACTCTCCTTAACTGTCGGGTCAATGGACTAATGCAGATTTCAGTGGTGCCAGCTCAGAATTTTGCAATAACCTTTCATCGTTGAGGCGAAGTTTATGGTAAGAAGCTGCAAGTGATACTGCAAAACCAAAACCAATCAAGACCTCTGCTGCATATTCTCAAGATGCATCAATGTTTTCACACTGTGGCAGATTGTTTTTAGTCAGCCAACACGACAAATGCTGCATGTGGAGTGAAATAAACATGGTTTTAGGTCATTAGGTACAGGTATACTGGGGTTGGTTTGATGCTTAAATGATGATTATTGCCAACATTTTAAGACTTGTCACATCATCGGATATTTTGTACATACTTTTTAATATTTTTTAGTTTAGCCATATTGTCAAACTTTTACATGTTTTTAGTTTGTATATTGCAATGAACCATCAAGCTGCTTAAATTTGCATTAATACATGTGAAACCAGCAACAAATGGAAACATTCCAAAAGTCAGAGTCTGACCAACATTCAGCATTTACTAATTAGGTCAGATGTAGGTAGCCATCCTCTTTAGGAAAACAGAGAATGCTTTCAGCCTCCACCATTTACTACGAGTCTTTGCTGAATACCGAAAAAACAAAGCAATCAGTGAAGACTGAGTGCGCTTGTGTGTCATCGGATTTTTTTAATGCAGGTTTAAACAGTTGCGTTTCCAGACTAAATGCATTAGTAAAAGTTTATTATACACTTGAGAATATTCTTGAAATTAAGAAGCCATCAGCTGTAAAAGGGATTGTTGTGTATATGTATGTTATGTGCCATCTATTGGTAATGCACGCAGCTCGGCCTCTACGGGAGGCTCAATCTCTCTCTATGCTATTTGCTGACAGTAACTCTCGGTAGCCCGTGTCAGAGCCTGTTTTAACTGTGAACTCTTTTCCCCTCCTTTATTCCTCTGAAAGCATTGCAACGCTTGGTAATGACTGGAGTTTTAGGATGTGATGCTTTGATGAGCTGTAAACTTCCTTAAAGGGACATGGGCTAGAAAGCAGCAGGAAAAAAGACGTCAAGATGATGGTTCTGTATTGAGCACCACTACGGATAAACCATGTTTAGCATGTGCAATTCACCTCTATACTGTATATGTGTATAGATTGTATGTTTGAAAGTTAAAGTGAGATTTTTTTTTACTGTATAGGAATTCATTGAATGCGTTGATGATAATGTAACTGTGCAACAGTAGGTTGTGAACAAATGATGGCACTTTGTGTTAAAGCTTAAAAGAAGTTGAAGATGTAGTAGGACAGTTTGGTTTTATGTCATCAGCATCACTTTGAGCAAAATTATGTTGATGTAATTCAGTGTAAAAAGTGCTCAAATCATTATGCAGTTTTGCTGTATACACTACAAAACCAAAAAAAACACCTGTCATTTAATCTCTGACACTGATAAATGTAACGTATTTCCTGTCTGAAACTCAGACTTTGAGCACTGATTATTGTATTTGTGTTGGAGTTGACCTGTTAACCTCTGCTTGCTGTGACGCTGAACCGAGCTGTGCTGGCAGAGGTGCTCAGTTTGGTTGTGTCAGTTCATTTACTGGTTCTTAACACCAAGTCTCTTTTCTACAATGCCTTATCACACAAAATGTTATACATTAAATGCAAGGGAACTAATGAAGCCCTGACTTGACTTGTGGAAAAGCTTGAATTAACATTTATAATAAACATTTAAAATGTGCTGCATGTTTTTTCATTTCATCCAGTTTAGCTTGATGTTTAAGCACTGAGGTTTTCCAGTTCCAACTGATTCACAAATAAGACACCAGATGCATATGGACTAAAAGATTCAGAAAAAAGGAAAATAAGTTTATATTTCAGATGTTATTCAGAACTGCTGGAACAGGAAAGAATATTCTAGTCTCGATGTAAACGACATAAAAACTGGACAAAAGCTTTGAAATATTCATGACCAAACCTGAAAACAGCGGCGTCTTTGATTAAATTCCATTTCACCGGACACCTGATCTGCAGCTCAGATTTACACACCTTGAAATGTGACCCACAATACCTGTATCGTTTACCTCTGTTTAACAGAGGAGATTAACCACAACAACATAAATGTGCCTCAAGGGACAAATTAATGCTTAATTTGTAGCAATGACAGTGGAAAAGTAAAACACATTTTATTTATTTATAATGGACACAAAATGGCTCAGTTTGCCCTTTTGTTCCTTTCAGTGCTTTATTACAGATGAGATTAAGAGTACAAATCTGACAGCTTCAAAGTAGAACATGTCTCCTTTCTCATGGGGAAAAAAGGCCCAGAAAAAAACAAATGCAAATGCCTGCTAAAAGGAGCCATTTATCAGAAGGAGAGGACCTAAAAGCAGGTCGCCTGTAAAGCTGTATTACTTGGTCTTTAGTCTGCCAATTGGTAAGATGGGACAGAGCTCACTGGCAAACAGTGCAATTATCTTTAAATCTCATCAAAATTAACAAAACATAGCAATTAGGAAAGGGATAAAAATTACCAGTACAAATTATGGCTCCAAACTATTGTGATCCAACATAGTATTAAAGTAATCATGAGTTTTAAATGAGTATTTGGCAAAAACAAGTCACAGAAAATACGAAGTACAATAACAAGGCTTTCCTGGATGTTCTCTCTGTGTTGACATGTAAACCTGTACATCAAACTCACACCCACTCCTTAGGGTTTCGTAACACCGCCAGCATTTCAGCCTCCTTGGTGTCTTTGGCAGGCTCATGCATGTACTCCCACCTGAGGATGAAGGGCGAGTCCGTTACTAAGCAGCACAGACAGCTCGTTACAGCCTCGAGGGAACAGGGAGGAGTTAGCTCACCTGGCAGTGAGTGGGAGGGACATGAGGATGCTCTCAATTCTGGAGCCAGGAGTGGCCAGACCAAACTTCACTCCCCTATCATACACCAGGTTGAACTCCACATATCTGCAGCACATTCACAAGTCATGTAATTTAACATGCATTTAGATCATATCTGAGATATAACTATGCTACAAAGACAGATATGTATTAGATGTTTTAACAAAAGGTCCGGTTCATGTAAATAACCCAGCAGAAACCAACTATAACCAACAACACTGATAATTTTACAATGCTGTTAATTCATCACACTGATGAGACACTTTGTGGATCAGCAGCAACACAGCGACTTAAAGAGGCTCCACCAGTGATGCTTAAATCTATCATTTTAATATAGTTTTTGTTGTGTTTAGGAGGACATAATGCGATTGATATTACAATACACTTGTACATCTTAAATGACGTTTGTCTCATCTTTTACACCTTTGATGTAAATATGTTGAGGCTGATTAAACTGATTTTTTTCTTTAAAAGAAAGTGTATTTGTTCTCCTTTTATATGCAAATATCAATCCTCTAATTTTGTTCATTTGATATATAAGTATTTTTAGGTACGTAATACCAATATAATCAAATGTTTGACTCCGAGTACCTTAAAATATTTGAAAAGAAAAATCAGGATACATAAAAATGTCCTGCTTTGATTTGAAAAGCTGCAATATTTTCACACAGCCTGCAAAGTTAAAAGTTCGAACAGGATTCATTAGGTCCACTCCTTATCTCTGCACTAGTATACAAGATAAGTAAAGGCAATGACAAGAATCAAGTACAAGTATCTCACTTAAAATGGAGGAAATTATTTGCTGACATCTTATTAGAATAACTATGATTTTTCAGCATTATAAAAAGGTTAATGTGTCGTTTTGTAAACATGACACAAATCCTGCTTGTAAGGAAATATATGCAGCAGGACATTAAATCCATTCAACCAGTTAATACAATCTTCATGTTAACTACAATACAACTATGTTGTGATTGTATGAACAGACTCTGGATTTGACCAGCATCAGGCATACATTCTGCCTGATAACACGTCTAAATGACTTCTAACCCAGACTCCTACTTATACTAAACAACATCTCATCAATGTGCAAGTTTCTAACTCCCAACTGCACTTCATCCTATTCATAAACTGAATCTTTAGCTTATTCTCAAACAAGATGACTCCCCACTAAGGCAATGAGCACTGGCTTTAGACCACACACACAGTGGATGAAATCCAAGTCTGAGTAAATTAAGTTTGAAAAAAACAAAACAAAAAGATTCAGGAAGATTATCTGTGACAAGTTTCACTAATGTGCCATGAACTTTTCTAGAAGTTACCTACAGGAGCTGTGAGAACGCATAGTAAGTTGGTAAAATATACGTTGAACAGATGTCAAACAAAGTGAAAAATCTGAGATGCCCATCTGCTCAAGAGTGAATAAACTATATTACATTAGATTACTTTTAGCATCTTTTCTCCTGCACCCCACAGGGGAAACTAGGTATTTCCCACTTTGTGCAGAAAAAATGTGCAAAAAAAATGTGATGTAAAATCTGAGCAAAAAACTGGAAAGTCAGGAAATGAAACAAAAAGTCACTGAACTCAATTATGCATCTGTCATCAGAAGTGTGTGTGATGCTTTTCAACTCACCTTCCTCGTCGTACCTGCTGCCAGTCCTTCTCCTCATCAGTAAAGGAGTCATTGAGATGTTTGTAGACGATGGGAAGGTAACAAGGCACCACAGTGCGAGCACAGCTCTTCACAAATTTGAATACTTCCTCCTGACTCGGGGAATCTAGGTCATCAAAGAAGATCCCTCCTATCCCACGCGTCTCCCCTCTGTGGCGGACGTAGAAGTATCTGTCACACCTGAATGCCACATGAAGGGAAAAGTTATTCACTTCAAGTCAAGCCATATATTTACCAGAGAAAAGAGGGGAATGTCCCCACAGAGGTAGATAAATCTTCCTACAAACACCTTAACTACTCAGCCCTAGCTGTCCAGTCTCATATTTGTCACACAGATCTAAATGTAAAACTCAAAATTCTTATTTTTCTGAAATCTAAATTCAATAGAAGTCTACAAAATTTCTTCCAGGCAACATCTGATAAACCACACCCATCCTGCCTGCATCCATGCGGGCAATTTACTGATGCTCAACGGTTTCCCTACAGCTGCAGATTTTCAGCAGACTTTTTCTTATCTTGACTCAACAGGGAGGATACACCCATTGTAATGTGCACACAACCACAAAGAAATAAGGCCCAGCAATGCATCGGTGTAGTTCTGCATGCACACTTATCACTAAAGTGATACGACTGATGTAATGGTACCATTTCTTGAATTCGGGGTAATACTGAGTGTGGTGCTTGTCACAGGCCTCCTTCAGGGTATTGTGGAAGTGAAATGCATCTTCTTTATCGATATAAACTGGCGTCAGGTCTGTTCCTCCGCCAAACCACCACTGCTTAGTGCCTGCGTTATACACAAAAGATGCACAGTGACCAGTAAGAAACAAGGGTTATCATTCATCAGCATACTCAATAGTGTCACTGATACCAAGACACGACAGCAGCCATCAAAGGGCTGACACTCACCATCCTCTTCTTCAATCTCAAAGTATCTGTAGTTGAAGTGCACAGTTGGTATGTGGGGGTTTTTCGGGTGGATGACAGAGCTCACACCCATGGCACAAAACGGCAGCTTTCCTGAAAGGAACACACAATGTAAAGGAACAAACATAGATATAACCAAGCCTTTAATAGAGTATGTTTAATAAGCCATTTTTCAAGTGTACCTTTATTAGTAGATGTGCTAGATAATAAGATAATATAGTTTGTGATAAGCCACTGTGTACACAGGTTACAATTCTCAGACAAAGCAATATCAACCCAAGCACAACTTACCATCTTTCCCTTTGAGGACTTTTCCTCTGCTCCTCATCTGCTTTGCAGCCTCTTCAGTCAGGTTCCCAAATACCACAGACACGTTGACCCCAGCTTTCTCAAACACCTTTCCATCCTGCATCACACAGCTGATGCCTCCACCACCTAACAGAATCCCAGCATTAAAAAAAAGAATCAACCTAAAAACGTACAACATCCATACAGATAGATTATAATGAAGTGTGTTAAACTGTGTACCCAGCTACAGAGATAATATCTCACCTTCCTTCCTTTCCCATCGGTCCACTTTGAAGGTACCACCGTCCACCTCCTGCAGGGCTTTACAAAACTCGGCCTGTGTCTCCATTATCAGCATCTCCATCTTGGTACTCATCTCCCCCTTCCTCCCCTGCAGGACATTGATGTCGGTCACCGGTGGAGACATGAAACCCCGGCATCTCTCCATAATGTTGCCGTCCTCCTGCTCATTTTTAGAGATCTTGGTTGCCATCTCTGCACGCCGGAAGTGGTGCGCGTTGGCCATTAACCCCGCTACAGCCGCAGCTGCAGTCACCGCTGCGGCTCCACTTAGTGCCAGAACTCCCCTTCGTCCAGATGTGAATCTGCCTGAGGTCCCATGGGACATGAACCGCACACCGCTACCCCTGGAAAACCATCTTGTTTCCGGAAGCAGAGTCGGAGACCGGCCATGAGTTGACGATAATAACCCAGTGTCTCCTGCAGTAGCAGGACCCTTTAAATGGGAACTAAAACATCGCCTCGTAGTTGTCTGAGTCGTTCTCCTAACTGAAAACAACGCAATAGCTGCCATCGTTGTGAGAAAGCCCAGCTTCCTTGTCAGTGCGTAGCAGCCCTCGCTAGTTAATATGTAGACGTGACATTATCAGAAGTTATGTCTACGTGCTATCAGTCGTGTTTTAAAAGTCAGCTAAGGGGCGTGTGATTTCTGGGTATTGATAAGACAATATGGGACATGTAGTTCTGTGCTCCTCATCTAGCTGAGAGCACAATGGTAGAAGCTAACAGGAAACTTCAAGAACCATAATGCAATGCGACTAACGCCACCGCTGTGACAAGAACTTTTCACGTGCTTGGTTTACGCTTATCATTACGTTATCAGCTTTCTTTTTATATATATAAAAAATTCATGTTGAACCATATTTGAGTTGTAACTCCTCCACGCCATAATAACTAAAACCTGCGTTTTAATAGGGGCCGCTAACAACATATTTACTTTTATTTTACAATTTATTTTATTAAAAAATAAATTCCCCGTAAAGCTACAACACAATTTAGGAAGTCCCATACATATTTTGAAATCTAAAACGGTTTAGTCAATAAATAATTGTAATTAAACAAACTCTTTTTATGCAAACTCTAAAATAACATCTCTCAAGGAATAATGACCACGTTATTTTTGTATAATAATGTTAAATATAGACTTTTAAAATCACGTTTTTAGAGAAGAATGTCTCTCGGTTCTTTTCATGTGCGATGTTTATGGTGAGGTTTACGTTGTGCGCATGTGCCAATCGTAGAGCGTGTTATTGGTCACCATGACGACAAGTCTATTAAACCTTTTAGGGTTGTAGCATAGACTAGAGAGACTCGAAGCAGATTATGCGCACAGGTGTTGGTCTGCAGGCTGTTATGTGGGACAGTTACATGGAAAAATAGCCGCGAAGAAGCCCAAAGGGTTTTTATTTGACTGATTCTAGCAAACAGGAAGCTGCAGGAGGCTGCTGTTGGTAAGTTTAAACGTTTTAAACCTAACAACTATATTGTAAGAATCTTTATTTATTTTTTAACCTTAGTTTTTAAATGGTGGTAATGGCAAATAAATAAACTAAAAAGGAAAAGAAAATATGTGTGTAATTTTGTGAGAGTTGACTCCTTTCACCATTTGCCACGGTGCCATACAAATAAACAAGACTACAATGACTATTTGCGTTACAACCTGTCTTGGAATCAGTAAAAGTAATTATAAGTTGCAGTAGTTTAACAAAGAATAATAAATTTGTTAACAATGGAGACACATTCGGATTAAAAACACGGGCATGAGGCTGCCAATTCCAAGCAGTACTGTGTTTGATCAACAGATGTCGACATAGCACCTGTATGACCCAGGAAAAGAGATAGCCTACGTTCAAAGGTTATCTTTGAAATAAA
>JBAMHV010000015.1:13611871-13644206 GCA_037177535.1 Pseudomugil gertrudae | reverse complement strand
TCAACAGATGTCGACATAGCACCTGTATGACCCAGGAAAAGAGATAGCCTACGTTCAAAGGTTATCTTTGAAATAAAATCACTCTATCTTATCTGTCTGTCTGTCTATCTGAACAAAAATATGAATATAACATTGATAACTAAGTGATTAGGCTTTGTGGTTAGTTTAACTTGTTGTAAGTTATGTAGATGTTAGTTGATGTTATGCCTATATTATTATATTTGTGTCTGCCATGATCAGACCTACTGATGGTGGGAATAAACCCTAATCATTCTAAAATTGTGATAACTTTGAACCATGACTGAAATTTATGGAGCAACACTGACTATCTGTGGGCTTTTCTCATATGTTGCAGTTTTTATAGAAAAAGTGTGAATATAACTGTCCCTTTTTCTCTTATTTCCAAGTGGTAGAGTATGACTGAGGTTGTTTGCTCTAAATCTCAAGAGGAATATGAAGATGACTTTGAGAAAGATCTGGATTGGCTCATCAGTGAGGAGAGCAGAAGTGAGGACCAGGTATAAACAAGCTGGTTGCCCCTCTTGTTTCTTCTTCATTGATCCTTCTACGTTTTGTTTGATTGTGTGCAGTTAGGTTGGGAGTTTTGCTCTACTCACTGCAGCCTATGTACCCCATGTGTTTTTTTAACCTACAAAGCTTTCTGTAAGTGTGACAGTTAAAAGTGTTGAATTACCCAACCTGGCACATCTCACTGTTTGCATGTGAAACCAATGCTAGTGACATACAGTGGCATACTTTCTCTGCTCTACTGCTGGATGCAATATTGATGAAAGAACAAACATATCTGTTATCACACCAGCATACATTTACCTGCTAAGTGTTGATGTTACTTTTCCATCTACATTCAAATCTAAATAATGAATAGCGAGTGTGTCTGCCTTATCCTCCCCACAGGGTCCTGACTATGACGACATAGAGGCTCAGATAGACAAAGAGCTTGAAGAGGATGATAAACATAGAAGAGGGAAAAGACAGGAGAAGAGAGACCAAACAGAGCAGCTGGAAGAGGATGAAGAGAGGTGGCCCTCTCCCATGGAGCCCTTGGAATATGATTCAGATCGAGACAGCCCAAATAAATCGCTATCAGAACTCCCATCTCCTTTGGAGATTGATGAGCAGACAGATGAGGAGAAAAAATACATTTTGGAGAAAATCCAGCAGGCTAACAGGGAACTAAAGGAACAGGAAACTCCGGATATGACAAGAAGGAGGCGTCTTCAATTTAAAGAGACCCTTGTGGACCTGGTAGTGCCTCCACTCCAGTTTGACAGAAATGGTGACATGGAGGAAGGGAAAGTCCAAAAGGATATAAAAGCCAAGGACACAGATGCAGACACAGACATGTCAGGAAAGATGTCTGAGTTAAAACTTTCCCCCTGTGATGAGAAAAGAGTATATGAAGGAACTAACAATGAGGGAAAACAGGAAGTAAAGGAGAGTAAAGTGCTTGTGGAAAAGGATGGAAAGTTTGACCTTGTTAGTATGAAAGAGGTGGAGAGTCTAAGCCTTCTTCCTCCTATAGCAAACACTTTCAGTGACTGTTTTCACTCCTCCCCTCGTGTACAACAACAGACTGCAAACTCTAGAAATATCCACAATTCCCCCTCTGCTTCTCAAATCCGTGTAGGCTCTTCTTCCTTTCTTCTGGGAGTTAATAACCTTCGGTCTCCCAGACCTCCAACACAGCCCAGGATCAGGCCCAGTTCAGCTAACCACAGTCAGAGAAGCATCCAAAGGAGTAACAGCAAGCGACGGGTACAGTCTGCCACTGGAACACCCTGCCAGGCCACATATACCCTCTCCACCCAGCAGAAAGAGATGCTGCAGA
Organism: Pseudomugil gertrudae; assembly: GCA_037177535.1. NCBI lineage: Eukaryota > Metazoa > Chordata > Actinopteri > Atheriniformes > Pseudomugilidae > Pseudomugil > Pseudomugil gertrudae. The sequence continues at coordinate 13,642,357 of JBAMHV010000015.1, read as the reverse complement.
GGATCCAGGAGAGGAAGGGGAGGCTGGCCAGAGAGGTCCGCAAAATGACAGTAAACACAAATAATAATAACAGTTTTTAATGTTGCTGTCTTGGGTTTTCTTACTGTTTAGTTAATTTATAGTTTCCCTTTTCTGTTTCTTTGCTGGATAGGCAGAACAGAGGAAGCATGAGGAGGAAGAGCTGAAGAAGCAGGAGAATGAACAGGCATTCAAAGCCTGGTTAATGAGGAAAAGAGAGCAACTACAGGAGGAAAGAAGGCTCCAACGTGCACAGGAGATAGAAAAGACAAATTCTCAAGTATGGCCACAAGAAGGCGAAGCATCCTCCTTAGAAAACATTTACAATGAAGTCACTTACTAGTTATGTCATTCAGCTGTTGCTTGTTTTTACCTCCATAGATATGACTCATTTGAAGTTCAGGCAGCTTTCTGATCGCTGATGTTTACATCTGCTGTCCCTGTATGAAAGAGTCTATTTCAGTAGGAGAAAGATGTCTCCCAAACACTCAGATCTGTTGTCTTTTCTAAACAGTGATGGAAAATGAAAGGTTCCAATTTGCCATTTTACACCCACATGGTCATTTTGCTTTATGGGTGCTAATAAGCTACTTGGCTTTTAGCAAGGTGAAGAAGGAACCTATTGAATCAATCAATCAGTCAGTCTGTCTGTTTATCAGACATGTTTGACAAAAAGACAGCAGTGGATAATGTTTATTTTATTGGACTGATTACATTTTAATCAAATGTTAGGTTTCTAGATGAAAAATAAGCTCTCTAATTCTCCTTTACACATCTCTGCTCTGATAAAAAACAAAAAAAGAAAAAGCACATATGATTATTCGCATTCAGTTTTATCTAATATTTGATTTTGCTTACAGTTTCAAACAGCGAAAAAAACAAGTAAAATTCTCATTGTTTGTGTTTCTTCTCAGAGAGAATCAATAGATCCAGACGAGGCCTTCAGGTTGTGGCTTCAGAGGAAGCAAGAGCAGCAGCAGAGGGAAAGACAGCTGGTGGAGATTCGGAGGCTTGAGGAGGACAGTGGTTATTTGTTACACAGCCGGGAGGAATGTGAACGTGCTTTCAAACTGTGAGTTAAGCTGTTTAAAATGTACTATCTGTGGTGATTTATCTCTTTGATATGATGTAATAGTTTTTATACTATGCTAAAATTTGCAAAAGCAGAATAATGACGGTCACTCAGCACAAGTCTTAGTATTCATCTACTGAGAAGTGACATGTTTGCAATAATTAGTATTTGTAAGAATGTACAAATAAATATTGAGGTAATGTACATTATTATGGTTTTACATTTTGATGTACTACAAAGAGTATTTTTGAGCAGACAGATTATTAGAAGTTACATAACAGTGAGGAATATTTTGTCTAAGTTATATGATATAGCAGTATAGACAACTCTTGTTGTCAGCTCTTGGTATGATGTCAAAATGTGCCCAAAACACAATATAAACTTTACAGGTGAGCTTAATTTAACCTTATTTAAACTCTTGAATGCACTAGTACATCTATTGATTTGTTTAAGCACATACTGTCTCAGCCTAACTGACATAATAAACCACCAGAAAAAAGAAATCCACAAAGTGTCTGAATCTTAAATTAATCACAAAAGGTTCTGGTTACATGCCAGTTTGTATTCAAACAGCACTCTTCATTATATTGTTTGACATGAGACAAAAGCATCACCTAAGACATGACATTACAGTTTCTGTGTTGTGGTACCATACATTATCACTGACTTTTATTTAAATAAATTGTTTTAAGGTTAAGAAGTACCATTGTATAATTCTGGTATATTATTTTGGTGTAGATTAAAAATGTTGCATTTTCTCTCAATTGCACCTGAAAGTTAAATATCATTATTTCTATACGAGTAACTTATATTATCCAAGGACTCAGTGTATTAGTGTTGCCATTTTTTGGCTTTAAGGAGTTTAGGATTCTAAAATATTGGACAGGAAACGCTGGAAATTTTTACTAGTTAACTAAGATTTGAAATCCCCTTCCTGTTTCAGCTGGCTGAAGCGGAAGCGCGCAGAGAAGCGAGCCGAGCAGCACGCAGCCAGAGAGCACTCCCGCAGGTTGGTGCTGGAGGAGCGAAGGGCCCGACGTCAGAAGGACCTGTTGTGCTCAGTCAATGAAACCAAACCCTTCAGGTTCACTGAACAGATAGCTTACCGCTTTTAAAACTAGCAAAGCTTCCGCCAAGTTTATTATGTTTCCATATCACCTTCAACATGTAATCATTTGTTACTTGATCCATTCCGAATCTTTCCTGAGAATTTAATGACTTTTTGAGTTATCTTGTAGAGACAGGAGACAAACTTCGGAAAACAACCTCCTCTGCGGAGGTAACAAATAAATGATAAACCTCTTTCACACCATTTTATTCTCAGTGGCTTCATATAATACTTCATCCACGAGGCGAGTTGTGAAATATGAGGGATGTTTACTCACAGGATTTGTTTTTAATTGTTTCCATGCCGAGTTAAAATCAGTTATACCACAGTGACCTCTTCTTTGTGTAAATATATTCAGTTTTAAAAAATCCAGTCATAACATTTACTATAGCTGGAAAACATCTTTTATTGTGTTTACATATGTTTTATATTGTGTAAGACTGATCATAGTTACATGAAGCTTTTAATAAACTGCAGAAAAGATAATTTCTTACTGTGTTCTTTTCATCTGTTAACCAAAAGGAGAGCATCTGGAGAGTTTTCAGGAGTCTTCAGGCTTTCTTCATTTTGTTTTACACTTATATTCCAAAACTGGATTTATTTATTTATTTTTTGTGTGAGCAAAGGCAAACACAGCTGTTCAACATGACAAAGTAAACAAAGCTTGTTAGGATCTTCTCTTAACTTAGAAATTAAAGATGGAATTATTTAATTTACTGACAATAACTCAATAACTACAGCTATTAAAGGGTAGAAATAATTGATCAAACACACATTTCCATACTTTTTGTGCCAAGTTTAGAATGTAGAAAAAAATATGTCGTATAAAATATTTCTCGTATTTTGATAATTGAATAAAAAGAAAATGTAGAGATGTGGATTGTTTTTAGTTTTTATTTATAGGTAGGTACACATCTATTTATGTGCTACAGCATGTCATAAACACCAGAAAATAAAAGTGGCCAACCTATTAAAACAACACGGTTACATTTCAGGTTAGCATTCAGCCCTTTGTTTTCATGAGACTTACAGTGCACGACTCCCCCTGTAACCTGCATCATCAGTACAAATATACTGTATACAACAAAGAAACTTACAAATATGTATTCCTTGAAACAGGAATGATTAACATCTTTTATGAAAAAAAGTTTCTCATTAAAGGTAGACAGCCGCTGTCTAATATTCAAACACATAAATAAAGGTAAAACGTAAACACACACTCACTCTCACTGTCAACACGTAGCCAGATTTCTGTTCCGTTACAAGTGAACCCAAGCATGACTGAAAATATGTTCAGTTTCAGACATGTTGAAGAAAATAATGCTTGTGTGTATTCAGTAAAAAACACAATCTCCTCTTTAAAGTGTGAAATGAGCGCTAGCTCAGAGAAACAGTGCACTGCCTACTTAGATAATTATCATTACTGGCACAAAAATGGAAATATAAACAAACCAAAAAACAATAATGTAATGTTAAACACATATTTAACAGTACCATTTGTTATCTCAATTCTGAATAATATTTGAAATTACTGACCATTTAAAACAATTCTATGCATAATGTAAATGTTTTAACCAGCTGATGATGTCACCCAAATGCATGAATTAGCACAACCCAAAGCAGTGAAATGTCACTTCACAGTAAGTTACATGAAACATCTAAATAAAGTCTGAGATGGGATGGAGAAACAAAGGGCCAGAGGGTGAGCTCAAGTTTGGAAACAACAAAATAAAAACATTAAAATGACAACAATAATGTTAACCTTGCACTTCAAACCGTACAAAAATAGAAATGTTCTAAACCAAGAGTCGTTCAATAAATAGTTTTAGTATTTATCGAGTAGTTACACTGAACAAGATGGAGACGCTGTTTTTCTGCCTCTACAGTTCATCTCTGGGGTTAATGTTGAGGCTTTGACCCAACACAGACTGTGTGTCTAGTGCCTGGATCACTTCATCTGCCTGCAGTCTCTCCTGGAGAAGAAGAAGAGGTAAAACCAGAGTAATGCAACTCTCTGCAACAGACTGGAAAAAAAATCCAGATGTAGCTTACCAGTTCTCTGAAGAGTGGGTCCAGAGTGAACCACAGAGCCACTGCACACCTCTGCCCGCTGGTGACAGCCTTCACACCATGTGGATTCTCCCCGCCTGAGGAGAAACCCACCATCCTGCCACACTTGGGTTTGACTGATGCCTGGAGAGGACGGCAGAGATTTGAATCTGGTAAAGAAGTGACATGAATACTATCTGTGCTTATAATCTTTCATCCCAAAACAAATCTCATCTTTCCAGAGAACCATCTCACCGTGACTGTTTTGGCATCCATTTCTGTGAATATGAACTCCCCTCCTTCAAAATCTCCATTTAGATACAACAGTGCACTGAAAGAGTACGAGAGAACAGAAATTATTTCACTACATGAGATGCAATAAATAAGTTACAGTATATCCCATCAACATCTCAGAAAGAATCACACCTGTAGTCTCTGTATGTGTATGCTGGCGGCTGCTTCCAGCACTCGTTGGCATCAGGGTCTAATAGACAGTTGTCAGCATGGATAGGATGGCTCAGGTCATTCCTGTGATCTTGTTGGCCTAAGAACAAAACAATAACAACCACTAAAGGAACAAATATACAGAGCTACCATCCATCCATCCATCCATCCATCCAATAATAAATGACATTAACTGTGTGTAATGGTGCATAAGCTACCTGTGATGGCTGTCCGACACACCAGGTGTGTGTAGGAGAAGTGCAAAGTGGAGTTCAGCATGAAATAGGACTCGATAATTCGTCTTGCACGTTCGCTGGCATCGTAGAAGAGGCGAGCGCTACTCATTGGCACTCTGCCTTCGTAGCCATACTGCAGGGAGGGCAAAAGTGAAAAGGATGAAGTATAGCTTGGACTCTAGATTAGATCATGAAGTGGAGCTAGGGGAGTTTAGTATTGGGTGTACCTGCAGAGTTTTCAGTACAGTAGCTCCTTCAAACTTCTCATTGGGAGTGTGTGGAGACATCCTCCCTCTGTAACCATCCCCTGCTAAAGTGACAGCCTGGATGATGTGAACAAAACCACAAAAAAAGGAATCTCACATCATCTTACTAACCAATAATAAAATATTTCTGTCCACTAGTCCTTTTTCCATGATATATAATGTCCTCACATGTGCCAGGTTTCTGAGATCTGCACACTCGTCCTCAGATATGACGTCATCAAACAACACCCGCTGGCTCCCATTCAAGGCCATTGAGTTCTGCACCAGCTGTACACTGTCGTACACTAAGGGCCCACCTGCACAGATTACAGAGCAGTGTGTAACATGGTATCTTTGCATCTGTCAACATTTTAACTCACAGTTTAAGTCATCTGGGGAAACACTTTCAAAGGGTTACCCTCTTTGAGCTGCTGTGAAGCAATGGCAGTGACATTTTTCCTCTCAGAGATGGGGGCATACACCATCCAGCCATCTGTGCCAGAGGGAATCCTGCGAGCAAAAGAAAGCAAAAGGCCCAGATGTCATATGATATAAGACGTATGATGCTAAGCAGCAATAACTGATTATTTTAAACTACCAGGACTATTAATACTGTTTATCTGAGGTGGTGATTTCTACACTGCTTATAATACAAAGTGTTACCTGATCCTGTGTGAAGATCTTTTTCTTATTGAAAGCTAAGCACATCATGATAATAAACATCTTTATAAACCAGATTTGTAACTACAGATAATGATATATAATAATTAAAATAAATAAGTGGCAACAGTGGTTCACTTCTTCTGGCACACCAGGTAGTTAAACCCACCTAAGTAATGTTGTTAATGAACCTAATTCCTGTTTTTGTTTATGGCAGGGTGAGTTGTTTCATCTACAATGCTACTACTTGACCACGGTGTGGTTTTACAATGTCAAATAGCATTTCTAACAAACTCTTGCTTCTAAAAAGACCCCTTGTTGAGGAACCTTTCTGCCACGGCTATGTATAAAGCTTTTACTGACGACAACAAACTACATCTACAACCTCATTTTCTTTTTTATCAAATCAAAATACAATCAGATTTTATTTATAAAGCACTTAGCACAAAGTGCACTGCATAAAACACACCACTACAAGTTTCATAAACATACACCTGATCATAATCTCTCTCACATTCACTCATATACACACATAACCCCTCCCTTCTGTCTCCTCTACTGAATATTACTATGCAAATAAACATCTGGGTTGACACTGCTGTTACAAACACATCTGTCATTATCTCATTGTGCTTCCACTAGAGTCAGTCAGTTTTAATAATCCTTCACTGGAAACTATTCCATCGTGATGGGCAAAGGGCTGAAGAAATTTGTGAGCATGAAGTAGAACCTAGATGATAATACTACATACACGTTTCAGGCGTTTTTACCTGTTTGAGTTGTCCCTTCCACCTGTGCTGCTCCAATAAGTCTGCAAGAGAGAAAAAGAGAACTCAGTAAGGGACATATATAATATTTTAAATACCACATACACAGCCTGCTGCCTCTCTGTTGGTGTGTCCAGTAGGTGGTGGTGTTGGCCAAATGGAAGGTGTACTGTGGCTGTGCCAGACACCTGTTACCCTAGTTTAGGTCAGTCGGCAGCAGGCACACATTAAGACACTAGCAGGAGATCTGCTCCACATCAGAGGCATATGGCTGCTTTAACAATGACCGCCTGTTAAATAACAAAATATTTCCTCATATCTGGGCAAAACTGAACATTTCAGAGCAGTGAATATCAGCAGTTTGTTGTGAGGTTTTGAATAAACATGAACCATTAAAGCCGGATTCTGCTAGCTCACCGCTTCTGTGAAGTCTGCACCCATTATTTTGCTGCCAATCAGAAGGAGCTCGAGTTCCTGTTTATGCCTCCTTAGGTATATTTCTGCTTCCTGCAGACACAGATACACACATACAACCACACAATGGTTTATAATGACATCAGTGAATAGGAGTTTGCAGTTAAACGCATTCTCTCAGACTTGCAGTTACATTTTAACACCAGTATTAGGACTGATAAGAGATGCCATGTCACAACTCCTTAATTTTTTTTTCTTTTGTGAAGCACTTTTTGATGCATTTCATGTATAAAAAGTGCTGTTTAAATAAAGTTGGATTTGATTTAACGCGACGTGTCACTTTTCCATTAAGTTTCATAAAATTGGAGGTTAACAAGGCAACTTCTGTTGTGTTTTTGTGAACATCAAAGGCAGATAGAATCAAATGAAAGTGTTGTGAACATATTTGGGTGATTTCTCACTTGTATCTTACATGTGGATCCTTAAAAATAAGCAGTGAATTCCTGTTCATAGATCAGTGCTGTGGTGAAGAGATTTCCCTCTCACACCATAAACAACTCTTTCAGCTGTGGGGATGTGTATTACGAAACCTAAGCAGCCTGCAGCAGTTTCCTTTTCTGCCAACTTCCAAACACCCAAAGTCAAAATTGTTTAATAGACTTTTGCAAGCGCCCCCTTTTCCTCCTCCTCTTGAGTTCCTGAAAGGCAGGATTCTTTGGCAGGGAGCAAGTTGAGCCTGGCACTGATGTCCAGGAGTTTACGAAATAAGCTCCCTGAGGCAAGAAGGGAGAGGAGGCGATCTGTAGGATAATTACTGCGCTGCAAACTCACAGGACTGGAAAGATTGGACAAGTGGAAAAATATAAGCAATGACAAAAAAAGATTTACACACGTTGCTTTTCAGTGGTTTTATCTCCACACACACCGACACTTTGTCAGACAGTACTTGGAAAGTACCGTTTCTAATGAGAAGCAGGTTTCCAAAAAGCGGTGTGTGCTTTGGAGTGAGAGACGAGGATAACCAGCCTGACAGGCACACACTTTACTTTGAATTATTCTGAGAATAATGAGACAATGGGACAAACTTTGGTAAAAGACTTAGTGCTGGATTGAGAAAAGCAAACTTTTAGAGGTACAAGTTGCTAGTTCGTTCATTAAAAACAACAAAACTGTTGCAGCATCTTGTTTTCTGTCAAATAAACACGTCTTCTCCTCATGTCTCTTAATCTGTGTCTCCTTCTTATCGTCCTTCTCGGCCCCAGTCTACGTAAGATAGTTTTCTCAGTTCAGAGCTCAAATCCTGAGAAGGCAGCAGCTGTTAGATCTCGTTTATGTGTGTGTGTGTTTTTTTATCTGGAAGTTTCCAAAGTGTTCCAGTAAAAGTGCAGTGATTTCTGCAGCAGATCAGGTCATCCAGATGAAGAGAAAAACAACAGATTTCTCAGTTTCAGTCCTGGTCTTTTATATATTCTGTCATTTTAAAGTGATTATAGTGACCTGGCATCGGACTTCTCTCTCTGTTGCCTTTATTGATGTAATTTTTCTCTCTCTGTCCACTTTTCTGTCTCCTTCCACAGTTAAATCAAAGCTAAAAAACCTCTTTTACAAAAAAAGAGAATTAAAAATTCACTATCAACACTCCCCTCTTCAAACTACACTACCAGTCAAAAGTTTGGACACACTTTTCCAAATAAATCCACTGGGAAAGTGTGTCCAAACTTAACTGGTACTGTATCTCCTCACAACCTGCTGCGGCCCGGCGGATCCTGACCTCTCTTGGTTTGCCATCATGTCCCAGCACTTCTCTGTAGAAATCCACATTGTCCATCATGAACTCTTCTTCTTCATGGAATAAAAGATAGGTCAGAGCACACTGCAGCGCATCCTTCCACCTGTTCCCTGCACAGAAAATAGGACACATTAGGCAGCTGAAGTTACATCTATAGAGCTGTAGTTTCTCTCTCTCAAACACACATCTGAACCATGGATGTACTTGATGACCTGTTTTTGTGAAAAGGGAAATTGTATCTATTGCTGCTGACATACCAAAACTATTACTACCATAGACATAAAAGGCTGTTCTGTGGTTGACATGGTGGAAACAACACACACATAAATGCACAGGTCCCAGGAGCTTACTACAACAGCCGGTGATAAAGTGAGGTACTGCCGGGCTCTCTTGTGATCATCCTCGCTCTGAGCACATAAGCAAACACAGCCTGACATATTTAGCCTCAAACACAAATCCACAACACACACCTTCACCTCACCACTTTGCGATGTAAGTCTACACACACAAACACTTAACTGAAGACTTCCTGCCTAGGCCGAGACAGTGAATGTGTTGCTGTGAGCTGCATGTGCCCAAGTCAATAAGAAGCTCAGAGCTCAAACAGAAAAATGCAACTGAAGATTTATTTAAGAAACTACAAGCAGTCAAGCACAATTAGTGACTGCTGAGTGACCAGTACAACAACAAAGTGAGGCTGCTGAGGGTTAAAGGCAGCCAGTAATCCTACCTTAGATTTCCAGCATCTCACAATAATACTGGGGTTTAAGTTAAAGCACCTACAACCAGCAAGAAGCCTGATCTTTGTTCCAGCTCTCTTATTTAAGCCATATGTTTATGGTTCACTAAGTATAATCTGAGGATCTCACATCTTAGCAGACCATTTTTCACAACTGCACCGATTTTTCTTTGGCCAACTTTTTTCTTCCTATTAGACTTTTCACACTCAAACACAAATTCAGGCTAAAGCCTCAGCATTAGCCAGGATGCAGACACAAAGCAGTAATGTAAAAAGAAACTCCGAGCAGGGTGCGGTCCTCTCTGGACTGACTCAACCTGTCTGCACTACCCTGTGCTCACCTTGAATGCATGCATGTGTTTGGAGGTACATCCAACCTCTTTGTTCATACACTAAACACAGTTAGATTTAAGCACATAGACTTTGGACTCACTCTGTCTCTGGATCTCTTTAATGCATTTTCCAGGACTTCTATTGTCCTACCACCAGCCACTCTATTCACACACCTGTTCAGACTTGCCTTCTCTTTGTGAGTGGGCAAGCCTGAACAATATCAGTCAGTTGATGTTTGTTTTCATGTTTATTCCAGTTTTAACTGTTTTGTCATTATTTACAACATGTCATTGATTTTCTGTCATTTTTATTGTATTTTGCACCCTATCTGTACCTTGATTGTGAAGAAAGGCACCTACAAATAAAATGTATTATTATCATTGTTTACCTTTGAAATATGCAAACTGAAGGTAGTCATAGTGCAGAGGCAGGTAGTTCTCCATGGGTGAGAGGCGGCCTGGCCGTGTTGCCAGGTCTCTGATACACTCGTGTTCACAGTGCAACACCTGAGTAAAATGATCTGTAACAAAATGGTACTGGGTCAGCTTACAGATTAAACATCTTTTTGAATATAGAATAAATTATACTTTAATTAAAGCCTGCAAAACTAAACTTGACTGGCTGAATTTCCTTACAAATTGTAACCAATGTTCTCAGAGAAAGCTAGGCATGAAACCAATGCATCACAGGATAAAGTGCCATTTAGACCAGATCATGGCTGTTAAAAGATCCAGTGATTTTATGATGTTGGCTTTATATCATTTAAAAATTAATCAGAGAATGAATGTATGGATTAATAGTGTTTTTCAGTTCTGGTCCTGACCTGCTTCCCTGCATGTATTAAAGGTTATCCTACTGTACTTCAACACATCTGAATGAAATGAATGGCTCATGAACATGCTGACAAAGAACACGATGAGGAAGATGATGATCTCAATCATGTGTGTTGGAGTAGGAACATGGAACATGGGTGGAAACATAAATTGGTCTTGACATGATGAAGTGATTTTAAATGTTCTCCGGGCTGTCCAGTTTCAGTGGAGAATCTGTTCTGGATTTGCATAAACATGTTTGTAAAAAAATTAGATGGTACAGTGAGTTTGTTCCACTAATCTGTACCAAATTAAACAGAGTTAAGTCAAAATCACAGAATTCCCCTTTAACTTGGTGTGTGTGTTGCACCAAGCTCTTGTATTTCCTCAGGCGAGGATAAGCACTGTTTGTTCTTCTTTTGAAGAATCCAGATTTTACAGGGTGCTACATATCATTTCCTTATGTCCAGCACTAGGAAGAGAGCCAGCAGTGTGGGTAATAGCACACTTCTAAGTCTGTGTGTTTGTTGTGAGAATGTGTGTACAGTGAAGTCACTCTGAGTCTTGAGCAGCTGCAGCAACCTTTCTTCACTCTTAAAATGGAGAAGTTGATGCATTTTGATCCCTTTAAGTCTCAAAGGAAAACAAATCTGAATTGTGCAGAACGGCAGAGGGACTGATGTGGGTCAAAAACTGGAATTAAACTCCTAAAGACTAAAACTACTCTATTCCTTTCTTTTTATCTCGTTAACAGCAGATTGCATTACTATAACAAACACACATCTTTGCACAAATAAACATTAGGTTCACAGACTCTTTCATAGCCGTGCTATGGAAAATAATCCCCTTATCTAGGTGAAACAAAGCCTGGCCAAAACTAATTAGTCGTCTTTCAGTGTTTATGCAAACCAGGCATGTGCATGTGAGACAAAGCATACTTGTCAGTAATTAGACTGGAGCTACTGCTAGACCAGCATCAGTTTCCAGAGAAGTCCTAATTCATGTTTATAAAAGTGCCATTAACTGAGACGCATGTATCTGACAGTATTGTGTAATAATGAGTTTTGTTATGGATGACTTCACTCCAGACATATCTCATTCTATGCATGACATCAAGCCAAATTATTATTTTTTTTGGTATAAAATTGATAAAACAGGACATATAATGGAAAATTAAAGCCTCCTATTAAAAATGTGTGACCAATATCTGGAAATGAATAGTTATATTCATAGTTTGTGGCACAATAAGCTTTTTTGCAATTCAGGTGATTTTTCTTTAATCTTCAGAAACCAGGCTGCTGTTCTGGCTGGAATTCAACCCGTTTTGTAGAAGACTGTAAACTCACAATCCCACAACAACCTGAGCATAGCTGATGGGTCTGAGGGGGTCTCAATGCACCAGCATTCAGTGGTGCTCATCCAATCCAACTTGTTTTGTCTTATCCATATTATTATTTGCACCATTTTTAAATTCTTAAGACTCATAAAATGAAATCATTTTCCCAGCTGGAGAATTTACTGAAACATCCAGCACAACCATCAATTCCAAAATCAATATATTGATAGCTGCACACAGATCTGCTGGCTTTGGTGTGTGCAGTGCCTCTTCAATACTGAAGTCTGCATGTTTCAATTAGTTCTTGTTGTTTTTCAAAGTAGCAATCATTTACGTCCTTGTAAAACTGATTTTGTGCAGCTTTAATTGACAGTATGATTAAGAATATAAGTGATTTTATTTTTCATCTGTGCCAAGCAGCTTCCAGCCATATTTGAACATCTCATGAGCATGACGGCCTCATCCAACCCTCTCAAGGCTCTTTCAGGAGAATCCATTCCAGCTCAGGTTTAAAGAGGTCTGTCTTTAGGTGCTGGTGTATACCCCATAATAGGCTGATAACAAAACCCAGCAAACCACCTAAACAAACATTTTCCCCAACATTTAATAGACTTCATCAAAGTTTATAAAAACCACCTGCAAATTAAAACACAGTGAGGCATCAACATCCATCTGCTTTAGTTCCCATCACAAGCAGTAATGTGTTAACTTTAGTTATAAACATAAAAGATCAGTCACTGTGGCACATAAATACACCAAACAGTCCCTTTATGTTTGGGTCTGGGTCCAGGAATTGTAATGTAATGAGGAAGCATCTATGCATATGTTTCGTTTTGTGCCATGATAACGGTGCTGACAAAGTTTTTAATCTTACCCGATACAAGTTCATGTAGGCTGTAACGGTAGCGGAGGTGATCATGGCCCTCAAACCTCTGTGACTCCTGGCACAGGGCGCGACACTCCACATCAGCTTTATAATACTCCACCAAGGCTTCTTCGAACAGAGCAACAGCTCCTTCGTAATCGCCTCTGTCGTACAATCGTACTGCCTCTGTAAAGGAGCGCTGTGATGAGAAAGACAGAGGCAATGATGGGAAAAAGGAATCACGGCGCAAATGTTCAGCACAGATAACATCCACAGTTATGTAAATAAACTGCAGAGAAGCTTTTACAAGTTTTCTGTTGAGCCTCAATTTCTCCAGCAGCTTTGCAGTAAACGGTGAGGGGGGAAGCTGATTTGCAGCCAAAGAAAACAATAAAAAGCTACAGACAAAGCCAAAACTCGTCAGTGTTCAGAGCTCCACCACAACAAGCACTTAAAGGCTTCACTGAGTTTCCAGTTATTACACTGTAAAGACCATTAACGCAACAGCCACTTAGAGCAATGGCTGCTGTACTTTCCAGCTTTCAGAAAAAGTGAAAGCACAGACCCAACTTTTTAAAAACTCATTAAAATATGCATAAACGGTCAAAGATCACACAAAGGTCTCGCAGATCAAGATGTTCTGTCTTTACCTGGTGAGGCCTGGCTTCTCTGTCCACAAAGTGTTCTTCATTGACTCCCTGAAGGGCTTTGTACTGCTCCAGGTCCTGGCCCATCTCCACATGTTCCGGATTGGCTTGGAAATAGGTATGGGCTGCAGCAGCCGCCTTCTCAGGCTGCTGCAACTAGAAAAAAACAAGCAGAAAAAAGAAGAAAAAGGGATGTTGTTGTTATGATAACTGCAGGCTTTAGCTGTGGGTTTGATGTGTGTGTGATGTGACTGTGGGTTTCCAAAACTGAGGAATTCCAGGTACAAATTCACTTTTACACCAGAGTAACCTGATTTAAAAGCATCCAGGTCAATTTAAAATGAGAAACTAAGACTAAGACCATGCCACTTTATAAAACTTCTTTAAATTATCTTCCAAAGCTTCATCTGCAAGAGGAAGCTGACTATTTGAAAGAGAAAAAACCAGAACTTTTCTTAAAAATGGGGATTTGGCAAGTCATTCTGAATCTCCTTTAAGCAATATATTAAAATTTTTGTTGGTCAGAACAGAGAAAACGCAAGATTTAGGAGGCTGTGCTGTTCCCATCCACATCCTGTTATTAAAAGAGAGCTGCCATCATTTCAGCTAACATGATAGATGAGCTCTTTGCACTCTTAGCATATATAGACTTAATGGCTGCTGTAAGTAATATCATAAAATACTCACCAGAAGAATTCAGTCCATGACCTAAGAAATGTATGTAATATAAACACACACTAGATTCACTGTTGGAGAGTGTAAAAACAGGAGGAAGAATTCCATTCATAGCTGTTACACTCTAAATAACATTTCTGATTAGTAAAAATGTTTTTACATATTGTTTATTACGATAGTTTTTTATCTTAGAGAATCCATGAGTTAAAACCTCAGAATGAAACCTGCATCCACTGGTGAAGGTATCAGAATGCAGACTGAATGTGTGACTATATTTCATTAAAAAAAATTTAATTATATACCTGAAACTGTTGCAGAAAGAGTTACCCTGATTACTTTATTCCTCTTTGTTCTTTGCAACATAAATAAATCTTAAAGAATTTGAGAAAGTGCCAAAAGGCCAGACAAGACAATTAAAGAAAAATGAACAATGAAGATTTTTGTAGTAGGTAATCTTTTACAATCTTGATTCCATTTCATACCTTAAAAAACAAAGAACTCAGGCATGTGTGTTAGATAAGATTGTGATCATGCTCAAGCTACAGCACGACCAGACCCGACTCTTAACCTGTTAACTGCTTTTTTTTTTTACATTTCCATGCTTGTTTAAAGAAATCCAGAAATTCTAAAATAAAAAAAATTAATATCATAGGCCTATGTTGTGTGATGTTGACTGATATGGATCATAAGTAAAAAGATGAGAGAGAGAGTGAACAGAAAGAAGAGGTAAACTGTGAGAGCCAAAAAAAAAAAAGAAGAAATCTGGAGACAGAGGTTGCTGTCTGTTGGATATCTCCTGCAGAGACATATCACTGGTTTATTTAAACCCTTCAGCTTCAGGTGTAAACTTAAAGCAGATTCTAGTGTTTCACACTCTTTACCACTACTGAGAAGCTCAGTCTGGCCTGGATACCAAAATCATAACCAAATTCTCAACACAACCTGCCTCGTGTTCTGTCACTCTGCACTAACTATAAACCAGACATGTATGGAGCTCGCTGATCAAATTGTTATGTTCATCCCTGAAAGATTTGGAGAATCTCTAGCTTAAAAAGTGGAAAGTCCTTTTCTGCAGATGTGACAGTAAAACAATGTGCATTGTATTTTCTGCAGGCAACATGAACATGCTCCAAAACTCTGCACATCTCATGAGACACATCATGCAATATGAAAGAAGCAGAAAATCGTTAGTCTGTAAACAGACCACTTCTAGCACTGTTTGACGACATTGCATCTGTTTCATGTTGCAGAACAAGCAGCAGAGGAGAAAAGCCCAGCATGATTTGCTTGATTAGCCCTAAAAGGCCAAAGGGAGAGGCGGCATTGAGAGCATTCCTGGCAGGATCACCTGGCTGGAGCCACCAGGAGGCATACAGCATGACTGACCAGTCGTCTGGGAAGAATGTTTTATCAAGTATGCAACCAGAAATAATCCAATTCCAGAAGCTAAGACAGATGAGCTGGCAAAAATATGTCTAAGAGTTTAAAAGCATCCAATCAAAATATCATTTCTGGGAATGACTAATGAGAACTAACAAAACAGGGAACAGCACACATTTAGAAAATATAGTTTCCTCCTGATGCGCATTAAATTCAGCTACTTTTAGTCCAAATATTTTAATCCACCCATGTTCTTTATAGCTTGAGTTTCAATCTCAGCTTTCTGAAAAGCCATCTGGATTGTATTGGACGTCTCACATTTAAGAATCAGACACAAAACTGCAATGCCATTTCCTGATGAAAAGGAAACAAGTTAAAACCATTTTGCTGGCTGCTTTCCTCAGGAAGTTACACACTAATGCAGAGATAGACTGAAATAAATCGAAGTTGATCAAAATGTTGTCTGGATCACTTGAGTGCACACGAGGACCTGGAACATTAAAAGCAGATGAAATGAGCTTGAATGAGGGTGGATCTTTCCTCTGATCGATGGCACAACCCCAAACACACACATATTTTTGTCACATGTCCTCAGGGTCAACATTGTTCACGCCTCCCTCAGAAATGTTAGCTCGTGCATCACTTGTTTAGGTCTTTCTCTGAGATGAGAGTAAACAGCACAGACCACAGGAAATGTGTCATCCAAGGAAAGTTTCTCTGCAGCTTCTACTGACTTCACCTTCCTCGTCTTCCTCCTTCTCTGGTAACTCCAGAACACAATACTACTCCAATAAGTACCAGATCTATTCTTTTGTGAACTGACACATAATAAGAGCAGGTGAAATTCTGATATAACATATTTCCCCCTTAAATAAAGAAATGATAATAATCATGGTAGAATTTCTACAAATCAGTCAGAAGTCAAATAAGAATATAAAAAATGAATAAGCATGGTAAAGTATCCTTTCACTGAACCCTGAAATTTCCTTAAGTGACTTCCTCTTCATAATTTACAACACTCACCTTTATTAGTTAAGGCTCGCTAACTGGCCAGCTACTTGTTTCATTTGTTTTGTTTTTGTGGATAAATAAATTGAGCAGAATTTATTGTACCAGGCTGTGAAAGTGGTCTGGTTAATTATGTACAACACTGTGGTTGTCTTAACTTTATAAATAAAGTTGAATTGAAGTCAAGGCATTAGGATGAATCCATAAACACATATAAATACAGTGTATCAAACTGAACAGAGAAAAGCCCTGGTGGTCATTGGTTGAAGGTGAGTCAAAGTGTGTAATAGAAAACAGCCTAAAACCAACTAGATTCATCAGCATGTCAATGTTTCACTAAGGTTTGGCCTGTCTATTGGAAAAAAAATGGCAGTTGTGGAAAAAATTTGTAAAAAAATATCCCATTGGAGCAATGGCAATTACATGAGCAACACTCCACCATTAGCTGTGGGGCTGGAGTAGTGCCCTTCCAGATCCGAGCTGAGGAGTGGAGCTTCAACTACATGGGTTACTGGAAGCACCACTTACACCATTAATTGTTATTTATTTTACTAATACTTGCAATATAATTACACTAAACATGCATGCGCACATAACACCAATAAAATCGCAAATGAAACTAAAGACAAGGTATACATGTCTTTTCAAAACAAATTTCTGTTATATCGATGGGATAATCCATATGCAGTGCCTTATATGCTGCAACCTGCTCTACAAGACCCTTTGGACACTCTCCACTCTTGTTTAACGAAATGACCAAAAACTGCATGGAAATGAGTGAGAAGGAAACAGATACAACTACCACCAGTACTTCATTAAATACTCTGAAATTTTAGCTGCTGTTGTGATTGCAGAAAAAGTAAATTCACTAACCTTCTAGAAGTTCTAAAATGAACATTTGAGCTCTTACAAACATCTGTAAAATGATTTGCTAGGCAATTCTAACCCCACATTGATGGCAATGGTGTACCCTGCCTCTAGCATGCTAATTGTTGGGAAAGGCTCCAGTATCCCTGTGACCCTGAAGTGTACTGAGCTGTAAAGAAAATGAATGAATAAATAAAAGTGTTTTGATCAAGTTACTACAGATTATAAAGTTAGTTGTTGTTGTTGTTAGCTATACAAATAGCAGGAGTGTGAGTGTTGATGTAAATCCGGTATTTCACTCATGCTTAACTGCTTTTCATTTACATTTACTCTGCTTCAAATACAGTCCCTGAACATTTGGCACAGCTGAACATCTCATCTGAAGTCAGTTCGGACTTTGATATGCAGAATTTAAACCAACAGCCACACAAACTCTGCCATTAAAAGCAAATCTTTGAGCGCATTTAGAAGTTCAGATCTTGTGCATTTTCCCTCCCACATAATTTCATAGCAGCACCTGCAGTGGTGAATGACTGCTTCTCAGTCTGAGCCCTCGATGTGCCATCCTGCCAGTCTGAGAGGAGAGTGCTTGATGTGGCCGCAGCGTCATGCCAAGTCAAACTCACATTAGCACGCTCCTACAGGCCTCCTGCTTGATTCACAGAATATGTAAACAGCCCTGAACTGGTGCCACATAAACAAAAAACCTTTCTCCCAATACCACAGTGAAGCCACTTATACACACCCTCCAGCAGAAGTTACTTTACCATTACAAAAAAGAGGGACACTAGCAACAGCTGTGCTAGGTTAGTGTCAAACCTGTGCTGAGCTGAACACCTGAGGAGAGATGTTTCAGATTTTATATGGTTTCCATGAGGCCGGAAACGTCTGGTGAAGACAGAAATGAGTGTTCATGTTTGCTGTGGGGGAAAACACAGCTGCAATAAATGTCAACAAGAAGTAAACACCTTCATCATGTACCGACAGGATAACATACCAACAAATCTTCCCAACATTGTGCAACAACACGCAGACTTTATTTGCTTACCTTCTTCACAAAATGTTTGTTCGACCAAACGGATGTAGAGCTGAGGTGAATTTCTAGCTTAAGTACCTCTTATTTAGTCTCTAATGTCGCTGTCATTTTTCTAATGAACCTTTTAGTATAAATATCTGAAAATCAAACCAAGTCTCAAACAAAAACAAGCAAAAAACCAACACATATAAAAATAGCACTACATAAAATACCACATAGAGCTCAGCGTGATCCAGAGAACATTGTGGGACATGATTTCAGTGACACAGGAATGTTTTCCCCTTATTTAACTGGAATTACAACTGTTGCAGTTTCTTGTGAATTAGATTAGAAAAAAACAAATAATTAGAAACTACTGAGGATTAAGAAAAGCTTATGGTTTGATTTAAATGCTGTCTTTAAAATATGTGTGATGACAAAGACACACTAAGGGACATGAAAGACTCTCGTCTGGTTTGGATGAAAGAGTTTCACATATGGCTGAGAGATGAGATGACAAATTTCCATCAAACTCAAATGGCAGTTCTTTTCTCTGGTGGCTGATGTGGACCTTTCCTCTCTGCTAAGACAAATGAAGCTGACAGTCATGTGATAGTAAAACCTAACAAACATCTCATGCAACCGCAGCCTTTGTTTAAACATGAATAATGTTGCACTGTGGGTCACTGTGGTTATTACACATTTTGTTGCAATACTGGGTCAAAAAACACCTTAACTACTTGTCCAAATTATTATTCTCACTGACCGCTTTCAAGCCAACACTTAAAATATGAATTTAATAAGGCTTCCTGATACCATACTAGTCAAACGTATGATGTACCCCATTAAGGTTCAGCTTTCTGTATGTGACCACAATACTTTATTATATCAGTTTATCATGCCTAAAATTTTGTCAATATCACAAATTCAATCATATTTGGGTTTAAATAGATTCACAAGTGAGTAATTGATATGATTTATCAATGCAAATCTATGTATTGGTACATTTTTTGTAGTGATTTATATATAAATTTAATCCACTTGACAGTTTTATAAACATAACTTCAAATTATTTAAGTAGCAAAACTAACTTCCCAAACTTCCTCCAGTTTGACAAAATCATCTCAATATTTTCACTAGAAAGGCCACACAAACATTTATGCTTTCACAAGCTGTGCAAAAAGCAACACAAGTGCACACACACACATATGAACACACACACACAGATAATCCAAAAAGAAAAAAAACTCATTGCAATATATAAGGACAGTGTTTAAATAATGAATAATGATCATGCATACCATTTGCAGGCACCTTCATTGTCCTGTTCACAAGCCTACACCCTCCTCTTCTTCCTAATAGCCCACCTGAAAGTCTTTATGACTTTAAAACATTTTCCTTTCTTGCTTCACTCTGGCAAGACAGCTTTGAGTACTCCACACGGGTAAAAATACTCCAAATTCATCTCATAGCTGCTGTTCAATAATTCCAATCAGCCCTTTAAATCTTGGCCTAAACCACCAGGAAACACGCATTAAAAGTCTCAGTACTTCTACTT
Source organism: Pseudomugil gertrudae (assembly GCA_037177535.1). Taxonomy (NCBI): domain Eukaryota; kingdom Metazoa; phylum Chordata; class Actinopteri; order Atheriniformes; family Pseudomugilidae; genus Pseudomugil; species Pseudomugil gertrudae. The sequence continues at coordinate 13,622,320 of JBAMHV010000015.1, read as the reverse complement.
TCAGTACATTGTGACCTTCATCTTGAACATAATCCAGCAGAAACATCTGCAAAAGTGACAACGACGCTCTTACACAGCCAAAAGTTTTTTAAGTGAGAGAAGTTGTGTCTGTTTCAGAAGGTCAGCCTGATGCAGGAATGTAGAGGAAAGATTGTCACATTACAACAAACCTAAACATTACTGCAGCAGATGTGGAGGAGCAGGGTCTGCACATCACTACAAACAACCAGAGAGAGCGGGGACCAAAAGCTTTTGTATTATAATGTTTATAATGTTTCACACATACATTGTGTTCAAAACATTTTAGCCATCTTTGTGGAGCAGGAAGTATTTTAAATGGGAACAAAATTAAATCCCTTGTAAACACAGGGGGGGGCAGCAAATTTACTTTCACTGAACAAATATTTGTGTGTCTGGTCAGTGGTCTTAGGTTTGGTCTTTACTCTGTATTTATACCCCCCAAAACAAGCAAATATAGCACAAAATATGCTTTTCTGCTTTAACAGAAGACTTTAGGTGCAGAGTATTTAAGGTGGACCAAACAAAGTCAAATACTAAGCAGTTATGACATCACATGGGGGAGTTTTTATAAAAAAGAAAATCAGAGTGAGGAGTTTATGATGATTTTAGTAAAAATGCCTTTTCTGTGGTTTAGACCAGATTTTGTAATAGTGCTGACTTTAAATTCAGAACTTTATTGGTTTACACCCAACATCTTAACCAATTTACACTCAATATATCCTCAGTGTATGATCTTGATCTCAAAGTTCTCGATGATGGAGAAATTAGGATTTTGTCCAGGGGTGTGGACTTGAGTCAGATGACTTGGAATCAAGTTAGACTTGAGTCATGAATTTAATGACTTCAGACTCAACAAATTTATGAACGACTTGCAACTCGACTTTGACTTTCACTGAAATGACTTGTGACTAAACTTTGACTTTGAGCTATTGGGCTATTTGATTCAGAAGTAAAGTTAGCAAGTCAAAGTTAGCTAGCTAGTTTTAGCTTAGTAACAGAATATTAGCATGATGCTCACAGCAATCCAGTGAGTCCACACTTGTACTACAAAGTAAACATTTTTTTGTGTCTAGCACAGACTCCACTTTAGTCAGAATACAAAGACATGCTATATAAGTTTTAACAGACTATAAATACTACAGCAGAGATATAAGATGTGCCCATGTTAACGTCATTCACTTTTCTGAAAGCTTCCCTCCCACTGCTGAACTGGATAAATGGAAATAACATATTCTGCTAATATTTTACAGGACTGTGTATTGTAAACACAAATATTGAATTTCAAAAAAGTGCTTAAATAAACAAGCACAAATTTCAGAAAAATATTATTTTGTATAAACTTTATATTTCATAATTACATAATTTGATAAAGATCTCACGGTGACTTGGTTGTGACTTGAAACTCAGTATTAAAGACTTATACTTGACTTTGGACTTTTTGTCTTGACTCGGGACTTGCTAGTCATGACTTGGGACTTACTTGTGACTTGCTACACAATGACTTTGTCCCACCTTTGATTTTGTCAAGTAAAAGACATGTTTTCACTTATTTTCCATCACCTATATTTTGGGAGTGTCCAAGTCCGGTCCAGATGCAGCCCTGCTCCCACACACCTGAATCAAACGAATGCCTCGTTACCAGGCCTCTGCAGAGCTGGGACACATCCGGATGAGGCAATTGAGCCGTTTAATTCAGGTGTGTTAGACATAGGGTCAGAGTTAGCAACAGTGCCAGAAGTTCTAATGAAACAGGTCAATGGTACAATGGTTTAATCGTATGTGAAACTAAATCCAGTAAACCAGAAGCAGGCTTCAATCTACTTTGGTTTCAAATCCAGCAAGAACTTTTATGATGAGCTAACATAAACTCCATTAACATAGTAATTATCTGCTGCAGGCACAGAATGCACACAAAGGGCTCATTTTGATAAACCACAAACTCTTTTTGCTGGTTTGCTCTCATAACTTGTACTCAGTCAAAAGCAAATAAATGTTTTCTCAAACACTGACAAATTGTACATTTGTAAAGAAACCAGATAGAAATGGCTCGTTTAAGAGAGGGATTAAATAAAAGGTCCCATCTAAAATGCTTTCCAGCTGTAAATTATGCAAAGCTGCAACAGTAAAGATGCCCCAACATGGAACAACATGCTTAAGAAGTCCACTTTAAATAAACAACATGTTAGAATTTCTTAATTAAAAACTAAAAATGTGACTGAGTGTGTGCTACTTTCTGGGTTTAAAAATTACTGCATTTTTTTTACTGAAATCTGGCATCAACTTGTGTTCTCAGTGACTTGAATTCAGTTTTTTATCATTCTCTAATGATTCACACACATTAAAAACTGATGAAATAACACCAGTCACTGAAAAATACCCAATTACATGTAGCCCTCTAAAAGATGTCAGACATGATCCAGGCAACATCTGGAATGCTGCATCCATCTCTGAGCGGAAATATGTAGCAGTTTCTGTCAACAAAAGATTTTTAATTTGTTTAACCATTAATATTTTAATTATCATTTTCATGTGTATGATTAAGATGTATTAGTTAGAGGTTTGATCTTAAATATAGGGATCCTATTGGTAAGATGATCAAGGCAGTTCATTAAAATTATGAACAAATTATTAAATTAGAACAGGACAAGCGAAATATCTTCATCTTCTCTGAGAAAGTCGTTGCGGCTTTGTTGCAACAGTGTGCTGGCACAATTGCCTGGCAACAGGAAGTTTGTCTAAATGGCTGATTAACTTTCCATGAGGCAAACACCCCACTTCCTCCTCCTCCTCTGGATCTTTTCAAAGGCACACAGCACTTTGATTGATGATTCCAGGAATTCAGAAATTCCTGGAAGTACCATGTCTGTTTTTTAAAATGTTTACATTGACGATGTCAGCGTATGTCAGTTATGTCTGAAGATCTGAAGATGATCATTATTGAACTTTTTCTTCAACATAGCAACGGGAGCAAATACAAGGAGTCAGAAGGAGCTTTTGATTTATGTGCCATACTAATTGGGAAGATAAACATTGCAACTCCTACAAATTAACCTCTCAATCATGAATGCTTTCGTCTCATTTGCTAAAGTGTAGCTTTCATGGACAAGTAACTGCTCCAGCACACACTCGCATGCCTTATAATATCTTTACTGTACTCTGGTGGTGGAAGTCAATCGCCTCATGAACTCAGCTAAGCAAACCAGACAAGGGTTTGTTTACCCGCTACTGATAATTCAAGTAACACTTGATGAACACATGATCTCAAACTCATAATTTCCCCCCCGATCAAGTCAGGAAACCAGCCAGCCAGACAAGGTGTACATTACATGCAATATGGTTAACACATCAAGCACAAGCTGTGTGTGTGTGGGGTGGGGGTGATGTCACTGGTTAAAATTGTCTTCTTTAATGTGCTCTCTCCCTGTCTTCACCGCTCTGTCCATTACACTACCCCTGTGCTGCTCCTCAGCCTATTCCTGCTGACAGCTCTTCACACTGACCTCTTTCTATGAGTCCTGGGCCACAACATGTTCCTCCTATAAGGTCACGTCAAAGGAATTCTTCAGAAAAACCTCACCACCGCTGCCATTAAAAAGCCTCTTTCATTACAAATGTGAAGACATGGAGGCACGATGAGCTGGTAAAATGGTCCTCCCTTCTTCCTTTAAGTGCCAAACTCTGTACGCATGACAGCATGTTTAAAAGAAAGCTGTGGTAGATAATAGTGCCACTATTCACCAAAGCAAATGTCAAATATGGCTCCAGCTTTGTGTAAGGATAGGACTGGCTTTGATTAGAGGCAAAACGAGTGGTCGTACTTGACCACAGAGAGAGCAGAATATGAAACAGACACTCATGATCCAGAATGTATAAGTTACCAAAACACAGTTTGTGTTTGAGCTAATGGATTCAAATAAGCTGAGCTGTTTGTACATCCAGCCAAGTCTGCCCTGTGGCTGACATCATCCACCCACAGAAGGAAATGACTGTTCCCATTATACCCCCCCATCTTCGTTAACTTCCCAGTTAGGAGCTTGATGGGAGTTCAGCCTACACAAGCCTCCCTCAAAGCTATCCTGAGACCATCTAACACCACTTCAGCTACTGTACCCATCACACTTTTCCCCCTATGTCCAACCTCGCTTCCTGGGCTGTTTCAGAACACACAGGGCCAGCTTTGTTTGGAAACCTTTTAAAAAAATAAGCCCACAAGGTGTGTACATTTAAAGCAGTGCAGACAGGGTGGAAAATCACCCATAATGTCTTCCTCCTCACATGCACGCCATTTTCATGCCCTCCCTAAACACCTTTCTCACGTTGCTCTTGCCTAAAATACAGTAACGCACACAGTTCTCTCTCTCTCTCAGGAACCTCTAAAAACAGACCTGGTCAGCCAACATATTTTTTTAATGCTATGATCTTCGGATCTCACACCCCATCCGTTTCCATTCACATAAAGGTACCTTTTTCTAGACTGGAAAATCTGACTGGTTCCAGACATGTAAAAAACAGCAGTGTTTTGTCACTTTGCCTTTGGTTCAGGTTGTGTACATCAAAAGGTGTAAACAGAGTGGAATGGGAGCCTGTGCAATGGATATAATAGATACTACCTGCCAGGCTTTTTCCATGCTGCATAGCATTAAATAAAAACACATGCAAGCAGTTTTCCTGCCGGAAAAAAAGGGATGACAAATGTACACCGTATTCATGACATTCAGGTATTTGTCTCAAATCAGCATAAAAAGGAATTAGGAAGGAATTAGAAGTTCCATTAACAGCATATTCCTGATTAGTTTAATACGTTAAAGCCAGTAGCGGGTTCGCACAGCTGCAACTCTGAGCTGATTTTTTAAAGTTGTCTGAGTTCGTTACAATAGATAAAGATCCCAATATTTGTTTTAATATGTCACCTCTGAAAAACAAAAATGGCCAGTTTGTTTTATGCAAATTCTTCACTTCTTTAAATTGTGTGTCCAATTTAATGTCATCAATATCCTGGCCCAGACCCGAGAGGGTCATCACATCTCCCTGGTCTCCCTGAAATAGCACTTTGTTTAGGACAGCAGGTTTGTGTTTACTAAAGTTTCTGAAAGTAGAATGGGAGGCAGAGCTTTGGGCTATCAGGTTCATGTCTGGGCATCCAGCTTCCAGTTTGGCTTCTTCACTTTTGGACTTGACACTTTACATTTTAACAAAACTCAGAGTAAGAGCTTTATGATAACCCAAATAAGTCAAAGTCCTTCATTGTGGTCCTATGAAAGCTGTCCGGCAGATGCACCCCTGCATCAACACACCTGACCTAAATAAATGATTTGTTGTGCCAAACTTCATTAAATTAGATTCAAGTGTGTTGTAGCAGGAACTGAAAACCGGCTGGATTGAAACTCCTGCAGGACCAGAATTAGTACCCTTGGCCTGCAGGCTGCTGGGACATGATGCACTACACTGTGCTTTCTTTAGTTTCTGTGTGTAAGTTTATGACGTTGTTCTTCTTCTTAACTTTCTTGTTACTTTCGTGTTTCTCTTTCTTTCTCAGCTGGTATCCCTGGTGTAGAGTTATTAAGCTTTTTGTCAGGTTTTCTTTTCATTGTCACCCTGTGACAGCTTAGATAGCTTTGGACAGAGGACAAAGTGAAGATCCGTTGCAATCTGATGGTTTATTTAACATGAACATTTTTTAAATAAGGAGACTTTTATGAACACAATTGTTTCAGTTATTCTACATATATTATCATTTTGACCAGGGATTATTGCTATTAAACTTTTTACCTATATTCAAAATTCCTGATTTTATCCCATTTTAATTTCTCATACCGATATCAACCGATACTAATGTATTTGAACATTTTCCGGGAACAGAAAATACAGTTACGTAAGACATAACATCGCCCTTTGCAGCACAATTAATATCTGCAGAGACCATGAGATAATTCCAAAACATGTGGACACGTCCACTTTCAAGCTTCTCACGCTGCAAATGATGCAGTTTGATAATATCACAGCCACAGGATTTATTGCGAGTTGTGCCAAACAAACAAACATATGTACAAACATAAATATCTCTTACTTTCATTTTGTGTTAAATGAGAAGCTGAAGAGTTACATATATAACATGTACATGTTATGTAAATATTCTCATTAAAAATGGTAAAAACTGATACCTATATTTTTTATATTATATTTTAGTAGCTATATCAACCATTTTTATCGGTATCCCAATAATATTGGACATATCTAATCATAATTTATGACTGAATTAACCATTTTAGAGAAAAACACTGAAGCTTTGAGGACCTTTCACTCTTTTTACCAGTAAACGCTTCTAAGATGAGGGGATTTCTGTCTGAGATGAGGATTACAAGAAGCAGACCTTCTAAAGGAAACATTTACAGCCCTGCACTCAGACACCAGGTCAAAGGTCAGTCCTTCACATGAAAGTGGACTTGCACTATAAAGGCATCAGCCTGGAAAAATGAGAGAAGCAAAGCATAGCGTGGAGTATAAGTGTTAAATCTTAAGTATACACATTTGTGACTGTGAACAAGAAGATCTGGAAGAAAAGCACTAAAGTATATATGCTTAGCAAAATTGTGTGTAGGTGGTGATTAGGACTGTTCCAGCAAACAATGCTAGTATTCAGCTAAACTATATACCCAACCTGTCAGGCCTACACAATCCCAAAGAGATATATCTGTTCCTGTTTATGTTAATTTGTTGCATTGAGCAATACATGCCCTGAACCGAAGGAGGAGAGAAGCTAAAAAATGTTAGAGCATCAGTGATGGATGTGAACATCCTGCTGGAAACTATTGAAAGCTATCAAACACATGCACTTTATATTTTACACAATTCTACATAAACTGTCCCCTTAGTGCACTAAAAGATGTTTCATCATCACTGATGAAGATGAGTCATCCATTAATCATTACTGAAAGTCATATGTATCTCTATGCCAGCTTGTTAAAGTATGAAGAATTTAAGTGCCCTGAAGGAGTCATTTAAACATGTCTGTTTCTGGTGTCTCTTATGAGTCAACCTGCTGGCCTTTTAGAAATGAGAAATTCTATGTATTTCAGACAACTCTAAGAAAAGAGATGCTGGGAATTAAGTAAAAACAATAGAAACATAAGTGTTTCCATCTCTCTTTTTTAAAAATGCTGGTGGTTTGCAAGTTGAGACCTAGATACAGTCAGGAATGAAGGCTGCAATCAAAGATATAAGAATCACATAGAAACAGTTTTTTTTTTAGATAAACTGACATTGCACTGAGTCCATTTACCCAACAATTTAAAGCCCACCTTCCCATGTGCTCCTGACTTAGTTTCTCTGCTCTCAAACTTCCCCTGGAGTTACTCAGCTTAGTTCCCCTGCAGAGCACCACCAGAGGATGCATCTGGATGCAGGAGGTGTTCCCTGTGGGGGAGGAACTGTCAGGGTTTACGGGGTGAGAAGTGGAAGAGGAGCTTAGAGTTCAGCTGTGGAAAGATAAGGCAAAATGTTAACTCTCAGTTGGGGGTTATAGGGGGTGGGAAGGGGAAGGGGGGCAGTAACTACAGAAAAGCATGTAAAAGATGAGAGGTAACCTTATGCCGTCTGGTCGTACTTTTTATTATGCTGACCTGTTGTTTATGTTTTAACCAGTTTTATCAGGATCGTGATCTGTTTGTTCACACATCAAGCCGGTAGCATGAAATAACACTCCTGCCTTCTTGGTCAGGCGGGGAACAAAGTTAGCTTCAGAGAAACATCTGCAGCTTCTCATATATCTGAAGCAATAGTGGGAAACTTTTAGAGATGCCACATGCAATGCAAAAACAACACAAACCCGCTAAGAGCTGTGTCAGAAAAGAAGATAAATTACACTGACTTTATGATCATAAATCAAATACGGCTGTTCAAGACTGTTCTTAAATTGAATTGAGGTTTTCATTGCGTTTGATGCAAATTCCATTGACAAGCTGGGACTATGATTGTGGAGGGAAGAAATTCTTAACATAGGTGGAAAAAATGACTAAGGAATACTTCAAAGTACAGAGATATGCACTAATATGCATTTTGTCAGCATGTAATCTCTTGCCTCCTGACTGTGGTCTGGAAAAAAAAATCCAGCCCAGCAGCCTCACTGGGGGTCGGCACACAGCCGTTTTTCATCTGCTTCTAACACATGTTTGAAGATTAGTGTGTGGACACATGTACAAAAAAAGTTGTGAATGTATTTGCACGTGTCAGAGGCCAAACCTGTCAGCTGGTGTGTGAAGCTGTGGCTGTAACTCTTCTGTAAGAGTTCATAAACATACACTGACACGTGACGGCTTTCTTACTGCGAAGGGGCTGATTAGAGACCCGTTTCCTGTGTGAGCAGCAAAGGGAAAAAAGTGTGGCAATGGAAAAAATTGGGGTGATTTTCTATTTGCTGCTTTGCATCACAGAACGTTTGTAGCAGCAAGATGATTTATGGAGATTTCAAAGCTTTGCTGCAGGAATTTCAGGGACACAGTTGGAGGACTTTAAACCCATTTGTTACATGTCCTTTCAGGACAAGCATAACCTGAAAAGGCAGATATGAAACTCAGGTTATCAGATTTGTTCAAGCAAAACTGTTCACGGTGGAAAATTTTACTTTCTTAAATGGAGATTTAAGGAGCTGTTGGCAGTAAACAACAGTAAATAGTCTAGCAAATGTGGAGGAAAGTGGTTATTATTAAACTGTAAAGATTTAGTCAACAAGTGGGAAGTCAAACTAATTATCTTTCTGGGTTTTATTATAAACTGATCAGCCCATTAGTGTATGACAGAAGGCAGTTCAGCATTTCTGGTGTACACACTAAAACAATCTTCCCTCTGTCACATCATTTATAGCACAAGAAGTTCTAAGCTATAGGGTGAAACTATCTCTGATCCATCCATTGATTATATATATATATATATATATATATTTGCTGAGCATTTTTGGTTAAACACACACACACAATTTCTAACAGAGATTTCTAGAAAGATAGATCTTTTACCGTCTGTCCAAAGTGATGAGAAAAATTCCTCCTTGATAAACTCAGGCTGTTTGTTTATAAAGACATTAAAACAGACCAAACAGATGCAAAGAGGAGTGAAAGCAAAGAAGAGAGAGCAACAGATGATTGTTATTCTCACATGCTACAATATGTTAAAATGTTTGCAGTAAAAACAAAAGATGGTTGTAAAAAATAAATAAAAACACACAGAAGGTCTTTATTGCAATAAAACATTATGTAAGGGAGTTATCAGTCTAATCCAAAGTAATTCTAGACCACCCACAGAGGGATAGGAGTAAATCTCTTAACAAACATGGCTTTTCACTGTTGATGCTGTCACATAACACAGAGCCAACATTCTTGACACACAGCATGCTGAAGAGAGTTCAGACTGAGAGACGCTCAGACACACAAACTTCTAAACTTAGGATATCTGCCAGATTTAATAGGACAATATTCCTCACATGCACCTAGCATAGACAGTTAGGACATTTGTGTTTGGTAGGGTAACAATACTTTGTGACAAATAACTAGTTTGATTTGGAAACCCAGCTTATAAGGAACAAACATCTGTAGGATGAGCAGTAGAGTTACCAGTAGATATGTGGGTTGCATCAATCTTCTCTGCCAGTTAAATGGCTTATTCTACTTATTGATTCTTGTTATAACTTCTGTTACCTCCGAGGACATTAATAGACACCTGGTTGGCAGACATTTGAAACTTTGAGGGCAAAGTGTGGAGAAAACAAAGAATATCACTCCAATTGCTGCACTGCATTGTTGTCACTGGAGGTAATACCTCAATCTAGAGGTATAGTGAGGTAAGAGTCTGCGGCCAGTAGCAATCTTATATCTCCACATATTCCTCCCCACATAGCAGGGTATATCAGAGGAGAGGATGGAACAGCATGCACATATACGTGTCCCGACCTCACCTTCATTAAAACACTAATGGGATCAGCTTGGAGGGGCTGATACAACCACATTGGATGACTCGTGACTAAATCTTAGTGAAAAACAGAACGCTAACCAGGGCCGGACTGGGAAACTTTTTCAGGCCAAGAGTCATTCATACATCAGGCCACCCTGGTCTTGACAGCACACGCATGTTCACACATCCACACCTAAATGCATGGGCACAAACAAAACACATGCATGTGCGCACACACACACACACACACACACACACACACACACATTTTTTTTTCAAATGTTTCATAGTCATAGCCTATTAAATCTTAAACCACTGACACATGCAATTGTAGATGACTGTCTGTTCTTTACCTGTCAGTTGCTCTGAACTAGTACTGGCCACAACATCTGAAGCACCAGAGCTGGTAATATTTTCACCTTTGCATAGGAAACATAGAAATATATTTTAATATCAATTTTGCAATGGCCAGTAGCAAAGTTTACAAGA
>JBAMHV010000015.1:13596030-13608884 GCA_037177535.1 Pseudomugil gertrudae | reverse complement strand
TGGACACTAACAACATATGTACAACACATCCTGTCACATGACATGTACAACATATCATGATCCGTGCAATAATACTTTGTATGTGCAATATATTTCTCAGACATACACATCATACTTATATCTGCAAACAACTCGAGTGTGCACATCTGCTTATTCTGTAAATATTTTTATACCCTAGATCTTTTTTGTTTATCTTCTATACTGCTTTCCTTGCACTGACACTGGGGATGGCTTAATCTCGTTATACTGTGTATAATGACAATAAAAGGCATTCTATTCTATTCTATTCTATTCTATACTCTGGCTAATGTGACCTTGTGTGTTATTATGTGTGTCAGATTTATTACTACTGATACACTTAACTTACCGGTATGTTTTTATTTTTAAGTGAGACCCAAATTTAAAATTGTTTTGTGATGAAAAACAATTAAAACAATCTAAGTGAGACAGAAACTAACTACAGCAAAACAATGTGATTTTTTTTTTTATAGTGATGTTCTATAGTAACTATATAGTATGTGGGAGATGAAAATATTCATATCCATTTCCTTATCTCATATCCTACAGGGATAGGCTTGACTATCAACAGGAGGTATAAGACACACATTTGGGGACCATGAATAAAGGTTTACAGCTTGGTGGGACAAGTGGTTCTGGTTTCTATAAATAAATTCTTCTTCAAAACAACCACACAGGGAATAGACTTGTATGTATGTAACCGTACTGAGGTTCCCTTATAAGTCCTTTTTATGTTTTAAAGTTGAAAAATAACTTGACTAGACTAGCAGTCTACCTTGTTGCACAACAACTGTAAAAGGCTTTTAGAGTTTTGACACCCTGAGTTTCTTTTCCTATATGTTTTGGGAACATAAAACATTGTTGCCCTGAAAAGAAAAAAAAAAGAACATAAAGCAATGGACTGCCAGGCCAACACTGCCCCAGCCAGGCTAAAAATAAAGTCTTTTTTTGTAACTCTTATAATCTATAAAAGCACATGTTTAACTCTTCTCATCTACTTAAAGAGTAAGAAAGCAATAAAAATCTACACATCATGGTTACAGGTTGCAGTTAAAATAAAGCTTGCAAAGTTGCACGCCAAGCACATGCAACTTGGCCTTGTGTGTTAAAATATGTGCAGCATAAACCCCTATTAAAACTGATGTTGTATGTGCTGCCCTCCATCCAATGACTGACAGGTACTCGTGCCTCAGTACCAGTCATCCTGAAACATTTAGAGATTCTATCAGGTCTCTAGTCTGCATGGCAGAGCAGCCCGTCTGGATTTAGTTTCCTCAAAAGTCATACTGGTTCACGTAATAAAATAAACTTATTTTCCACTGTAGCTGGCCTCTTCCTCCACAGCGCTCCCTAAGAAATTTTTTAAAAAATGTACTAAGATAACCTGTTTACGTTAAACCAAAATCACTCAGACCAGCTTTGCTTACAGGGAGGATGAAGAAGCAAGAGTAGGAAGCATGTTCGAGTTATTGCTTTCTTACATGTCCCACCTGCATCAAATTCCCAGCGTGTGTGCACTCTTGCATGCATGCGTACAACTCAGAGGCATTTTGTTTTTTTTTGAGCATCACTGTGATCATGCAAGAGGAATGTCCACCCATGTGGGCGTTGGCATCCCCTAGGTAAGAGCTAAAAGATTTCTTTCAAATGTAGATAAATACGGCATGATAAATAATAGTTTTTGAAAATGTACACATATGCTTCTTACATATCTAAAGATCCTCATGCATTATTTGAGCCAGCAGGCTAAATGGAACATTTATACCAGGTCTGACACCAGTCCTATTCCCAGAGCTGTGACTTTGGCAGGAAACAATGCCAGCTGCCTCATAAAACAGTTTATAAGGTTCCCTTTGGGTCCCAGTGACAGTTAAAGTGGAATATTTTGAGAAATGTGCTAGATGGATGCGACCTGTACCCGGAGGGGTAAAAGGCTAAAAGGTTTATCTGCTCTGTTATTAAACTGTGACGTAATAAACTGCACAGAAGTGGCATGAATTGGACCTCTGCTATGTTCTGATGGGAAATTTTAGTCATACCTAGAGCTCACTGAAACCACTTTCAGATGCCTTTAAAAGTTAGACTGAGTCATGTTTTTTTTGGTTTGATCAACATAAGTTGAAGCCTGGAATAGATGCGAGTGATCTGCAAATACCAAGATTGCATTAACGACACAAATATAGAGAAGCTCTTTCCTATTTACACTTCTGGAGATAAAATGACAAGAGTTACAAGCATAAAGGAAGGAATGATGCTAAACTTGGAGAAGAATCAGTTTGTTAGTCAGAGGAGCAAAGAGTGTAAGATTACACAGAAAAGGCAAAGGATTTGCAAATGGAAAAAAACAGTAATGCTGGTGTTGACATATTTGTGCCTGGTTCAAATATTGTTTTCAGCATTTATTGGATACACACATCTCCAATTATTCTTTGTATCATCTTCCAAGATTTCCATCTTAACCGTAATTATATGTGATATTTCCCAGCAGGATTTTTTTTTTATTATATTACCTAAAATCCCCTTGACACCCCGACTGCAGCCAAATTTTTAAATGCCCCAACATAAAATAATTCCTCTCAAGATCCATATTTTTAAGATGCTGCTTGCTCAAACTGTTTTTCCAGGATCTCCTACCTTCAACATGATTGTTTTCCTGTTTGTCTATAAAAGCATATCTTGAACGTAACTGCAGGATGAAGATTACAAACAAGTACTCCGACAGAGGAGAATAACTAGACTTTAACCAGAGAGGCTGGTTAAATTTCTACAAATTTAATTCCAACCAGCTGTTTAAGAAAAGGCTCTGACATCTACCAGCTAACATATCTAGATAACAGTGCATGAAAAGGTTAATTACTCTTATATGATGCTGTAAAAACTTAGCCAACCTCTTTTCTAGATATTTAATTAGACAGAGGTAAGGCTGGATGTGATTTTAATTACATGAAATCTTTCAGTAAAAGTTTCTATTGAAAAGCTGTAGATAATGGAAGTTTATTTGTACCGGGTAAATACTTTAGTTCAGCTCCCACTAGTTATTCAGCGATCTCTAAATTAAAACAAGCTTATTTTAGTTGCTTTCATGTACTTACAGAAGCAAAAAAAAAAAAAAAAACCCAAACAAACCATAAATATGTTGGTCCAAACTATTACACTTTATGCAACCCTCTTTATAAACACTTAAACTCAATGTTTATCTCACCAAGAGTTTGAGGGGCTGTAATAACAATTTCCTTAAAATAAAAAAAGGAGTTTTCCAGCTGCTAAGACTGACTCATTCCACAAACTCCTGTGGAGTTTTAGGAGAAAAGGATGGATCTATTTCCTCTATTTTCCACTTATTTCCTCATATTATGAACTGCCATTTGACAATGAGCAGTGTGACTTAATGACATACTTCATCAATGCGGCCCAATGGATTTATTCGATGTGGAGTTAGGGATCAGAAAAACTACTGGCATCAGTTAACATCAGTAATCTGGAGGGAGAAAAATGTTCCGGTAACTGAAATAAGTTCTTTTCACTGAGTTGCAGCTCAGATAAGAGGACACTCCCAAGGGAAGAGAGGAAATCCCCACCAATCTGGAAAAACACATCATAAAAAACATCTCCACAGATAAACACAAAGATTTCTGGGTAGTTCAACCAACAACGCAATGACAAGTGAGATGTTATTATTAGAGTATTTAGGACTTGGTGTATAAACTGCTTACAAGAACTGAAAGAATATGTCATTATTAGTGATGTGTGTGTGTGTATGTTGACTCCAAAAATGTGACTCCACAAATGGAGGGTGACCTTATTTCCTCCCTGTTCACAGCTGCCTCACACTGAGTCCCTGAGAAAGAAACACAGCCCCCTCCTCGCCGCCTCTTCCTTCCCTTGTCTGCCCAGGACAGAGATGTGACACTTCACTCAACTATGCTGCCTCCAGCCACAACTGCTGTTCCAGTTAACTTGCTTATTTGCTGACTAGAAATGTCCCAGTGACAGCTCTTTTACCAGCTTTGATCACTAGCTGCAATGCCATGAGGTGCTGGGCTCTGTGTGTGGTACTGGGAAAAAGAGGGTTTCTAGAAGAGAACAAGTAAAAAATAAAAATATCAGTAAATAAAACTTTTCCTTCTCTGTCAGTCTTCTTTATATGAGTGGAGAGACTGACTTGGCTGTTGGATTGGTAACCCAAGGAAACAAAGAATGTTGTTGAAGAAGAACACATAGTATTTGCACAATAGGGGTAACTCCCAAAGCACCCTGCCTAAATTACAAAGCAGGAAATGACTGGTATGTGTTATAACTTTCACACAAAGCTATATATTCACATGTACGTGATGGAATAAGCTGCTTGTCAGGCAGTTAAATTACACCATATGTAAACACTCCTACATGTGAAGGATAACCAGGGATGAAAGACTGGAGCGTAAATTTTAGTAACAAGCCATGACAGCTGCAAGGAGGGAGACTGACAAAAAAGGTAAAGTTTCATTGATTATTCAAAAAAGCACTATGCAAGTTTGATTAATAATAATAATAATAATAATATTAAAGTAAAAATTTGGGACTGCTGTTGCAGACTTTGCCTTTAATTTTTTCTTAGTCTGTCTACAACAATTGCTGCTGCAGTGTCTGAATAACAATGTTTTTATGTGTGAAAATAATCTGCCTCAGCAGTGCTTATGTTCTGTTTAAATACCAAACTCACCCTGAACTGGCAGCATCAAAATATCTGAAGCCAAGACGGTGCTTGTGCATCCCATAACTGAACTTCTTGGCAATGTCTTCCACACCGCACAGGCAGCGGGACCTGAAGCTTCCTACTGGCTGTCAGTGAACAAAACCTCACTGCCTCCTCCTTCAACCTCAGCTAGACTATACTGCATGGAAACCATGAAGGACCAAGACTTGACTGTATGAAATGTTATGGTTGGCTGTGATGGAGCTTCTGTGAAGGCCCACACAGACCTTAAGAGTGAGGGAACAGGGAGGATGAAGAGGCTGTTTCATTCAAAGGACATTATCAGAGAAAAGGCTATTAAAATGTCATTAAAAAAGCTGGTTTGTATGAAAGTATTTGCCTGATGTACAGAATATTTAGTTGTCAAGCATTGGTACCATAATGCCACTCATAAAACTAATAAAATGTCATTTCAGAGAAGATTCAGAGAGATTCATTTCATCTACAATACTAACAATCTGGTGAAACCTTTCATTCTCAAACCAAATATGACACTTATGATTTCCTAAATGACCATGATGTCATACAGCCATAACTGCAGAGTGTAACAATCACTCCACTGTACACCGTCTTACTCCACTCTTTCTCCATTATTACATCCTCTCTTAGGGAATTAAACGCTCTTTTTCTCAGAGTGACACAGTCTCAAAGATTCCATTCTTTCCCCAAACCATGTAAAAATTCCTATTTGATGAAGAGATGCTCAATAAGCCAGTAAGCCACAGAACAGCCGCCCTGTCATTGCTTCTGTTTGTATCCCTACTGCTGCTTAGAAACGGGCCCAGAAGGTGAGCTCCTGCGCTCTGCACCATTAATCTGTGGTCCTTTGTGTCAGGATGTAGCAGCACAACCTTGGAAAGCATGTTCCACTGCTGACATTCAGCAGATAATGGGATGTGGCTTGGTTTGCGGGAGCTGCTGTTAAAGCAGGAATTTAGTTAATTATAGAATACTTATGGTTAATTTCAGCCGTGCCAGAGAACTTTAGACTCTACAAACATATGCCAAGGCATGAACAAGTGAGATATTCTTGGTTTAAAATTATATGAAACTACACATACACACACACAAACTACACACAGCTTTATATAGACCATTAAAAGCAAACACACTTAGCTTTTCTTTACAAGAAACACAAGGTTGGCCGGTAAAACCACATAAAAGGAAATATCTGTAAGTTTATATACGTCAGTATTTTTAGGGTCCATGGAAAAAATGTGCAGTCCTCTGAGGAAGTCAAGTAAAGCCAAGTGAATGTGAGTTTTCAAACTCATCATATGGATATCCGATTTACCCATGAGGCTGTATACAAAAGATGCAACAGAATTACCCTGAACAAGTTTGGGATTCAAAGCCTTGCTTCGGCTAAGACACCACTATATCATGTGGAGGTGTTTGGGATCAAATCATCAATCTTCCAGCGGAAGGATAACCCCTCTACCATCTGTCCTTGCTGAGTCCATAAAAGAAGACAAATTAATAATGTCTACTTGCTGTCCATGTAGAAATATCACAGTGTGCAATCTTCTGTTCCATATTTGGAATAAGTTATGGCAACCGAACCTACAATCTTTTTGTCCTCTCAGTAGAAACGTGGCCATAGTTCAGACTACTGCAGGTGGGTCAGGACAGTGTGTGATGGCCTTGTTGAAGCCTCTGAGAAGTATTTTGTTTGCTCAAAAATCCTGTCGATACATTTAGTGCTCTATGAAGCAACAGCACTACAAGATCCTCTGTTTCAGTCACATTTCCATAAAGTGGAGCATATAACATTTTTTTCTCCTGCATGAGGGTAAAATATAAAGCTATTTTTCTTTTAATATGGTATAAAGATCAACATCAGAAATATGTGCTCTGCAGTGGGTTGCTCAAGATAAAGGTTAAACTGGAATGTAGGTTATGGTCTATTACATTCACTTATAACTACTCAAAAACAATCATTTCTCTATATTTGCATTTCACTCATTCATGTCACCCTCAAACAGTTTTTCTCCTCCATCTTTATTTTCTAAGGGCCTCTTATGGTGGATCAGTGATATTCACATGACTGTAAAACAAAACTCTGGGCTTTGGCAAACAGGAACCAGAGACATTTTGTGGTAAGGCAGCAAAACAACACATAACCCACATGACACAGAGCAGCTATACTCAGGGTTACAATGGATTCACATCCTCGACATGCATGCCAAAGGATCTAAACTTTTCTGCAAAGCCGAGGCTCTTTAGCTTCAGCTGTGTTATGCTGTTTATGATTACAACAGGAGGAAGTGTTTATTTTCCCGTATCCCACCATCCTCCCATGTCAGATGATTGCATCTGCATGTAGACACTACAGAACACTGGTGCCTTCCCTTTTATTGCATACATGTGGTCAGGGAGGTATGTACTGCTATAAAGCTGCAACTCTCGAGTTGATCCAAATGAATTATAACCTTTCTCATGACAAACCTTCTGACCAGTGGGGTAGGAAATAAAACTCTGGCAATCAATCTGTGGGTTAATAATTATTATAGAACTTAACATAATGCCATTACCATAATAAATCTATTATAGCTCACATAAAATTAGTTTCCAGTTTGTTATAAAATATGACGTGTAGATCAGATCATTTACAATCATGCTGTCATTCAGAAATTTTACTTTCATTCAACTCTCACACCAGCCTTTGCTGCAAATTTTCACCCACAGCTACTAGTTCATTGCACAAAAGGAACCACCATGAATTCTGTTCTTAGAAAGCTGAAAGGCTCCTCTTATAGCATTCCCATTTAAGGGTTTCAGAAGCGGGATTGCTCCTTAGACAGCACAGCTACATGCCAATACTGACCTCAGAGCATGTAGATGGACCACATTAGTTGAGTTATATTTCAATAAGAATTATTTACCGAGATAACTATCTGCAGAAACACATTGAGGACATTTTTAGATGATTTGTACACTTATTTGCCAAACCCATATGATGTAATGGATTTCCAGCCATGAGTAACTCATCCTGCAAAGCTTTTTTCCTCCATTACTTAGCACAGCTAATCTTTAACACAAGCGAGGAGCTGATCTCACGTCAGTGTTTAGCAGCTTATAAACATCTTCTCCTGAATTTACAAAAAAAAGGGTTTTAAGGACATTTGGCTCAGGCTGCTTGTAAAAGAAAAGATCAACTCAAATACTGTATAATCTAATTTAATCATCATCTCTAGAAGCCATGAGATATCCTCCCTGCAAATATTGATACATTCATCTAGAAAAGATTTATATTTTCAGATTATTATTGATACTAGTCGAAGTCACCAAGTTAAAAAAAACATAATTAAACTAATTTTACTGAAATGATGAACAATCCAAAGTACTTAAAGCAGGAGAATCTGTGAGTCATGATTTCATGGTTCATTACGTGAGCAAGAGACGACATCATGTGTGACCAAAAGTAAAACAAGTAAAAGCATAAACGTTACGCCCCCTCTCCATTCCTGTGACACCACTTTGATGAGGTGGGCAGGCCGGCACGAGGCTCCTTGTATTTAACTCACCGTTATTAGCTGCAATTTAGAGATTTGAACCAGATGTGGAGATGCAGCGAGGTCAGTGTCAAGCAGGGGTCAGGTCAACATGGGATCGTGAATGCGACTCTATCTTGTCTTCAGACCGGTGTAGAAGTACCAAGAGGGGAAACCCTTTCAAGGAGATACTGATGTCCAAAAACAGATATAAAATGGTTTTGTAGCAGCAGTGGATAATAGTGGGAAATCCTGGCATTATGTACCGCTAAGAGGATATATTCTTTGGCAGGCCGACATCAGGGAGAGGAAGAGTGGAGAGGCTGTGTACAAACTGGAACTGGAAAGGCTTCTTTCTGCCAGCTGTTATAAACTGATGTGTGGTGCAGTGTGGAGTCAGACAACTGTACTGTTCTGCTTTTATGGTGAAAAGAAGCCTCTGTAGCTAAATATTTATCATCCAGGTCAGGAAGAACATGACGGTAATACATTTGTGATAGATCTGGTCTGTTTGATGGGAAAATATCTGGCACCAATCTGAATCCGTACCAGCCTAACGCATGAGCCAAAGACGACCCATGTAATATGCCAGGACCTTCTTCTTTAATGCCTGTGTGAACCATTGCCCCTCCAGACTGATGACAGCAGAGTGAGGTTAGATAAACAATCAACACCTCAAACTGAATTTTACAGGAAACAGATGTGGGGTCAAAGAGGCAAACAACCTGCCCCTCAAATACGAGGGATTCTCACCTGAAAGGACTACACAAAGAATTTATCTCATAAAGGATCCATGTAAAGATTTAAATAAAGTTAAAATAAGCACCGCACTGTTTAAAGTCAAACTAAGTTAATCTGTTAACATGTCAATCATACCTCTAAAAACCTGACACAAATAAGTCTTTTATGTTGATGCATTACGGCTGTAAAAAATAAACTAAGCCTTTGTTTACATTGAAGGCAAAAGTTGCCCAAATCACATTTTTCCCATGTTTTTTTTTTCTATTTGATGTTTTTATGGTAGTCTGAACACTCAAATCTAAATTCCTACTTCCATATGTGACCCTAAATCAGATCCATACGTATCCAGTGTTTCTCAAAGCAGCCTCAGTCTGAACAGTCACGTCACATGTCATCTAGCTTTAACATCACTGAGTGGGACAGACACCACAATTCTGCACTGAAAGTCAGAATAAAAACTCGCATTGTGCGGTGTGTGACGTCATGTCTTCTGCATCATGGGAAACAAATTATCAGCATTAAGCCTTAGAGTTCAGGGGAAGCGAGCGACACTGTGCACACATTGTTTCTCAGCAGTTACATTATAAAATACAAAAACAGTCCACATCTCCACAAAACTGCCAGGAGAGATGCTGCAATTGAATAATTTGATGGGAAATTTCATGTCTCGCATATGGAGAAGGATGTAGTGTTTCTGTCCTGGTGTAATTTGAGTCGACTGAAACATTTCTGTGGTGCTAAAATCTGCATGCTGCCAGTGATGAGTGTCAAAGGCTGCACCCTAAAAATGTCATGAACACAATAAAACTTAGAACTAATGGAGATCCCAGCAGATGCCAGAAAAAAAAAAATCCCGTTCCGTGTGTGGAAGTGTAACTGTCCTTCATATTTATCAATATGCAGTTTTTAGGAATATTTTTCATAGTTTGTCTGACAACAAATGGACACATCTGCTAAAGATCATGTAAAACTAAATTACATCAGATTTTACTTGTAAGAACACAATAAGTGTTTAATCCTCCAGACTATCCTGGTGTGAATGCACTCCAAATCTATGTAAAGACCATGAAATAAAAACATACACACAAATACTTTGTCATATTATCACAACAGGTTTAATGTCCAATAGCCTCTCTCTCCCTCAACAGGTAGGCTCTTAAGTATTTAAAGCAATCTGCTGGAAACAGAAGCAACTCAACTTCTTACCATGTTTTAATTGATTCTAACAGTTCTCTCTCAAAAGCTAAAAATGTGTTTATGTTGATCATAATGAATTATTCCATATACTGAAATAGCAGTTTTTGTGATAAAGTCCATTAACAAAGTGTTATTGAGTTTGTTTTTCTGGGCATCATCATTGGAATGTGTCTCTTGGTCAACAGAAAAAGTACAACTTCCCCTTGTGTTAAAGGGGAACAACAACAATAGGATGATGATGGAGACGTTTCCCTGCAACAGCCATCCTCGCCTCCATTCCTCATATACAAAACAGACACAACACAAACATACTGATACTATGAACAGGATTTGGAAGTTGAATTGAAGTATTCCTGTTTACTATCAGCTCAGATTTTATATTTCTCTTGTTCAGTTTTGACCAAACTTTCACAGATACACATTCTTAAGTACCAGTCCTGGTTCTGCTAGATCTCAGTGCTGCGTTTAACACTGTAGTTCACAGAATACTTTTGTACAGGCTGGAAAACTGGGTTGGATTTACTGGAGCGGTCCTTAATTGGTTCAGGTTTTATTGAGACTAACAATGCATCTGAGCGAGTGGCCATTACTTGTGGAGTACCTCAGGGGTCGGTCCTTGGGCCTCTTATGCTAAAATATTACTATTATAAAAAGCAATGCAGTGCTTATAGCAGTGATGCTCAACCAGCCTTCTGCAGAATATAGGTGCCACATAAAGCTTTCCTGTGTGTGTTATTCCCTCATACCCAGTTATGCAGAAAACCTTTGGCACAGCCAAGTGCAGCAACATAAGAGTCTGTGTAAATCATTGCATTCTCAGGACTGCAAACCAACAGTGGTGCAGGTGAAAAAAATCATCCTCCCCTTCAACTAAAGAATATCTGGAGGCTATCCTCTTTGGTTTTTTACTACTAACAAAACTACACAGGGGGTGTGTTCTTTTGTGTACTTTATAACATTGACAGCCCAGGCTATAAAGAAATACATTCAAGAAATGCAGGAACTTGACATACCCAATATCTGTCAAAGAGAAATCTAAAGAAATACAACCAGAAAAGGAAATCTCTACTCTGTATCTTGCATCATGTTTCTTAACTCAGACTTCACACCACTTGTTACCAAACAAGCTTTTTCCTCTTTGTTCCACATCAGGTCAACTGGAAAGAACAGTGTAAGCATATCAGAGTTGCACAGAGCCTATTATTTACTATTTATTTCTTTATGATTTCATAATCCGTTTCAGAATAAAGGCAACCAAAAAAGTTAAATTGCCACTCATAATTGGTTGCAGCCTCTTGTTGCCTCACTATGAGCAACTTTAACCTTCACTTGGATGTTTCCAATGACACACAAAGCAGATGAACTAATCTGCACTGCTTCCATTTCTCCATTCAGGCTCCAGTTGCTCCCCAAACTGGATGACCACAAAACCATCATGTGGATAGGGTACACGTGACTAACTTCGCAGCGAACAACCAGCCGGCCTCTGAGCTAATAGCAGCATTGCTTTCTTAAACCACTCCAAAGTTAGAGCACGCTTTCTGAGCATCTGAACTCCTTCAATCTCGTTATAATGAGCAGCAGATGCAAAAACATCCCCATAAACACTGACTGCACAGTGGATACTAAATAGCGTTTCATTTTCAAAAGGTCCAACATTCCTCACAGAGGTTCAAGCTGATGTTGAAACCGGAAACTAGAAACAGACTTTCACCCCTGCAGGGCTGCTTGTGCTTATGTTTTGCTAATTCTATCCATTTTTCCCAGTTTAGGCTGTCTCACATTCTGCACATCCACTAAACCTGGTCAATTAAGGCAGTAGATTTTATCTAGCCACACAGCTTCCAAGGTGATAAAGGTATACGTTTAAGGTATGGTATGATATGATATGAGCCACAGCCTACCTGCATTATAATGTATTGTAATCAAATTGGTTAGAAAAAAAACTAAAACTATAACTTTCCTTAAATCGCCAGCAGGATTCAAAATGTCCTGATCTACTGAGACCTTAGGAATATTTTTAAAAATTATTATAAGATGTTGAATTATGTCACAATTTCCCAGATAAGTCAAATCAATTTCTGAACTCCTGCCTAATCTTCACATTTTTTACAATCCTTGTTACTCAAAATCAACAGTATGAAGCATTAAATCTGACAGCTTCCATATGCTCTCAGAATAAAGCTTTAAATGTGCACACAGCATAAACAGCTCCGGTCATTACTGGTAATCTGGATCCCATAGCTGCTGGGTGTCAAATGAGAGAAATCATGAAACCAACATAACTGTGGCCTGGAAAATTTGAAGGATGTGTTCTGAGTTTAATTTGTGCACAAAAACTACACAACAGTGTGTAAGCAGTTTTAACAGGTACTGCTTAGAGGTTTATACACACTCGGTGGATAAAAGGGTGTGGCCTAATCCTTAAAATGAAGTATTATAGTGACTTACATGTGATAAGTCATCATATAACCATAGCAACTACCTAACATGCATGTCTTGTAGATGGGAAGAAGCTGAAGTACCTGGAGAGAATGTGCAAACTCCACACAGAAAGGCTGCTGTTCAAACCTTCCCCGGGCTCAAACCAGCAACTTTCTGGCTGTGAGGCTGCAGCGCCAACCACTACACCACTGTGCTGTCCAAGTAGAACAATGACCATATATATA
>JBAMHV010000015.1:13563663-13577840 GCA_037177535.1 Pseudomugil gertrudae | reverse complement strand
AGATTACTTGGTTTGAGCCAATTGGAAATGTATTGCAACCTGTTACATAAGAAATAATGATTAAAATTAGGCAAGTCAAATCTAAGCTTATTAATGTAGCAATATGGCTAATTGTTAAGTGTTTGATGAATACAACCATAAAGTGACTTACTGTATGCTCAGTTACAGACTCCACCCAGGCAAGCTGTATGTCCCATCCTGGGGACAAAACTCAAACAGGAAAAGCTGCAAATACAAGTGAAAACCTGGCAGAGAGGAACAAAGGACTGCACGTTTTCTTTCTGATGTCGGTCAAACTTCAGTTTAATTACATTTAACCTTTAAAAAGGAACTTCTGCATCTCAAAGATATGTTTCTATTGATAAAGGACCAACAGAAACATATTAAAAGAGGTTATATTGCAAACTACTTGGAGTTAAACAGATGATTAAACTTTGCTGTGAAGAAGAAATAGTTAAAAGTTATGACTCATACAAAGGCACCCCTCACCTCCTCCTCCCCATCGACAAAGCAAGAAAGGAGTGTTTACGATCACAAACAAGCAGGCAGAGATTGTTTACTCTAAATGCAGATATCACTTTACATAATCAAATGCAGACGTGTAGCGGCATCATGATTTTTAGTGAAACTCTGCCAGCTGGTATTTTTTTTTGCTCTTTGCTATAAATTTTTTTACCAAAACAGGGATTTTAATCTTTCAAGCACTGACGACCAAACCAGGTTTGGAAAATCAGTGTAGGTGCATGTTAAATGTAACTCACTTCATTAATCCAACAGGTAGCAGAAGATACACAGATGCAAGAACTCCTACCCAAAGCTAGTGAGGAGACAGTAACATGTAGCTCATTAACCGGTCAGGATTGTTCAATGTGTAGACTAGGGAAGCTGTGGAGTACAACAGAAACCACACCTTACCTGAAAGTAACAGTAAATGCTTCATTCTGCAAGTCTTTTTCAGTTATAAGTTCAGTTTTTAGATGGATTTGTTGCCTTTCTTGATAATGTCTCATGAAGGCTTCAAACATTGCCCTCACACACACACAGCTGACTTCAGAGAGGCGCTTTGGCAAAGAGAAAGCTCCCTTCTGGGGTTTAGTGGAGTAAATGACACTTACATATTTGCCCACTAATGTTGCTAATCCCAATAGAAGCAACAAAAGACATTCAAGTCACTGAAAACACGTAAAATTTCAAAGTGTGCAGATCAGCTGCAGCACTTATGGTGTGTAAACATGCATAAACTACCTGGAGCTGTGATGCAGGTTTCACTAAAAAATAAAGCATAGTGTAAACATGCCATCTAGAGGCTATGCTGTGCAATACCCACCAGCGTTTAGAGTCACCCAGCTGCTTCTGTTTGAACATGAAAATGAAAATGTACTTTATTGTCCACCATGGTGGAAAATTGTCTTTTGTTCACCATTAAACACATTTCACATATTCATAAATATATACGGTAGTCCATAGTTGATACAAAGAAGCTTTAAAATATCCGGTGCAAATAAATAAATTAAGTTGAATTGAGTTCAGTGTGGACAGCTGGGATTGGCTCCAGCCCCCCCGCGACCCCGCCCTGGGATTAAGCTGTAAAAAATAGATGGATGGATGGAGTTCAGTGTGCTGCAGTTCACAGTTTTACAATTCCATGATTATTTAGGAGTCCAACCGCGTTTGGAATAAAATATCCTTTATACACCTTCTTTGTGGCTAAAGGCGTTCTGTAACGACGACCTGATGGCATCAACTCAAACTCTTCACTGAGAGGATGCTCCGCATCTCCTGTGATGGACCGACCCATCCGAAGCACAGCAGACTGATAAAGAAGCTCCATTTTCTTTTGCTCTTTGCCAATGATCTTTGTTTCACTATTCGGTTCAGTTTGTTCTTATTTGCCACTGTCAGAAAAACCAAACCAAACAGAGATGTTGAACACAAGAACACTTTCAATCAACTCACATAGACTGTCCATTGAACATCCTGTACCACCTACACATAGTTTACATTTAAATATTTTCCAGACAGTATTTTTTGTACACATTTACAAACTGTGAGAGAACAAAGTGCACTGTTCATGTTGTCCTGTAATGTTATGCATAGAAAATGTTTGCATCTACACCACCACACCTTTTGGCATTAACATGGTGACTCCAGTCATAAGTTTAGTGAAAATTAGTACATTTACTGCATTATTATTATAACTCTACATAAAAAGTTATGTTAATGTTATTCTACTGTCTTCCTGACTGGCTGACTAGTGGAGTACAAGGAAGAATATGATTTAACTTCTAAAGCTCAATGAAAGAAAGGTTTGACCTGTCAGACAGGTGTAACCCTAATTATGCCTGCATTCCATTTGGTGTTTCAGGGGCCGAAGCTCTGGTGTGTTTCATGCTAGATCACTCAGAAAGTAAAGGTACCAAACCATCAATAGCTGTTAGATGTCTGCTGCTAAGAACAACAAAAGAATAAATGACTGTTTACAACAGTCAGTTTACAAATGGGGCAGCAATTTATTTGCTTCGTGTGAATATTATGGACTCAGAAATCTTCGCAACACAATTATGCTGAAGAATTCCTAAAATCCTTACAAACTTCTGAGAATAAGCTCAACTGACAGGGGAAATCTTCTACGACATAACCTACATGAGAAGCATTTGGAACTGCAGCAAAAATCATGCCGTTTTTCCCTCTTTCTTATAGACTTCTTCAGAAGTCAGCAGCTGATTAGTATCTCATTCAGTAGTTCTCTGTTGTTTTGTGCATGCTTAAACAAAACCCCATAAACTGTCTTGGCATGCATAGAGTGGTGACTCCCTGCATAGATGGGCCTGGCTGCAGCTCCAAACCAGTCTGATGTCATTCCTGCATCAGGTAGAGCACTGAGTGCCTCCAGGCCAAACGGCCCGGTGATTTTTCTCTACTTCTCTAGGAGTGTGCTTTGCTTACTTCCCACATTGATAACATTCAGATACTAACTTCTGAGAGTCCATTGCAGCCATGAAAACTTTACCCAGACCTTTGACAGAGTGAGAAGTCAGACTGGGATGATAACTGATTCACATAAGCATCAGGTAGCCTATATGAGTACAAACAAACTACAGACAAATAAGGATCTGTTTCACATGATCTGTGTGTGAGCTGTAACAGGGTCAAACTTATGCAGAATAAGCTGAATTTTGCATATTTGATTTAAAACCCTGTTTTTTTTCACTCAAAACAAAAAACAAACAAAAAATTGTCATGTGAGACAACTAAGTTAATATTTTAGTTTAATATTTCCTCATGCAGGTTCACGTTTTTTCAGGCTGCAGCGTCTTCTTTACAAAGTCACAGTGCTTATACTTTACTAAAGGTTGGACAGCTAGACACCTGACTAAATAACTGCAACTCCCTCCACCGGTTTTTCCTGAAGATGCGCCTCAGGTTTTCTCAGACAAGCAAATGAACATGTAACAGATCGAGCTGAACCTTCTTTCTCCCCTTTTTTCTTGTTCTTCTGTTGTTTGTTAAATGTTATTTTTCCCTTTTAACATTAAAAAGAGATAGTGGACTTTCATGCTTTCTTTCCACGCATGATTTACATAATTAGGCTAATATGTGGATTTACAGAAACTCTAGGCAGAGATGCCCGCCTCTTTCTCTTTCTTTCCAGGTAGTGGGTGTGTCTTCATGTCTCAACACGGCGCACTGCGCTTGATAGACGGTTGTGCTTATATTTTACCTGCCAGGTGAGAACGGAAACACAGTGTGCACTTCTCACATTCAGCGCTTCAGCTTTATCACCATTCATAGACCAACAACCCGACCAGGAGCAGGTGAGCTGAAGTAGACTACCTCAGACAGCATTTTAATGCACCTAAACTTTTCCTTCTAATTATTATTATTTATCCTGATTGAATGCTGTCCACTCTGCACAGAGAACACCTGTTGCCACCAGGTAAATGCAGCATGTTAGGTAAAAGTAATCGGGTAAAAACGACTTTGAATCAGATTAAATATTTGTTTTCTCTCACTTAAGTTTGTTCTGTTTGTATAAGTATGAAAAGGAAGACCATGCGACCCCACCTGTGCGCAGCTTGTGGCGTTCTACAAACATTAATACTTGGCTTTTATTTATTTTTTATTACAGGGGTTATTCAACAGCAGTTCTGTTGCCCACACAGCTGGAAACTTTGCCTGAGAATTTCTTTGCTTTAAAATTTCAGTCATTGTTTCTGGTCGTGTGTGTAATGTGCATCCATGACAAACCACTGGAGACCCACTGCTGAGTTTTTCTATTGGAAAGTGTGTAGTCAGGTGAACTCTTATAATTGCATCATGATTGTGATATTTAATAAATCAATCGGCTAAAAACCTGCAGCCACACGGCAGTCGACCTCTTATTAAAGAAAGAAGAAAATCTGCCACAGATTACTTCATGAGATTTCATCCCTACACTGAAACTGGCCAGCCAGTAGAGCTACTGGGTGGAAAAAATGTTTGGTTTCAACTCTTCACAGCAGCAGCCAGCTTTGTTAATGGTGTTTTGCAGTTTAGTTGTGTCATATCCCACAGAGGGGCATGGCAGTGGTGTTAACACATGCACACAAATCTGTAGTATGTCAGGTATGTTGGTGAACCTGCTCCACTCATCCTCGCATGATGGGTGGAACTCAGCCTTCCTTGAATTTAATTTAAAAAGCCCTCATTAGACCGAGCTGCATACAAAGAAACAAATATGTGCCAAATACTGAACATTATTTGCTTTAAATGAGTTACGTTGGCCAAAAGAAAGGAAACAAGTAGATTAATAAAAGCTCATGAGGGGTAATTGTTGCAAATGATGTGATGACTTCTGTTTCTGCACCTCTACTGAAATAAACTTGTGTCTTTAAAGTTTCACTTGCAGAAATGCCCGAAGGTTTCCACACCGTTGAGATTCTTTACATTTATTACTGTTTAGATCAATTAATGTTTATTTATTCATCGTACATTTATATGGTCAAGATTGGTCAACAGTTTAGAGAGGAGGTTAAAAATATTCCAGGTTTTGGGAAGCTTAACCAGCACAATAAGCCTCATCTCAGAGGTAAAGGGTGAAGCCACGAGGGGTGAACCATGCAGTCGTACTGATACAGAGCAGTGACATGTTTGAATGGAAATGATACTTTAATCAGATGCAATAAGTAAAAGCAACCGCAGTAAATTTTACTCAGTTCTGATACAGCAAATCCCAACACATCAAGTCATGATCGGTATATTGCATACAAGCCCTAGAATAAAAACCTGATGTTTTATGTTGATAAAACTTAAATAGAATTTAATCCCTGATCAACATCCACAAAGATTAATCTCCAGCACATAAATCTTCACTTTGTATCCCCAACCACAAGGTGGTGCTCTCCACAAAGAAGACATTTGGAGCCAACTCTGCTAGTTACATTATGCTTTCCCCCATTTTCAGGCATTCCCAGGTTCAGATATGGAAAATGTCCCATTGAATCAAGAGAAACAAACAAGTTCAATTCAACACTTGCATGTTTGTCCCCCACAATACAAACGTCACATAAAAAACTACCTTCAGCTTCACATCGGGGACAGTTTGACATTTTCAGCAACATTTATTAGAACAGAGGAACTTCGAAGTAGCACCCAATGTTTTGTTGCTAATGCAAATATTTCTACAAACTCTAAATATGTGCCTTCATTTTTACCGACACTAGAAAAAAAAACATTTTCGGGTCTCAGAGATGGGAAAAGGGGAAAAATAAATTTGAGCAGGATTATGCGAGTTCCCTTCTTCCAGGGTAAACTGGATTGTGTTGGGGAAATGTCCTGCTGGCAGGAAGTGGTCTCTGCCTTTAGTTTCACAAACACAACCGGAAGTGACGGCGGGAAAGATTAGAGAACAAAGTAAAGAAACAATGCAAGGAAATACACAAAAATGGAGTAGAAAAATATAAATAAAGGGTCCCTTTGAAAAAAAAAAAAACACCTTGTGCAACATTAAAGTCTAGGACCGAATATCTGGCATTTCCACATTGATTTGACACAATTTGAGAGCACAAGCATAAAACAAAAATAAAAAACCTGCCTATGCTGTAAAGCATTAATACAGGTTTCACAGAAGTGCTGTCCATGCATTTATATTTCAGATTGTAAATGAAAAGCTGATAAACATATTTTTTTTACAGCAGTAGAACATGAGCAAGTATATATTTTCTTTGTGATTATTGGCTTTCTGTGGCTTTAGCCCTTTCTAATGATTTATTACAGAATGTAACGCATGTACACGTTGCGTACTCTCAGTAAGCATGCACAGAGAAACACATTTATGTACAGTTATGAGGTTGAAAAACAAAAAAAGCAGAAAAAGACAGCATACAGCTAGTTAATGTGCACCTCTGCACTGTAAGGTGGTGCAGGCAGCAAAGCCAGAGCTACCAGCACCGTGATGAAGGCTTATTTGTTGTTCTAGTTGAATACAGCAACAGAGATGACTTCCTTTATCGTCATAAGCTGTGTGGCAGACTCGGTTCTTGTTGCACAACAGAAACTGTGTAGAAAGCAGCTGCCATGTTATCTAAGACACTGTAACAGCCATTTTGGACCAGACAGGCATGTCCCACAAAGAGTTATGAGGAAATTGCATGTTACGATATATCCAGCAGAGG
This sequence comes from Pseudomugil gertrudae, assembly GCA_037177535.1. Taxonomy (NCBI): domain Eukaryota; kingdom Metazoa; phylum Chordata; class Actinopteri; order Atheriniformes; family Pseudomugilidae; genus Pseudomugil; species Pseudomugil gertrudae. The sequence continues at coordinate 13,571,187 of JBAMHV010000015.1, read as the reverse complement.
CCCTTGAGATGCCATGGTCTACAGATAGGACGGACATCAGCAACCAATGACCACAGCAGATGAAGAGCCGCTTTTCTACTTCCACTGCTATAAATCATAAGATTTTATTTCACAAGGCTGCTTGTTTGGCTTGTCCGTCAGTTAAGAGTAATATTAATATATTATAAATAAAAAAAAAAGGGTAAAACAACAAAAGCGTAATCCCAGGACTCAGGGAACAACCTCTTCAACTTCGGGCCAACTTTAGAGAATTTAAAAGTAAAAATAAAATATTCAACTCATCACATTGTCCCAAGGCTTTTGGTCAAGAGTGTAAATAAATGAAAATAAAGACAACAAATAAATATTAAAAGAAACAACATGTTCAGGAGTCACCGCTTGTGATAGGCACCTAGAAAAAAAGAGACAAAGAGATCCATCAGCCACTGAATTAAATTAAATAAATACATTTGCACCATTCAGATAAGAAAAACATCTTTCTTCTGCTCCACAACTTTGCCTTTTACAAAGGAAAGAAATATTTATATACAACTCATTACTTCCTGTGTGCAACTTCTCTTTTATCAGGAAATGCCTTCCAGTGAAACTGTTTGTGTTACTTCAGGCTAGTGGCAGTGGGCCACTGTCCACATCTGACTCCAACAGCATATAAAGTTCTGCTCAATGACTCCCTGACTTGAATCAGGTGTGTTGGTGCATGGAAACACTGAAAACCAGGGACTGGAGTTTGACACCTCTGAGGACTAAAGAAACAGCAGTTTGTTGTACAGGGGAAATGTAAAGCTATAAAACAGATCAATTATAATGAAAAACAGGGGTATTAATGTTCTGTTGGTAGTTTAATCATTTTTATCCAAACTAGGATATTTTACTTGTTAAACTAATTTCTGGTTAGAAGTTATGAATTCTTATTTGTTGTTTTGAACAGTCTTTGATCATCTGGTATTCCCAGCACAACACCAGGTCTGTGCTGCTGTGTTTAACCAATCTGCATTATTTCAATACATTATGACAAAAAACAGCATTAGTGTTGGGCCAGCCAAGCTACTGACTGTTCCCCAAAACAAGTTGCAGAGAACAGAGCAGCTGGAAAATCATAATCTTGTCTTCTTGAATTTATTTATTTATTTTTTTTTACCAAAGTATTTTTTATATTTATGACATCCATCTTGATTTTAAAGGTTTATGTCCCCACTCTCCCAAACCCAGTGTGTAGTCAGGCCTGGGTTTGGTTTTGACAAATATGAAAAAAGAAGAGTGAATAAATCACCTAAAGCACCACGATATTCCAACATATTTAAGCGATGAAACACAGATGATTGTCTGATAACAAAGCTGTTTGATAGTTCAATGACTGGTGTGAACTCAAGCACCTGCACATTAAAAGGAGGTGGTGAGGATTCCGGGCACATCCAGAGTTTAACTAATGAAATTCTTGAGGACTACAGATAACTGGGTGATTATCACAAAAGCAAAATCCACCAACCCATGACACTGTGGTGGCCTTCTGGGTTTGTAGAAACACTGAGTTGGACAGGAAGGGCCTGGAGTTCCAGCCTGTTACTGTTATTTGGAGTCCATAGAAGCAACTGTGATGATAAACTAAAACCCATCATTTACAAAACCTTTCATTCCTTACATGACTGGGTCCACAGTAGCAAATGTCTGCACCCACAATGCAAGATGGAATGGGAAACGGACGTGTAAAGCACTTTTCTAGTCATGTTCATTATTCAAAGTGCTTTACACTACATGCTACATTCACACACACACGCACACACACACTGATAGGCACATTGGGTGGGAAGCCTGCAGTCAACCATCCGTTTGAAAGAGGACTGCTTTTCCTCCTGAGCTACAGCTACATGTCAGAGGGAATCTGATGGGTTTTATCCCAAATACTGTCAACTTTTAACAACTCCACTGCCGTTTTTTTTATGTTTATGCTTTTTTCTCTCATGAGGAACTCTGTATATAGTTTGTATATATCCTGTAAACTACATGCGTGTGTATTATACCTTGGAAATGGGTGATGTGATTCAAATTTCATTACTTTATAATAAAGTTTTATCCAATGATATGCAATGATAAGAATAAATAAATGCATACAGTGCCATGGTCTACAGAAGGTGCAATATTATTTGATAATGTGTTATGAAAGGATTGAAAGTACACTAAAGTACCTTTGTAAGTAGTCTCAGGTCTTGCAGGAGGGCGAGAGGCAACGGGGTGGTCCGAGTAGCCATAGCCAGAGTTTACATTCTCATAATGTGGATGAGGCTGAGGTGGCCTGAGGAACAAGAGAAATTAGAGCAGATACATTGACGATATGGTACAGTGTTTTATGACAGACTGGAAGGATTTGGTCCTTGGTTTATTGTGTACCTGGCAGGCTTGTTGTGATATTTCTGCCTTTGGTAGTCATACTCCTCTCGTGTTCGCGGTCGCGCAGTTTCCTCCAAATTTGGCTGGAATCCAAGAATTATAGTTAGTCTCCCAGCAAAAGCAGAAATTTAGCGAAAGGATAAAGCAAAAAAAAAAAAAATTCACCATACAGCTTGCTTAAAAAGAAGCACGTTATGGAAGATTACCCTGGAGTCTGCCTCTTGCTGCCTTTTCTCCATTGCCATCCTCTCCAACGCCAGCCTCTCCCTCTCCTTCTCGCGTTCCTTCTCTTTCTCCCGCTCTCGAATTTTCTTGTACTCCTTTTTTTCTTGTTCCATCATAAGTCTGGCAATTTCCTGCCACAGAAAATGAAAATAAAGCTCTTTATCAAACATAATTTCACGCGTGATCGCTACACTGCATACGATACATTTCATACTTACACATATAAGTAATATTACCCCTTTTTTCACAGGACCTTTTCTAAGTTAAACATAAATTAGCATAAGGTTTCACATTGCATTGTGGCAAAAATGTACAACACAAATTAAAAGAGGATTCTGTTGCTCTGGTAAATAAATTCTGGGTATGTTGGTGGATAACTTCTTATTGACAATACTTAGAATTAGAGGGGAATTAAAGCAAACTTCAAAAAGGTTGACTATATTAAATTAAAGCACATAAAAAGAAAGATAGCATAAACAGTTACAGACCCCCTCTCACCTCATCTTGTGCCACCTGAGCTGCACGCACATGCATCTTGCTCGCCTGAAACAAGAAATCTAAATGTTATTTTACCCCGGTCACAGTTATTCAGCAAGACGGGTTTATTTCAACAAACTGTCATAATTTACATTGTTCAACATAGAAAAACTACATTTATTCAAAAGTACTTTATTAAAATCATGCTTCACAAAGAAACAATTGGCACAACCAAACCAATTAGTTTTTTCACTTTGTCAAAACCAGTAAAACCCCAAAATAATCTGATGCATAAACTATTTTTTTAATTAGCTTTGTCAGGCCTCAAAATGCTGACACACTTAGCCTCAAATCTCCATCTGGATTTTAACTGAAAATTTTCTAATCATCATTAATTGGGGGGAAAAGAGGAAGAATCAGTAAAGTGATGCAGGGATAAGACAGCCATATAATTTCCAGTCTGATGCAGGATTCAGATGCATCTCCATATAAGGTTATTCCACACATCAGCATGACCAGAATTCCAGTCATGCTGCAGCTTCAAAAGGAAGCCTCCTTTCCCAGGAGATGAAACTTTTCCTTTACAACTGACCACTCATCAGAACAAGGCCCGAGTGGAGCTCAGAGTGACTTTCCTTTTACATTTCTGACCCAAACCTCTTTTCAGAATACCGGACTTGCTAAATTCAGCTGATTCAAACAGAGTTAATATTCAGCTCTTGTGTAGTTTTCAGAAATCCCGAGTTTAAAAGCTGCAAATGTCAGTTTGACATTTTAACGACGTAGCACAGAAATGTCTACCTTCCCAGAACACAAATATACAAAGTTCAATGCATTTTAAAGTTTCCTTGTCCACCTTGATTTCCTCCTCCTGCATCTTTCTTGCGACCTCCATGTCTTTCAGCTCCTGCTCACGCAGATCGAGCTTCGTCAGCCCCTTGGTGGCCTCTCTCAGTCCAAACGCAGTTTCTGCAACAACTGCTCCACTGACTTTGTGGACAATTCGACCTGCAGGTGCAAACACATCCATTAATACCAAAGCAAATATCAAATAAAAATGGAATGATTGACAATTATTGTGATTCACAAGAATTAAAAATATATGGAAGGAAACTTTTCTAGTTATTTTTAAGAAAATTGTGAGAAATCATGATCATAATTACCCAGAGGTCATATGACTTCTTGTTTTGACCATGCAAATTGGTAAAAGCCAAAAATTATAATTAAAATGTGTCAAAAAGTTAGAAACAACTAGATTTATTAATGGTTTGCATTGATTATGAAAACAATGATTAAATAAACCCCATGTAGTGAGAACAAACGGCACCTTAAAGGGCTGCAGCACATCTCCACTGGTTTTCTTAATTGACTTATTTCCTAAGATGCAGTTAAAAATTAGATTTCAGGAACCAGAAAAAGTCCAACTTTGTTGCTTCTAGTTTGATAATAAAATAAAAACAGCTTGAGAGCACTGAAACCCTTTAAAAATGCCAAAGCATTTTGGTTAACAATTCATAAAGCTACTTTTGGCAGAACAACCGCAGCACACATCCGTTTCAGCTACAACTCAGCAAATGATCAGAGAAAGAGGGAGCACAACAGCAAACCATCAGAACCTGTAGTCAAAAAAGACCAATGCTGGAAAATAAGAGGAAACGGTGTTATTAGTTAGTGTGAATTAGATCAGCCCACCACCGGAAATGTATTACTATGGAGAGCAACACCAGCACACCACACACACATCCCTGCAGAGCTCAAAGGACCGCTCAGGCTGGTACCTGTCTCTTTGTTGGGATGACTATGACTGTGCTCTCTTCCAGGAACTTCCCCCTGCTGGGGGTCCCAGAATTCCCTGGAGTTTGTGCGTCCTTCATCGCTCCTGAAGTCGTCTAACACCTCGTTTGGGTTGGAGTGGGATCGCTGCCGGGTTCCAGACCTCTTATCACCATAATCCTCATCCACTTCCCAGGAAGCTCTGTTTTCTGATGGCCAATCCCTGCCATGTCGTGGCTCCAAAAACTCCTCTTGAAACTCACTCTCCCTGCTCCTGGCTCTCGATCGGGGTTTGTCCTTATCTATTTGCCTTAGTCTGTCTTTCTCTCCATATTTCTCCCCACTATACCCTCTGTCTTGGGATTTTTCCCGGTCTCTTGACACTAAAAGATCCGGCTCCCTGCCTCTCCTTTGCTCTTTCCTCTCCCAGTCTTTGTCCTTCTCTCTGTCATGCCTATGTCTTTCTCTGTCCCAGGCTTTGTCTCGCTCTTGAAGATTTCGTGGTGGAGGTGGTCTAGCTGGTCTTTCTTTCGTTCTTACCACTCGGTCTGCCTCTCTACCCCCTTGGTCTCTGGCTCTGTCAGTGTGTGCAGAATCATACTCTGGATATCTGTCCCCATGCTTGCCTCTGGACAGGTGTTCTGGATATGGCTCTGCATGCTTGCTACGTCCTCCTTCTGCCACCAAGTGGTGCTCAGGATATTTGGGGCGGCTATGGGGTGCCACAGAGTCCAGTTTAGGGTACCTGCTTCTTTTGGGTTCGTTTGTATAATAATCTGAAGAATGATCTTGCTGTGAGCGCATTGGAGTGTACGCATCATATCGGCCAGGGGGCTTGTAGCGGGCATGTTTGTCCACGTCAAGGGATCTTCCAGCTGAACCAGACAGAGTAGAGGGAATGATGATGGTTGGTAAAAACATGGAAATGTGGAAAAAAAAAAAGTAAATAGTACAGATAGGGAGGATTCAGGCCAACAAAGTTAGTAAGGTTCAGTTCAACACATCACCTTTGAGGAGAGATGTCCAAGGAAATGCCACATTTTGGAAAAGTGGGGGAAAAAGCTTTGTTTAGATGCACCAAACTGTCCAGAAATATGTGAAAATTGCAAGATGATTAAGAAAGAGGAACTATATAGAGCCTGAATAAGGCTGGTAAAATGATTCTCATTATAAATCCTTATGAAGATATTGCAACCATTAAGTTCTGCAGTACCTTCTTCCAGTACTGTGTGTGCCGTTTGATGAGTAGTTGGTAATAAATGTGACAGTGTGTGAAAAGTAAATGTGCATCATAAATATGATTTTGTTATCTAAACTTGAGATAGAACCATTTTTGTGTCCGTTTCCATTTGTAAGGAAATCTACATTCAGGAGGCTCAACACAGCTCAGTCATTTGGTCTGAGTAAGTGCAAAGGAATCTGGTTGTCCAAGAAGTCACTTAAAATCTTTTTAAAAAATCTGCTTGCTCTCTTGTTCCTTCCTATTTTAGGAAAACATTTGCACAACACTATCCACCTAATTTCCATTGTGTCAGGCGAAGCTTGTCATTGTGCTACCATGCTGGGTTAGACAGTCAGTAGCTCCTTATCTCCTGCGAGGAACACCCAAATATAACACCCGATGAGAAACCAACACATCCGAGACGGGCGACAGTCTCTTTGTTTAAGTTTGGTTTTGTCTCAGGGCACCAACTAAAACTTCAGTATTCTGCCAGACAATTCATTGTGACCTAAACACCATGGGGGACCTCATAACATGCAGAAATAAATCTATGGGATGTCTATGTCACAGTATGAAATGCAAAGTAAACAAAGGAACCAAATCTTTGTTCCATCTTCAGCACATTCATGTGTATCCACTTATAATCACAAATGACAGGGATAATAAACATGACTGGTTATGTAACTTACAGGGCAGTACAACAAACATATTCAAGGCAAGGCAAGGCAAGTTTATTTATATAGCACCTTTCATGTACAGGACAGCTCAAAGTGCTTGAAACAAAGAAATTGAAGCCGCTTTTGTCACAAATAGTTGAGTGAAAGAACAGAGGAGTGGCTTGTTTCACCCAAAAAACTCATCCTGAGCACCTGCTACAAGGAGCTAAAGTAAGAAACAGGTTGCAGAGCACGACGATCCATCAGGTCAGACCTCTGCAGTCCAAATGTCAACAAAGAGGTTAATGCCTGTGTCCAAATAAAGCTGTATGCACATCAAACATGACCCCGAAACTACTCAAGCTTAAGTTTCTGTATCACTGATATCACAATGAGATTTTTTTTTACATTTGATCATTAACTAAGGTACACATAGATTCCTTCCTTCTTATCATCTGAGTGTAATAGGAGTGGGTCTGTCTGGCCCTGTGTAATAGAAGAATTGTGCCATGTTACACTCAGCAGACTGAGGCAGCTGGAGAGAAAAAGACTGGGCTCAAACCTTGATACTAAAGAGACCAACTGAACCACAATCCTCTAAACCAGTGTTTCTCAACCCTGGTACTCAAATACCCCTGCCCTGCATGTCTTAGGCCCTGTCTACACGTAGCCGGGTATCTGGGAAAACGTATCTATTTTTATACGTTTAGGCTTTTCATCCACACGAAAACTACATTTTACATCACCAAAAACGAATAATTATGAAAACTCCGGCCAAAGTGGAGA
>JBAMHV010000015.1:13541247-13555379 GCA_037177535.1 Pseudomugil gertrudae | reverse complement strand
AGAGATCCTCTCCCAGGACGGACAGGCAGATGTGCCTAGGACTGTTATCAATTAGCCATCTACATTCTAATAACAGTCAACTACATCAATAGTGGATGAATTCTTAAAATGAGAACAAATAAATAAATATACTGCATGGCATCACGAAAGTGCTCAATTGCCATCTAAATCTAACATTTGCACAATGAGCCTGTACTACTGCATGGTTCCATTCCTGGTTGCAATATTAGAGGCAAAAATGCCAACTTGCTTTGCTCAATAACACTAAAAATGACTGCAGTTTTATATACATCTGGTTTTCTTTTTAAAGAATCAATGCCATCACCACAAAGTATTCTGATGTGCACAGAAATAGATCTCCTTTCTTACTAATCAATTCAAATTTACTTTACTTATATAGCGCCACTTCATGACAGTGTCATCTCAGGGCGCTTCATATAATTTTTGAGCCAATTAATCAAATAGCCTAGATAAGGGAAAGTATAAGATTGCATCAAATCTTGACTTTGATGCAATCCCCAGCCTGAGCAAGCATTAGGCGACAGTGGGAAAGAAAACTCCCTTATAAGAGGAAGACAAAACCTCTGGCAGAACCCGGCTCAGGGAGGGCAGCCATCTGCCTCGACTGTGTGGAGAGGACAGGAAAGATAGAAGTACCACCACAGATAATTATAAATGCAGCGTTAAGTACAACAAACAGAGCATCAAAAGTTGTCTTTTTTTCAGTTTTACTGCTATATTTTCTGCTAAATCGTGCACACGGAAACCTCAAAGTTATGCATGATCTTGTTTCTGAACCCTCATCTGTCCAGCTTTATTAGAGATTACACCATATTTAGTTTCCCCTCACAGATTACTTCATATGCACGACAAATGAACTACTACTCTTTGTATCATTAGAGAATACTTTGGTTGTGTTACTACAGACAGATGGGTGACTCAGATCAGCTGGCTGTAGTGGATGGCAGAGAGATAAACATGCTAGAAAGAGGAGGTCATGACCCCCACAAAGCCTCACAAAGACTAGCCCGCTCGATTTTGGTTAATGCTTAATCTCCTTAAACCAAGATACCCGAGACATGTTGCTACTGTATTTTCTTGGTGTAATTGTATTTTTAAGGGTTGCACAATTTGGGTTTGTGCGACAGCTGCTTTTATAACTTACAGAAGGCAACACTTTGTAAACCACAGTGCTTAAAACACCACCAAGCTACAAGTAACATCGAGTGATTAAAGCTTAAAGGTTTGGTTTAGGCTCCCACACCATCATTCAATCACTTAGGCTGGAAATAGAAAAAAACAAACAAAAACAGCCTGTGCAAAATGCCTATGAAAGGCTAGTTTTTGTGTTTCATGTGGCACTAACAAGCTAAGTTCATTTCAACACTTGTGTAAAAGTGGAGAGCTTACTAATTTTATTTGATTATTTCTCCCAATGTAAGGGTGGAACTGAAACTTTTCTTACAGCTTTCTCAGTCTTCCTCTGCAGAATTGATAAGCAGAATGCTGGTTTCTTCTGCCTCTGACCAGAATAACAAGCATCCTACTGAGCAGCTGCTTCATCCCTACAACAGAATGAGCTTTTTCCACCAGAACAGCAGCTCATCCCTGATCCATTTACGAGTTAAACTTAAACTATATGATAAATAGTGAAACTGTAATGACAGGAAAAACATTTCAAGGAAAGTGGATAGGATATATTAACACAACGACCATTTCTATAATTAAAGAAAATTGTGACAATGTCATATGACCTAATGCCTTTCGTCATCAAAGCTAAACAACCACTATAATAAACAAACCTCTACAGGTACAAGTCACCTGACGCATAACAGGCTGCATATTTTCACAGTTACCATGTTGCTTCATATATTTTTGTTCCCGCTGACCACTTCACTATAACTAAACAAAAACACCGTGTTTTAATTGAAGATGGGACATACATTCATTAAACTTTACCCACTGTAATCCAGACCAGACAGATTCCAGCTGGGGTACAAAATCATTCACGCATGTACAACCCTAGCTAAGGTGTGTGATTATTGTTGTCCGTCTGTCTCCAGTACTTAAGACTGGTTAGTCTGCTAGCACCCAGTAGCAGGCTGAACTACGACTCATCACAACCAGTGTCTGAGATTTAACTAAAAGCACCTGTGTTTACTCATGTTAGCCTTACTCGTGTTATCGAACAACTGGCTAGCTTGAGAGTTAGCTGGGAAACACGTTATGAACATTACCCTCTTTCACTCCAGGTAGGTTATTCTGGTCGATGCTAACGTTACATTCAGCCATGTTGTCACCGATAATATGTCAGGAAAAATGTTTGTTTAAAAAAAAAACGAAATAAAGAAAAAAAAAACGCTGACGATGAATTACACTTCCGTCTCCTTCGAAGGCTAACTGCAGTCTGATGATTGATCGCCTTTACTCATAAACCCAATTGATGGTTCAGGTGCTGGACGGCCCTTTTGATTAGTTTCGGTAGACACTGTCTGCCAATACGCCACTGCTGAGGCTAGCGTGTCAGATTTTCTACCAACGTCCCTCCCTCCCTAGCCATAGACTCTTCCTGCAGCCAGACCAACAAGAGCCTTGTGCTTCAGAAACACTTCCGGTGTGTGAACTTCAAAATACTTTTTTTATGTAGCAAGCAATTAAAGGCCATTTTAGGACTGTGACACCACCAGCAACACAACAACACACAACCCATGAGACATGTATAACAATAAGTTACACATATTTATATGTCTTCATATTATTGTGCATATCCATCCTCCAGTTCATGTGTATTGCAATGTGTGTAGGGTACCATGGGCAGGTCACCAGTCCATCACAGGGCCAACACAGACACACAACTCACATTAATTCCTAGGTAGAATTTAGAATAACCAATTAACCTAATAAGCATGTCTTTGTAACCAGAAATAACCCACGTTAACACAGGGTGAACATGCAAACTCCACACAGAAAGGTCACTGTTCAGACCTCTCCGGCCAACACTAACCAACTGCACCACCGTGCAGCCGTTTTATAGTTGATATTAATATTATATCACATAATCATATTCCTTTAATTTTACAGTATAACAATGGGTGTAATCCTGAAGTAACCTTCCAAATGTCTGGAGTTATATTTGTACATTTGGACTTTGTTTGACTTTTCAATCTGATATTTGATTTATGGTCAAATTTTATTTCTTAAATCATCATCATCTAAAAAGATTACCCACAAGTTAGATGTTTATGAAAAGGAATTACTAAAATACTACCAAATTATGGCAAGATGGTGAGTTAACTGAGATGTGCAAAATGAAAAGAACAACACAATTAAACAATAAGAAAATTACCAAAAATGGTACAAATCCAACATGTAAGCTGCAAAATAACAATATAAACAGAAAAACAGTTGCAATAAAAAAAAATAGGCAGGACAAGGTAAGTGAAGTTTATTTGCATGGCACTTTGTATGTAGAAGACTAAAGAAAATATGCAAACATACCACAATATATATATAAAGACATTGTACACTGTGGAGTGTATGGGCATCATATCTCTCAGACTCTCTGAGATTCCTCTGCCGAAATTTCTGTAATCAATTAAAAAAAATCAAACATAGATCCCGTAATTATGAGACTGACCAAGTTTTCCAACGAAACAATACATATATATTTTTTGTTGAAATCTTTTTGTTCAAATGTATTTTCTATTCAAATAGAAAGGTTCAAATAAATGACTTCCGGTATGATTGTAGCTAAACGTGCTGAACTTGATGCACCTGATGCAAGCTGAGAGACTCCGTTTTTGGATCTCTGCGCTGCTGTGCAAGCTTCACTCCTGCACCAGCAGCCTCCTCAAAAACTCCTGTTCTCATCACGAGGTCAAAGTTATGATCTAAAGCAACCTGTGACTGTGTTGGTAAGAAATGTAAGTAAGGAAAATCCCAGCAGATGGTCAGCACACCCTTTCTCCCTGAATAACAGGAGTTACATTCATATGTGGCATTTTTCTACGAGATTTTCCTCTCTGTCGTTTAAACAGTGTCGTGACGTCACAGCAGCTGCTGCTATAATTATGTTAACATGATTGCCCCCTCTAGTGTTCAGCCGATCGACTTGCGCGTGCCATAGCTTTTTAAAAGTATTGTTTTGAAAACGAGTTTTAAAGAAAACAGAGCAGCCTGACAGGCCATGTTTAATGTCTAATTGTAAAGACTTACTTATCTAGTTTTTTTTATTTATTTAGTCTGTTTATAGAGTTTTATTACATTTTATATATAATATACTGTAATATACTACAATGTATGTGCAATATAATTTATATATAACATAAAAGTAATCTAATAGTATAAATACCATTGTATATATAATATATATATACTTTATTTATTGTATGGCAAAATTCTGTGACCTTGGCTTCTGCTGTACATGATGCTGCATATTGGTTAGGGAAAAAAAAACAGGATTTATGACTTTGACTCGCATCCCATTCATTTTTTCATCTGAACCTGGGGCTGAATGGACATAATTTTATATCTCGTAATTATAAAGCTGGAAAAGAGGCATTTTTGCAAACATTTCTCTGGTTTGAATTTTAAAAAACATGCATACAATGTTGTTTTCCTAGAATTTGAGATGTGGGATTAATTTAGATATGGGAGTAAAATGACAACATCAGTAGTAGTCTCATCGGTCGTTCAACGACTACAGCTTGAGGACTGTGCAGTTCTTGAAATGCAAGATCACCAAGTCAAGCCTGAAGTTACTTCTATGAATCTTTCACCAGTTATATTTAGCAGGTTGCCAGTTCATGTAGTGCGTTCGTATCAAATGAGTAGAATCACTGCTCCTCTGGCAGAGGTATGATACATGATTTCCTTGATGCACAGGGCAGACAGCGGTGACCTGGGTGATTGACTCGGCCTCAATGATGGATGTTCTTTCAGCACCAAATCAGTAAGGAAGCCTGGATCGAGGAGCTCATCACTTGCCATAGTGCCCTTCACAACTAAATCACTTTGCTTACATCTCTTTACCCAGATCCACACGGCGGTGTTCCTATTTAACCATATAAAGCCAAATGTATCATATTTGAAACATACAGTTTCTGAGACCTTCTGTCTGACTTTGTTAAAAATTCAGCTGAACACAACCTGATACTGGTCTTTTCTATCTCAGTGGATAACAGGAAAGAAGGTATTACGCTATAACTATGAAACATATTTTAATAAATGGTCAACCCCCTCCCTTATTTTTGTTTGTTAAATTTTGTTAAAGACCTCATCTTAAAAAAAATGGGGAAAAAAAAGGATTTTTCTCATTTTTTTATGGGCCGAGCTGTAAAGGGTTAGGGAAGCAATTATTATAAAAGACAAAGAGTTGCAGGTGCCAAGAACATCTGATTCTGCTATCTCATAACTAACGGGTTGATTGATAACTTCCTTTCTGTTTGATTTACCCATGTCAGTGTGATGTAGGGTTACTGGTCTCACTGCAGTGTCACACCTCCATAATTCACTCAGACACCTCATGGTTCCTATGAGAAGGTGGAAAGCTGACATAACCCACAAGGGCTAGCTATTGATTTAAGACACAAGCGGGTGACTGGCCCCTCCTTCAAGTCAGGAAAATATAAATATATTGACCGTATGGACCTAAGGTGGATAGTTTGTGTTGTTTGAAGGATCAGAACACAAGGTTTATTTAGGACGATAGACTGTGCCATGGACAGAGTTATAGTTGTGAACTGTTGTTTAGGACTTTTGGGTTTGTTACTGCAACAAGGAATGATCGGTGTGGAGGCAAGGAGCATGTTTAATTCTGGTGAGTGTTTAAATGTGATCAGTGGTCTGTGATAAGTTACATAGGTTTTACCAGCAGAACACTGAGAATGCTGCATGCATATAAAAGATGATTGTATTTCCATTTGCTTTGTATGTGCAGAAAACCACGTTTTTAATCCCAGCAATGATGCGGATGTTCAGAACAAGATTTTAGCACTATTACTACACAAAGGTTTGGTCCCTGATGGAAAAGATTATCCTAATGGTGAGATACCGTATGAAGAAGAATGCACCAGTAATAAACCATATGCATGTATTTTAATTATGCATTCAATTTGCAGGTATGGAGTTGGCTAATAAAATAGCTGAGCTTGAGGAGGTAAGATTTCTCTTTAAGCTAATGTTATGGGAAAAACACAGCTTTGAAAAAATGCATGTTAGTCAGGAATCATTGGATTTGACTGCAGTGTTATTAAAACGGAGTACTGGTGACTGATTCCAGTTTTTCCCCAATGTTTGAGTTTATTTTAAGAACATTCGACAAAAGTCACTAAATGTTGTTTTGTTGCAATACCTAAAAAAGCACCTGAAAACATTCATCATTGGTGATAATGTCTGTGTAATCTTTGTAATCTATGTTTACAGCTGTGGGCGCTGAGGGAGAACCTGGAACTGGAGAATAAGATTACAGCTAGTTTGACAGAAGACAAAACCATAAACAGAAAGCGAGGCGAGCGTAAGTTAAATAAACACTAATAATACTTACAATTATTTACAATCAAGCCTCCCTGCAGATATAGCTAATACGCTTTTGCAAATGTATATCTCCTCCTGTCAACAGCTTGCTTCTGGAAGTACTGTGTCTGACATGGATGCATGAGCAGGATCACTGTGAAAACTTGCTGCAAAGCCCGATATAGCCTTAAAACTTGCAACACCAGTCATTTAAATCAAACTGTATTTATTCTAGCAATATAGAGTTGTACCACAGTCTGTCAATAATAAACATTTTATGAGTTGAAGTGCTGTCATGAAAGCGTTGTTACTGTATAGTTGGTCTCCAAATATTTAGCAGCTCACTGGAAATACTTGAGGGTCAGAAATTACAAAAAATGTTCTTGACTGCAAAACCTATTAATATTTTTCATCAGGAGTTTTTATTTGCCTTTTCCGTGTTTTTGTCGCCCTCCTGTGGCATCACTGGATATAACAGTTTGTACAACTGCTAGAATCTATATCTAGATCTATATGCATTGCTGCTGTTTTACTATGTAAATAAAATGATATGTATCTGTACCTTTGTGTTTGCCTTGGAAAAAGAGATAAACTGAGAAATCACATCTGCAAGTTTAAAGTTTCATTTTCCTCATTTAGTAATCATTTTATAGAAGATTCCCTCCAAATGACTTTATTCCACTACATGAAACAGATGCAACAAGTAATGATTGAGGTGATGGAATCTACAAACATGTGGCTCACAGCTGCTGTGACGACTCATTTACTGCACAATTAAATTCATCTGACTGAATCTTCTGGAGGAGACTAACACAGCTGGTTCAGCTTAGACTAAACAAAGACAATGCTGCAATGAAACGAGAGAGGGATAGTCCTCATTCATTTCTTTAGTACATTAACAGATAGCTTTCTCATAGATGTTAAGATGTCGCTTGTGTATATATATTTTGTATATGTTGATGAATCCATGAACTCGTACTTCATATGCATATCAAACTTAACGGTACACATAAAAATAAAATATGTAATACTTCCATCCATCCATTATCTACCGCTTATTCCCTGAACGGGGCTGGAGCCAATCCCAGCTCACATCAGGCATGAGGCGGGGTACACTCTCGACAGGTCGCCAGTCATATGTAATACTTTAATACGGAAATTTTGTCATAAGAATTCATGAAAAGAAATCCATCCAACAATGTTATTAGCTTTACTTAAGCAACACAATGATGATGATTATTATCAAAATGGAGTTTATTTTTCTTCAGTCTTTTCAATCTTGGCACATTCACCAACAGATCCTTTTCACAAAATGATCTTGCAGTTTTGGTTATCCTGATGATTCATTTAGTGTGGTAGCCTGACTATAAATCGTGCAGTCACTCAATGACACTGCGAGTCAGAAAAGCAACTTTGACACTTAAGCACGTGTATGTTAATAATAATAATAATAATAATAATAATACATTTTATTTAAAAGCGCCTTTCAAAAACACTCAAGGTCACTTTACATTAAAAACAGACAATAAAAGTTAGTCAGATCCTAACAAAGAGTATATACAGAGGTAGGTTTTATGCATTTCTATACATAAAAATAAGAATGTGCATCAGTAACTAGCTGGATTTAATTATCCAACATATTTGTAATTTTTTCAGTATGAGGCATAAATCACCCCCAGCTGAACTGCTTATGAAAAAAAGACAAAAAAAATACACTTGCCTGGAAGCAGAGCATCCTGAAAGGCTTTCTGTCATGATAAGCCAGCATAAGGAAATGATACTGCAAGCTTAGTGTCACTCAAAACTGTCTCAAAATGGTTATATCAAACATAACAGGCTTCACCATTTTTACCACAGCGCTAGACAAAAAATAACATGAAACGCCTTTGAGCTGGATGAATGCACAATATCAGGAAAGTAAAAAAAAGATAAGTGCAAGTAAAAAAGAAAGTAAAAAAAACATATAAAAAGAAAAAATATATTCAGATGACAAAATAATAATGGTAAAAAAAAATTCAAACCTTAAAACCGACTCATTAATAGATGATAAGATCACAGTGGATGAGATTTTAAAGCCTATTTTCATATAATAAGGATGATAAAAAATATATATGAATTAGGTTATTACACCAGTTATGTTCGTCAAAGCTGGATCTCAGTTTGACTGCTTTGGTTTTCAACTGAGCAAAAACAAACAAAAAAAAAAACCCACCATGACGGATGTGTTTTTGGGATGACGTGTTGGTGGAGGAGAGCTTGACAGACAGAGTGCACATCTATTTAAGACAACATAACACAGAGGAGTGGCACAGAGCGTAGCAGCAAGGAGACAGAGATGGATTCCTACTTCAGAGGTTGGTACAATATCTGTTTTGGGGTTTAACCCATGTTTCCATCAAAAAAAGAGATGATGTTGAATGCTATACTTTTTCTTAGTATCTAAAAAAACTGTTTAATTTTATTTAATGACTTTATTTTTATTTCAATAGGCTCATTGTTGATGATATTCATCCTTTCAACGCTCCCGCTACTTAACTGTGACGTGCTTTGCCACAGTAGCTGCCTCTGCTCTGAAGGTATTGTTAAATGTGCCGGTTACAACATCACAGATATACCAAAAGAGCTGCCCCTCCACACGTACACGCTGCTGCTAAACGATACGAAGATGAACAAAATAAATGAGCAGAGTCTGTCTGACCGGGAACTCCTGCTCCGTTTCGGTCTGACTCACAGCCACCTGCATAGCATCCATCCACAGGCCTTCAATGTCGCTCCGCAGCTCAAGACTGTCAAGCTGTCAAACAATGATCTATCCACCCTTCCTACTCGAGTATTCAGCCCTCTTACCACTCTAGAGGAGATTTACTTAGATGGGAACCGATTGGAGACTATTGCTCCTGATATGTTTAAGGGGCTTGAAGCATTGATGGTTCTGGACCTGACCCGCAATAAAATCACCAATCCTGCCTCAGACATTTTTGATGGACTCACCAACCTCACAACTCTGAATATGGGCAGGAACCACATAAAGGAACTTTCACCAACCATCTTCCATTCACTGACAAAACTTTGCCGGCTCAGGATATATAACAACGAGCTAGAGGAGCTGGAAAAGGGGATCTTTGACACACTTGTAAACCTTGAAGAGCTAAATCTCCATGAAAACCAGATTAAAAGCCTTCCCAGTCAAGTGTTTTGGTCACTAGAAAACCTTCGGATCCTGACCTTGTCCGCCAACCGACTCCAGGCTCTTCCTCACAGAACCTTCTACAACATGCCGAAACTGAGCAAACTCACCATTTACAAAAACCCCCTTTTATCTCTGCCAGACGAGCTGATGGGTCACATGCCTCTCATGACAGAGTTTTATCTGTTTTACACCAAGCTTACCACTGTTCCTGGAAATGTGTTTGCAAATATGTCAGGGCTGCTGCAGCTTAACCTACATTTAAATGACGATCTCAGGATGCTACCGTTGGACCTTTTCTGCTGTCTTCCCAACCTTCGGAAGCTCTCACTAAGAAGCAACAACATTGAACATCTTCCTCCTCAGATTTTCTCCACACTAACCACAGTACGCATACTTCTCCTTAATGACAACAAGCTAAAGAGCCTGCCTGAAGACATCTTTGAGAACCTTACCATGATTGAGACCATTGATTTGAAGAACAACCAACTCATGACTCTTCCAGGAGATATTTTCCTTCTCAACAGACATTTGAAGAGTCTTACTCTGAGTGAGAACCCCTGGGACTGTGCTTGTGCTATCAGAGGTATTGCAAGATGGATAAAATATAATGAGCCCGTAGTTCTCGATAGAGATAATATGGAATGTCACAGTCCGAGGTACCAGCTGCTCCGTAGTGTTGGCTCTCTGCGTGATGAGGAATTCCATTATTGCGATGCAAGAACATCTGAAACTTTCTTTACAACACAAACCAACTTCCCCGAGTCAACACAAACATTGCATGTGACTGCAACCTCTCCACCTGTAGCAGCTACCACCTCGGATCCAACAACATCCTCAGCTTCACTTCTCACTAAATCCACTGCTCGACCTGATGAAACCCGTCCTATTTCACTCCCTTTTCATGATATATTGGTGCTCGAAAAAGGACCTCAGTACATTCATCACAGCCATCACAAAGGCTGGGTGTATGTGTGGTTTCTACCCTCCAATACAGCTCTGATAGGCACCCTCATGTTTGGTTACATCCTTCTCTTGGCCACAGGTTTATTGCTCATTCTTGCTGCCATATTTGGCATGTATCGCCTCAGCGGGAGCATGGCTAAGATGAAGACTGAGTGTGCATGAACAGAGGAGCAACACACTGTTATCAGGCATGTTGCAGACAGGCAGATAAACTGCTTTTTCAGAGCCACAACATTGCTTCTCTTGATTAAGGATTATGTCCCATCTTCAAACATTTAATTTGCAAACTTAGATCAAAATATTAGATCCAAAATAGGTGTGAATTGCTCATATATGATGGAAATATAATAAAACAGCTGGAGGAGAATGCAAGAAATTAGCTTTAGTAGCTGATCAGTCAAAGTTACTTTACTTAGCTTTAAAATAAATGAAAGATCTCAGTGCGATTAGTCTGTCCAACGCGATTCACCAAGCAAACTAATTAATCAGTTAAATAAATAACTGATGGCTCACTTATTACAGTTTAAACAATGACAAATGTAAAATAAAAACTGCTATTTTTCTCTGCAAGCCTTAAATATGCCTAAGAATTAAATGTGTATAAATTTTAACATTACTTTTAATAGTTCTTATGTTTTGTGAAAAGAGAAATAACAGCTATGTTAGAGCAGATGTTTATGTTTAGATGGAAGGACAGACTGGATGTTTTGGGGCTCAGGTGGAACTCAACCACTTTCTTTGGTTTTTATCACAGGTTTTTAGTTGTTTCATTATTGTAAATAATCTTTATTTACTGATAATAAAGAGAAAATCCAGCAGGTTTTGATTTTTTTAGCTGTGGATATCTGTAGTTTTTGTGTTAGTTGGTGTCACATATTTATGTGAGTAAATCTTTTTTCCCCATCTGTGATGAATCATGCAAAAGAGAATAAACATGTGACTGACTCCCAAGTTATAAGACAACTGGTACTTTGGTTTTTCCAGTAGGCTGAGTTTACACAGCAGTGGGTCAGAAAGTGCATGGGAAGGGGAAATTGCTCAACACGAACACATGATATACGTTTTACTTTTGATTTGATGTTGAAAAAAAAGAAAAACTCTCTGTTTACTGTTATATCTGGGCTACTGAGCACAACCAAATATAAAACTTCACTGAGCATGCAGCAACTCTTTTTACTTCTTTAACAAATTTTAAGGCTGCATCATTTACATTTCTTCATGTCGTTTTCCTCTCTGTGCTTTGTATAAGTTATCCCACACCTGGGATAACATACTTATACATAGCGGGATGGACAATTCCAGAGCAGAAATATGTATACTTTGTTATATTTGTATTCTTTCTTGTTTTTAATGTTTGTGTTTTTAATGTTTCCAAAGGACTTTAAGTATTCTTTTGAGGCAATTCACAGGTTAGCCATGAACCTTTATCCACTGCCCAGCTCGGGTTCAAGCCTCAAGAAGTTTGTTCACAGATATGTTTAATTGTGGCTAAGGATGCTTTTCTCATCATGTTTTCAAAGATATTGTTGGTTGTTCTGAATAATAAGATGATTTTTAAGGGTAATTGGATTTCTTTAATACAGACTTCCTGTATTGCATAGTGGTGTGGTGTTAGCACAGCTGCCTCACAGCAAAAAAAAAGTTCTAGCTTTGGACTTTCTGTAAAGAGTTTGCATGTTGCATGCGTCTGAATGATTATTTATATCTTTGTTTTGGCCCTGCGATAGACTAGTGATATCTCCAGGATGTACCCTGCCTCCCGCCTAGCTCCTGAGATGGGAGTACCTTTGAACCTGCATGTGAATAAGTGAGAAATCAGATGGATAGAATGTTAAAGACAATAAAGACATTAAAGACAATATTAGAAGTTATATGACTATTAAAACTCTGTTCTGGACTCATTTGATAATGATGTTAAATCAATAATAATAATAAATGCTGTTAGTGTCCAGCAGCAGACACTTCTCGAGGATATCTATGAGCCTTTGGCTAAATTTGAAAAACGCTTGACATCAGAGACAATCCCTGGAAATATTACTGTAATTCAAATAACACCACAGCTGGCTGAAGGCCAACTCACACAAGCTCATGTTTATAGTATGTGAGTATCCAGAGCAGATAGCAGATCCAGAGGTAATATCTTTAACATGGGATCAACTAATTCACCCCATTTCTCCATCCACAACTACTCAACACACATATTCAGCAGTATAATCTCACATGAAAATGAACATTTAACTGTTGCCGGTTTAGATCATTTGCACACTGTCATTTGTTAAGTTCTCTTTGTGTCTTTACCACCTGTTGCAGCACGGAGAAAAGATAAACACATACTTAGCCATTTCCTACAGGAAGGAAGCCACCCTGTGGCCTATGCATGAGACAGAGATTAAGGGTCATTAAACAAAAAAAAGCCCCAACAAACCAATAAAATCAACAAAGAATAACAAGTGCTTTACAACCTCAGAGCATGTAAATATAAAATAAAATATATGTAACAGCAGAAGTACCACAAAAGGCAGAAAAATTAGCCAAAAAAATCTGAAATTATTCTAATGAAAGTATACTGATTTTTAAAATCAGAGTTGAAATGTACAGACTTTTTTAAAGATGTTAAAATGGATATTGTGGAACTTTGTCTCCTAATTTTCATTAAGTCTGACAAAGGAATTCTGCACCATCTGTAATCTGTATTATTTTCAGTTCAGACTACCGAAAGCCTGCTTCAGGACTTAAGTTAAGAAGAAATACAAGGTTAGAATAGAATTATCTCTGCATTTGTAAAAGATAAAAAATAACTAATAAATTAAATTTGCGCAAAGTTCGCGGAACCAATTTATATATTTTTTTAATTTTTTAATTTATTTCATTTGCAACTGATATCTTCATTCATTTTTTAAACCTGTCATAATTTCTCAATCTATAAATGGTTAAAAAAATGTTTTGATAGATGTCAAATTGAAAAAGTCATAAGGTTTATTGTTAAGCTCATTTATTTTTATTTTTAGATGCTTAATTTATCTTTTTACTTTTTGAAAGGATAAAAATTTTTAGGATTGAATTAAATGGTGTATTTCTTTTGGTAAAATTTTTCATATTCTGTCTCCCACACAAGTCCCGAGTTAAATAGTTAATTTTTCAATGGTTTATATTTTAATAAATCCGATAATAAAAAACTTAATTAAATTTTATTTTCTATATATATTAAGATCACATCTTTAGACCTTGAATGATAACCTAATTAAAGAGGTCCGACTTTATAATTTGAGTTTCAGATTTAAACTTAACATTCATGAAGGTTTTCCCGCAGCATCATGCAGAATGTAATCGAAAATAACGTCACATGGTACCTACATGATGAGTTTTTAGCATGTTGCATTATAGTTGTTTTAGTTTAATGAATGGTAGTTGTAATGTCCATGATCGAAACGAATCGGAGGGACACATCTACTAATTTAGTTTTTAA
>JBAMHV010000015.1:13490948-13513925 GCA_037177535.1 Pseudomugil gertrudae | reverse complement strand
TATTCTCTGATGTACGTCGCTTTGGATAAAAGCGTCTGCTAAATGCCTGTAGAATAGAATAGAATAGAATAGAATAAGGAGCTCTGTAAAGTTGTACATGGGTATTGTGACCACACATTAACACAAATGCTAATAAGATATAATGTTACACGCATTCACTCATTTACTTCACCTATGTATTTGCAGCATGAAAATATAAGTGAAACAACCTGGAACAGGATTATTTGTGCAGGTATTTGGTCAAGGCCAAGTTTAAACACAGCTTGTTTCCTGATTTGTGTGCATCAGTGCAGTCACACAAATGATACTGTTGCTATGTTCTGTGCTGGAGGTCAGGCAACTGTGACTGGTTGTCACCACTGACAGGTGGCAGTGAGATGATCACACCATCGCTACCCATCTGAAAGCTTAAATACTCAGTGGCTGGTCAAATCACGTACAAGGCCAGCAGCCAGCTCTGACAGGATTTATGCAAGAGAAAAAACTGCAGAGGTTTAATCCTTGTTAAGCCAAATGTAATCATTTTCTGTTGAACTTGTTTATTATAAAAGTATCTCTGTCAGATTGGACACAAATGACACTTGTTCTTAGTTTGGATCGAAGTCATAGCACTAAAATCTACAAAGGTTTATATACTATCACAATAATACAGCTATTTGATGGAGTTACTGAGTTACTGGAACATTTTCACCAATGTGGATTACCCTCTAATCTTTGAGTTTCTATGTCACTTTAATGGTAGTGATTACAATATTAGTCACAAATTGTTGTTATTCTCAAAAATATTTTATCTCCTAGTTTTGGCTGTATTCACCTCCATAGTTCTATATTTATTTTGTATCTTGTCAAAGTAAAAATGCAGATGAATGGGCAGAAAAATCAGGTTTGACGAGAAGCATGAGACCAAAAAAATGGTCATAGTTTTAAGTTTTTATAACAATTACAGTGATCTACATGAAGAAGAGGCAATCAAAATCAGAGCAGTGTTTGGAAGTGAGTTTCATCATTTTGCATTGCCATGTCTTTAAACCAATGATAAACCATGTTATGGCTTTTACAGCTTACATGAATGGACGAGCCCCCATTATGTTACGACCCCCATGGTGTCTAGGGGAGAAAAGGGGTCCTAACACAAACTAAGATGACAGAGAGTAAAATTCAACAGTGATTTATTTACAAAGTGAATTAACAAAAAACAATCTGGGTTAAAAATATATATTGTGACAAAAGTAAAATGCACTACACCAAAAATCCAAACAAACTCAAAATCACTGCATACGCAGGAAAAATACCAAAACACACTAAAACAACACAAAACTGAGCAAACTAAGCTCAACCAAAGTATACCAGTTAACTAAACGGAAAAACAACAAGAGGGTTTCACAATTACTATACAGCACAAACCGTTTCTAGCTCCAGTCCAAAAGTCTCTAGGCAAAGTTTGGCAAACTGGGTCACAATCAGTCCCAGCTGCCACGAATGAAGGTAATGCAGTCCTTTTATACTGGAGTGTCTGGAATGCAAGCCAATCCAGGAGATTCAGGAAGTGATCCCTCCATCAGGAAGACGATGGTGAGGGCGGGAACTGTGAGTCTCATCCAATCCTGTCTTGATGTCTTGATGCAGGTCTCAGAGTTTTAAAACAGCAATAGGCTGGGGCCGTAACAAATGGCAAAGATACAACAGGATATGGTTTCACTTGGTGTCAGTTTGCAGTGTATACCACTACATGTCATGAATCCTACATGCGAGACCATTAACAGACTCACAAACTGATGAATACATTTTTTTCATTATACATTGCATTCATTTTCTTTGATGAGCTCTTTATTAGCCAACTAGTTTGATACATGATATATACTTGGAGTAGTGTGATGTTATGTTGCCCAAGGACACTTTGACATGTGGACAGGACACCCATACAGTTTGACCTACAACATTCCAGCTAAAAACAACAACTTCTCTTCTTGAGTGCCTGAGTAGTTGAGGGACTGAAGAAACCTTGTGATGACAAATAAATAAATAAATCTGACTTTTTTAAAATCTATCTTTGTGAAGCAAATGAGTAAACATAAAACAGTGCTTATTTTAAGAATTTAGGTTAATCTAATCCTGTAAATTAAAACAAAGATCAATTCAGTTAGCCAAGTACTGGCTGATTGTGTCTAAGAAGCATTGCCAATCACCAATCAACATTTCAGACAGAACTTCTGCAGGCCATAAGTCAGGGGTGTCCAGGTGTCCAAGTGTGTTGGAGCAGGTATACAGAAAAAGCTTGCAGGTCAGCGGCCCTTGAGACATGACCTTAAGGTGTTTACTTCTATGGTATCAAATTATAAACATTTCCAAAAGATTTTTGGGACATTATAAGGAGACAGTTGGACTGAACACAACCAGATCCTCAGATCTCACGCTGCCAGCTTTTCTGTTCTTGCAGATGTGGCCTGCACCTGGCGTCAGGAACAACACACTCCAGTTCTGTCCTCATATTGGTAAGATTAATGACATTTAAGCTTTGCGCAAAGAACACAAATGCATCTGCAAAAGATTCATAACTCACTATTTTTTCCACCATATGACACAGTTTGCTCTAAAATCCTACATTTACATTTTGTTAGATCATTAGTTGCTTTGCTTTAAGCAGTATACTGTAAATTGTATTGGAACATTGTGTTAGTTTTGTTTCATGTGACCTTTCTGATTGAATTGTCCTCTTTCATTTTAAACACCCACCCATTTACTGATGTCTCTATGACCCTGCAACCAGATGGTTGCTAAAATGTCCTGTTGGAATTGGACTAAGATTGCTTTTACAGCTTTCACCTATTGGCCTACTCATCCCCTCTCATTTTATATGTAAATTGCTATTTTCCATTGCTTAGCTGGGATTAGCTCCACACTGCCACACCTGTTTTAAAGTACTCCCTGGTTTGCTGCACTCTAAACCAATCCTTGCTGAAGCTGCTGCAGTCCAGGGATAAATGGCATGACCTCCTCTTGTTTAGTGGCAGCAGTTTTCCTTTGTTAGATAGCTTGCTCACAGAGGTGCTGGTTGTTTGTGATTTGAAATGTGTAGTATTGTATCTGACCTCTTAGTGTTGCTGAGGTCCAGTTTTATGCCTCTAAGACTATTTCTGTTGTGTTATCAATTGTTAACTGTTGTGGGCCAGCTACATTATTTCCCCCAAAACAGTTTTATTCATTCAGATTATTAGTTAGAGGTGCTTATAACTGTGTTTTGTTTAAAACAGTCAGTCAAGTTTCCTTTTTGTAGTTTTGAACATTAGTTAGTTAGTCATTTCTTTTTATTTGTGTCTTTGACTTGAGCCACAGCACCAGCCCATCCCTCCTGTTTGTTCCGTTTGTGTGAATTCCACTTGGGACAGGAAGCTCTCCGATAACTTGTGTTTACAACTGGGCTTTGTGTTACTTCCTTTTTACATAACTGAACAGTGACCTTTCTATACGGAGTTTTCATGTTCTCCTGGTGTATGTGTGGGTCCTTTTCCGGGACCCTGGCTTCATCCCACCATCCAAAGATTTGCCCATTAGGTAATTTATCATTAAATTGTCTCTAGGAGTGAATGTAAGTGGTTGTCTGTATAGAACAATGACGGACTGACTCCACTCTAAACTAGAATATAGGAGGTAAATTCCCGGCAGGTTCTTTTGCTGCTCTGAATGTTTTTAAATGTGACATTTTTTATTTCCAAACTATTCAAAATACCCACACCAAAACCTATATAATCTGGATATAGCATGTAATGAATCTGCCAAAACACATAAGACTGTAAGAACGTTTAGGCAGCTTTTAATTAATTCTTCTGATTTTTTTTCACAAACTTCTGTCTGAAAGTGACTTATTAAAGTTGCAGAAAAAGCAACTACTTACTCGTAATATTCATGCATAGTTAGATGGGAAGTGGAGAAAGTTGTAACAATTTTTCTACCAAATCATGAATTTTTAAGCATTATTAGGAAGAAAATCTGGATGCTCAGATTCTCCTCTGACACAAAATATACAGTTAAACTGCATAAATTCTTTAAAAAAAAAAACCCAAATACTTTTAAAATCTGTCTATATGCAAAAGAGATGTGACAGAGTTTGACATCAGCTTTTATAGCAGTGCAGATGATGGCTGATGGGAAGATTAGGGCAGCAGAGTGTTAAATAAAGCAGAATACAAAAATACTTGACAGGTGATTAGATGAATCAGCTTTGACACATGTTGCAACGACATCTTCAACGTTTTTGGAAATTTTATTTCTTTAAAAAATAATATAGTTTTAATATGAGCACACCATAATCTTAATAGGGATGATACTAGACCACCACATCATATTTTTGGGGATGGATGGAATGATGATTAATGATTTCATCCAACTTCAATCAGATCAGTGGGGGAGCTGATGGTAAATAAAATATTTTGTACATCTTTTTTCTGTCCTATTCTTTGTCCTTCTTTTACCCTAGAAATAATTTTCAGCTCAGATATAGCTGATTATACATTGAAAAAAAGCTAACTTCATTTGGAGTTGCAATTTTTGACTGGTAAGATGGATTGTCATAACTATGAGCTTGCAGGAATCTGAATGGGTTTCTTAGTTATTTTTAATAAAATTATTATATATGAGCAGGGAACCAAATTCAAAAGGTATACGATCCCTTTAGGCTGAGTTAATTAAGTCTTTCAATAGATTGTCACTGTTTATATTTTGGAGAAACATTGGTACACTAAAAGAAAACTATAGGATTTTAATGGATTTATACTAGATTTGTGATGAATATTCAGAGTGTTCAAGTTAAAAATAGCTTTTTTATCATTGAAAGGGAAGGCACACTTCATTAACTTTAGCATGCAGGGTGGAGAATGTAATGTAATATCTGTGCAAGGCCTGAATATTACATTATGTTGTCTATCTTTAGTAAAATCTATCAGTCATGCAAATGCTTTAAATTATTACAAGTTCTTCCAAATGATGCACTGTTTCAGTTGTAGATGATAGACAGACATAGTGCAACTGAACAGCTGGAATAAATGAGAGTTGTCCGCATGCATCAGCTGTGTGATTCGATCAATATATGTATATATGGTCACTCTGTACAAGTCGAATAATCTCTGCTGTTGCTGCCATCGTGGTGGTTTCCTGTTACCAATCTTGAATAGAAGGGTTGTTTAACATCTACAATGTGAGCTCTATTGCACTTCTCCATTGTTAATATGCTCCATTGCAACTATGTTAAAAACTAATCCCATTTGTAGCCACATGAGCTTTGAGTCTATTACCAGGTGATAAACATGAACATCCTGTACGGACCACAAAAGAACAACTATATGATATGTAGGGTTGAGAAAGAAAGATTGAACAAACCTACACAATATACCTGTATACTTCTCATGAATGAACAAAGCAAAACAAAAAATCTTTTGTCAAAATGATGTTACAATATATTTAAATTCAGATCACAGATGCAAATTGCAAACAATTAAAATACATCCTTTTTTATTAATGTAAATTTATTAATATGCAATGGTGTGTTAAATTCAAATAAACCATTAAAGACAAACAAACAGGATCCAAAGCTTGTGTTTTCTCTGTAGCTGTGATAAGAGGAGTTCACTTTTAGTAATAGTTTAAGATGAGTTTGAATAAAAGGCAAATTATCACCAATGCTACAATAGTTAACTTTGTATCACAGTGAAATGTGCAGATAAAAAGAGAAACACTGGTCAATATTGTTTGAAGGCACTTGCAGTTCAGCGGACCAGTGAAGTTTTATCGATAACCTGTAAAAGCAGGCAGCAGTTTTTGCATTCCAAACACATTAATAATCAGTAGGTAGTAACATCAAAGCACTGCTAACCCTTGATCCACTTCTGTGCTCATCAGGAAAACCTGCATCCCAAAACAAATACAAATACTTGTGCACATGAATATTCCTAATTTGGTTAATCTGCAGAAGTTCAGCTGACATACTATGAGTGTTTACACTGGGAATTAATGGGATTTCTGTGTATGGCTCAGCTCATCTGAGGGAATATTCAATAGACATGAATTATGAATCCCATGCAGATAACTATGGTAATGAATCCGAAACAACAACTGGATACAGTACGTTTTTAAAGAGGCTATTTCCTATGTGAACATGTCATGTGGGCATTAAAGATTCAAATGCTGTGATTGCCCAACATTTGAGCAGCCTGCAGGGTGAGTGGGATGAAGATGGAGCTTTAACTGTTCAGCATTTTGAGGTTGATGATGCTTACAAGAAATCAGAGGAGTCTGTAAAACATGACAAGATGGTGCAGAAGGGCTTTGTTTTGTAGTGTCCATAAACCTCCTCAAACACTTCAAAATAGCCTATATGGATAATGATGCACATTCCAAAAGGTAATTATTTTCAGATGCAAAAATAGGCAAAAGCTCATATGTAATGGGATTTATTTATTGCTTGCAGCTTTGTAGCTGTGTCTACCTCTTAATCACTGAGAGCAAAGCAGAATACTAACATCCTCTCACCAACCACACTGTAAGCCTTGCTTGCCTAAAAACTCCACCCAAAATAAAAAGCAATTTAATGCAAGACTGCAAGAAGATCTTCTAACAACAACTGCTAACAGATAACATTCTCAATTTTTATTCATAAGTTAACCCCTTGCCAAATAAGTAACCAGGTATACCTGTTACAATGAACTTATCCAAGCTGAACCTTGCCCTATCTTTGTCTAAATAAATTAGTATATGATTCACCAAAGGGTGTAACGAGGCAAAGGGGGAGCTGCTTAATCCTCACGTTGTGTTTAAACATTTGTTTAATCAAACTCCAAGTGGAATCAGTTCACAGGAGACACTGATAAAGAAACCAGATACAACGCTGGAAATCCAGACTGTCAGTGAAGCAGCTTGAGCCCTCAGATCAACTTCCTGCTAGATGCCAAGATGGCAGGAAACAGTGACAGCTTTCTGTGTTATTCACTTCACTTAACATGCATCATGAGAACCTGTCTGTGCCTCCCGTGCATAAGATGTAACTCTATCTCAGAGCAGAAATGAGTCTTTTCTTAGCCATGCCTGCAATGAAAGTTTTATGTTGGCCAATGAATCATTTTTACCCATGCAGAAACATCTTCATAAGCTCATAATATGACCGTCTCATATTTTGTGCAGATATTAATAGTTCTTGAAGAGTCTGACTTATTTTAGTTCTTTGAGTTTTCCATCTGTGCAACCGTGAGGCTGGTGTTTTTTTTGCTTTAGCTGAACCCTTTACAGGATAAATGTGATGTTTGGTACACAGAGTCATGATGTAATTGACACATTGACTGCTCAAGTAGCGTCATCATTTTTTTCCCAGGACCTTTTTAAGCCATTGCTGTTTTAGAAGTAATTAATGGTCTACTTGCATATATAATTCAAGTTCTTGTTACACAAGCCAATGGCTAATTGCCCTCCCATTTGCAGCAGACCTGAAGAAGCCTCTTTTTAAGACTTAGACATAGGTTTTTTCTTTTTTCCTGGGAAGAGTTTTATCTAATTCTGTGACCTAAATGTAATATTGACATACAAGCAACACAAATCATGAAATCGTGTAAAAAAAAAAAGCATTACAGTAAATAGCAACCAGTCTATGAACATCGACGTATCCAGTAATAATAGTAATCTTATTATACGGTCCATTTCACAAAAAGCTGATGTATTCCTTAAGCGAAAGAAGAGCAGAGGCTCACAGGGAAACATGCTCGTTGGTGTGTAAACTAGTACAAAGTGTCTGCCACTTCAGATCATTTGACATAATTTGTTTGCTCTATTAGCTTTTTGTCATTCTCCTCTGCAGCTCTGCGGTTCACTGCTAATGACTTGTCCTCCAAACAGCAGAGTATTAACTAAATAAAAATAAATTACATTTTGTTTCAGGTGACCTGATAAAACAAGAAGCTTTTTGGTTTTAGAATAGGCCTACTGGACTTTTTGGAAAGGTAAATAATTAAAAAGGTAATAATGTCAAATATTGACATTACTAGTGCATATTCACACTGAACTTAAAAAAATGTTACAATACTACAACTTTTCCTTCCACGTTTAAAATTAATTTGGTAAAAACAAGCTGCAAAGCTGTTAAGCTTCTGTTTGAGGCATCAAACCGTGAACCAGCTGGAAAAGACGTGCCCAAAAAAGTTATAATGTAATATATAGTAAGATGTGGTAGTCAAACAGTATAGAAATGTAGTATTATAGCATAATATTTTATTATTATTATTATTATTATTATTATATAATCAGTAAAGAAAAAGAATGAATGAGCTTCATGATAAAGTATTTAGAATATTTTTATAATCTTGTATGATATTAATATGTAATGCCGAGTAGTTATTATGAATAATGAATGTGATTGTGGCAAAATGTCTGAAATGTTTGTAATTTTCTGGGATGAAACTGAAGATCATTTCACAGATTATTTTTTAAATTTGCATTCTCCTCTTTTCCAATGATCATCTGACTTGTGGAGTGCACATAAGCATTTTAATCTGACCACAGTTGTACAAATTGGTACCTTTTCAAAACCAGCCATGTAATGTTTAAATAATTTCCTCATTTATTCAACTACACCGAGACATGCCCAGGAGCATTGATCATGCCCCAGTTCCATAGTTTGCACCTTCTTAATAAAAGAAAAAGAAATAAAGTGTATGTATATTCCAGCTAAATGTTGCTTTGTCATACTGCTCAGAAATAATGACTGAAAAGCAGGTGGATAAATCAACCAAGACGTCACAGTCTGTGTCTTTAAGGATCAGTTCTTGTTTGTTTTGTGAGTTTTCTGTCTGACATTCCCCTAATCTGCTCTGTATTCCTGTCTGTCTGTGTCACTCCAGATGTATTCTGTTGTGTTTACATCCTGATTCCCAGTTACACCTGCTTCTCTGTAGCTGATATATGCACATGCTCCTTGTTTATTATTCATCCGCCATTCTCTTAAATAAAGCACCTGATTT
This sequence comes from Pseudomugil gertrudae, assembly GCA_037177535.1. NCBI lineage: Eukaryota > Metazoa > Chordata > Actinopteri > Atheriniformes > Pseudomugilidae > Pseudomugil > Pseudomugil gertrudae. Next base: position 13,504,929 of record JBAMHV010000015.1, on the reverse strand, counting down.
TATTTTATATTTTATCTTAGTTTATGGATTAGTGTGACTTTCAATGTAGTCTTAGTTCCTACATTGACTTCCTCCTGTCATGGACTCTTATTTGATCATTTGTGTCTTTCTTCTTCTCCTTTACCATGTACCATGACAGTATTATATATTAAACTGTTGCTCTCCTCTAATGAAAACACGTATGATGATTACCCTTAAAAACAGGCAATGTTTTCAGCTTTCTGTCACAGTCCCCAGCATTACAGGACCATACATATTTGGGTTTTGGTAAATAACTAAATTCTTGTACATGTTTACAGACCCCATTAAATAATCTGGTAAAATGTATTGGTAGTTATAATAAATTGCAGATAACCACATTGATCAAGCAAGCATTTAAACAGACTTTGACTATAAGTAGTGATCAGGTTGTTCTGCGTACACTATTAAAATCAAAAATCAAAAATGTATCTGCAGATAATCTAGAAGAAAAGATTATCTACATTAATTAGACTTTGCATGTTTGTGTTTATGATCTTATTGTGTGTCTGACTCTCTATGCGTCTGTCCATGCCCTTTATGAGCGTGTTTGTGAAAACAGACATTTTCAGATTGCAAAATGACACTGATTGAAGGTCGGGCCATTCACTGACAGGTAAACAGAGGTCATTGCGCTCTTCCATAGAAAAAACAAATACACATCAGAAGGAGTGACGAATAGCCAAGGACCTCAGACTTCAAATTCTGTGTAAATGGAGGAGCTGAACTGTAATGGCCATCACTGTGACATGTTTCTGTGTGACAACTAGCTGCTAGAAAATCACTTCTCTGCTGTTTTGACAGCCACATTCTGAGTGTTGTACTTGAAAGAACTATAATCAAATGAATACAAAGCAAATGAAAAACGACATTTGACTGATGTGCAGTCTTTGTTCTATGCAACGTCATATTTAATGATATAAACAGTGCAGCAATTGCATGCACATACCATCCAGCTGGAGCTGTCAATACTATTCTCAACCATTTCCAGTGGTTTTTTTTACTGTGTTTACACACAGCTGGAGTGTTTGGAGACAAGTAAACCAACTGTGACATCAGTGGCCAACATGTCAGTAAATAGAAAACATAATGGATCAAATGGAGATTTTGATTTCAAATTTTTTGTTGGATGAATGATTAATGTGCACCTGCTTTTCACCTTAAATGTAACTGGGTCATCTCTTTATTTTACCAGTCATCAAAATGTTTAAGTATATTTTAACCTTACAATTCACTCTGATTTAGAAGCTCTTTGTTTTTAGAGTTTCATATTTTAAAAAGCTTTTTTGAGCAGTTGACTACATGCTTTCAATGCTAACTTAAATTGCACAGTTTATGTTGTACTAATAGCATGCTGTTATGCTAGTAATGTCACTGCAACTGCTAATGTAAGAACGTGTATGTGTTCAGCTATGATTATCTTGCAAGAATAGGAAAGGTATGTTTGTGTGTGGAGAAGAGACGCTTAACACCTTCAGGTTTGAGTTTATGGTTAGCTTTTATAGATCTAAGCAACCAGACAGTGTAGTTAGTTCTATGATAATATAAAAGCCAGGAAATAGCCACACAGGAGGACATTTTTCATTCTTTAAATATATATCTTATGGGCTTACATTAACTAATTAATATATATTGTACCAATACAAGCTGTCAAACTGTTTGTTTACATTTCACAGTCAGCAAAAATGTCAACCTTATGATGATAATCAATGAAAATGATAGTATTTCATTCTCACAATGCTATTTTTAGATAGAAGCTCACAATGTATTCTTCTTATATCAGACAAATCTGCACCAGTTTGAGTCAATCTGAAACTCTAAACCTGTGTCCCATATTCTGTTTTGCATCACATCCATTTATAAAAAATGTATGAATATGAGAGTTTATCCCTGTTTTCCATTATAGATTTCAACTTTGTTTATCTCTGGGATACAAACAGCCTTTTATCTTTGCCCTACAGTAATCATATCAAATCACATCATTCTCTTTTTACCTGTGAAACTCATAGGTGTGATGTTTTTGCAGGCTGGATTTGTTTTCCTGTGTGAGAAAAACAATAAACACTGCACATGGAAAGGACTGCTGCATTCAAGATGTGACATTGCACATGCACTCAGTATTTGAGGTGTTGGCTGTTGGTATTTTGTTAATTAGTCCAGAACATTTGCTTTTCCTCCACTGAGGTCTGCAGAAGCTGAAGGAGAAAACAAAGTTAAAACCATGCAAGTTGTTTATGTTTTATAGGAATAATTTACTTCTAACACTTTATTCACTCTTAACATTTTGGTGGTAAGTATGATAAGTGAATATAGTTTGATCAGTTTGTTCAGGCTTTTTTTTTTGGCTTACAACATGCCGTCAAGACAGCTATGGGTGCATTTTTTTTTCATGTCACATTACATGATTTCTGGGTAGTTGCGTTTTCACATAGAGTTTTTCGCCTGACTTGCCTTCTTGGAGCCAAAGCCAGTGTGATTAGTTGTTTTGTACAGCATTAACTTGGATGCTTTGTAGTATAACCTCAGTGCTGCGTATACTATATGTCCAGATGGTAGTTCAATCCTCATTGCTGGCAATGAATTCTAGGTAGATTGCTATCCTTTCCTGCTCACCAGCTCTAATGAATCTCTGCTAGGTAAAGTCAGGATGTGTGTTTTTAGCAGTGGCACTTTAAGGGAATAAAACTACATCACATCATGCTGTTACACACCACAATGAAACAAAATGATTGAAAAAAATGCTGGTTTGTACAATATACAGTAATAGAATTTATGACGTGATGTGAGTCAAAACAAATGCCACATGGAGCAGAGTCCACCTTGTTGTGTTTCATCATCAGATAAAATGTTTACGCAAACAACAAACCCAGCAGTTAGTAAAAAAAATAACATTTATTATAACATTATTTCAGATCTTGTTTGTGAAATAAATAAATACCACTGCTTCAAGCGAATAATACTTTAAAAATTCCTACAACAACTATTACTAATGATAATCATAAAATAAAATAAATTCCATAAGGACACCCCCTCATTCAGACCTTTAGCCAGATAGATTGACTAGTCTCAGTCAAGACTTTTCACATGTGCTGTCACTTTATTATAGAGTATCTTTTTTTAAAGAAAAGTTTTTTGTTTTTCTTTTTTCTTTTCATTTTAGAGTGGGTGTTAGGGGACAAAGCGCATACCAAGCAACCAGAAGCCACCACATAGCCAGTACCGAGACCCTCACTGCAGGGACGGCCTTGCAGGAAGGTGGGGAATGCTGCAGCCAAAGGTTGGGGAGGCTTACCCCAGAGCTCGCATGTCTCATATAAAAAGAAACATGATAACATAGAGCATTTTATTGTGTTGTGTTCTAATAATTCATGTTTTCATATTCATAGTAAAGTTGTTCTGTATGGGAACACACTGTAGGGTAATCTCTGTTCTACATCTTATAATTAGTCACCTAGAATCTATGTTTGTCTTGCATGTTTTTAGTTATATAATTCTCCCTTCTACTAATTAGGACTGCGAACAACAGCTGATGCAGAAGTCACATTCACACGGTTCATAATTATCTTCAACAAAGGTTTTGGGGGAAGGAATTAAAATAATTATTATACAACACAACCACATTTATGTATATTAACAAAGTGTATGATATAGATGTCTATACAGTTGAAGTAAAAAAATGCTCTCTGGTGGCAGAAATAGCTAAATAATGCTTGTTTGGGGAATTTGCAGTGTTTTTTTTCTGAACATGCTCTGAAGTGAAAAGGGGATGTGCTTGCGTGCCTCCTTGTGGAGGAGATACGTCAGCACTGGAGGAGGCACCAGAGGGCTGGGTTACAGAGGTGAGTTGACACACAGGAGAGAGCGCACTATAAGAGGTGCATGAACCCAGAGGAGCGTCAAAACATTTATGCAAGACAGACTGGCGCGTGCTCACAATGAAGACTGAGAGGACGGAGGTTTAATGATTTTTCCTGCAAAGACCGCGAGACTGTGTCTTCGCAATCACAAAACGGTACTTGTTAAAATCTAGTACAACCGCGCAGTGAGGAATCTGCGAGCTTTTCCAAAGAAAAGTCGCACTCTCTGCGCTCCTCGCAGTCTCCGCGCGCGCACGTCCTTAATGAGCGCAGAGTGAGCTTCAGCACCTGAGGAGAGGACAGCTCCTCCGGACCTCTGCTACAGAAACTCTGCTGCTGCGGCTTCCACATGTCTACACTTCCAGCCTGACACTGACACCGCCGCAAGTCTGGAAGTGTGAAGATCCGCCGACGGAGAGATCTGCGACTGTGCGCTCAATATGTACCAGGGGCATTTACAGGTAAGAAACCAGCTCCGGCTTTTGCTTATTGTGCACAAAAATGTTGTAGCTGTGATGAAACTGTTTAATTAACTTGAATTAGACTTTGTGCAACGAGGTTTATGTCAAGGGCTTTTATTTTTGTTGATTTTTGTTGTTTTCTTTTTCCAGATACACAACATTTGTGTACTAGGGACACTTGTGTTCCGTTTCACAGTTACACTACAGTTTGCATCACTTTTAATGTTCACCGAGATAGGAGCTCCTGGCAGCGCGTGTCAGGAGCGTGTTCAGTGCACGTGCAGGTGCATGACAAAGGTAAACAAGAGGTCATAAACACCAGGCAAGGCTCGGCACTGCTGCACAGAAGCTATGTTTGACGTCATGCAATTTGACGTCAGTTTTATCAAGAGTGTAGATCCAAACCACGTGAGATTAAAAAGCTCCAAAGAGGAATAAATAGCCAATGACGAGAATATCTAAGTAATAAATATGATTTAGTAGTTAGATTTAGAAGATTAACAATAATGGTTAACTAAAGCCTCTTTAGAGGTGAATGGATTGAAATGTAGACTGGTTGACAGAGATACTTCAGCTCCCAGACAGTTGATTATGTAATATAAGACTGCTCCTGAGTCAGTACTCTGGAGCACTGAAAACTAAATTTTAATATTTCATGATATACTACTCAAGCAGCAGTATTCATTGGAAATGCATGAAGAAGAGGCCAGAGGTTCTTGTCTAGAATACCACAAAGGTTTCATTAAGGGCTAAAATAAAATTAAAAAAGCTCTGTGCAGTTTTATCCCTTATATGTAAGGATTTATAAATCTATCTATGTTTCATATATGTTTCAATAATCACATGTGCTATATGTTATATGTTACATGCATGCAAGTTGTGTCAGTCTTTGCAATGTTAAGTTCACATCATAAACAAGATACTGCTGATCGTATGGGGCTAATTAAGCAGAGCAGATGTTCTATCTGTAAGTAATTAAAACTGATGTCTTATATTGTTAACAACACCTTGGTTTTGAAGGCAGATATGCACATTTGTTTGTAATATCTGAGGTTTACAACGTAAGCTGGTATTCAGGATCAGGATATTATGCAGAAAAGGTTAAGATGATCGCTTCATGATAACTGAGGACACTTGCTAAGTTTTGTGAAAATGCAGTACCTAAAATTACATGCACAGTGTATTTATGATCATTTTCATGTATACCTGTAGGAAAAAAATATTTTTTTCAAAAATCCCAAAATTCAGGTTCTTAAAATGTGTTTTATGTATTTTATGCAAGAGACAAGTTATTGTATCTAAATTACCGTACTACCACTAATATATATATATATATATATTCATAAACTTTTCCACTGGTGATGTGACCTTAGAACGGAGGCTGAAGACATTAATATTTCAGAGCAGCGGGTCTCTATAGCTTGGAATTTTAAATGATGCTCCTCCATAGACCTCTTGATGTAATGCATCAGTCGGTTGCTCATAGTCTGATCAAATTTCTTTCCCGGATGTTTCTACACTTGTACAATAATTTTTAATATACAATTGTCAGTCAAAGATGTTTGTTGGTTTATGAATGTTTCAGCTCAGAAGTGCACACAGGATTGATATGATATTTGAAGGATCAAATACCTTGGCATGAGCTGGGTCTTATAAACAATACCAAACATTTTTCCCAGGTTGTCTGGTGTGGCTCAGGTTCTGCAAGAGCAATAGCAGAGCTTGGCATTAGCAGTACTGCCTGGTAGAAGGACGATATGGACTCAGGCCCTGTGCTTCTTCAGGCATTCTTTTTCCCAGAGTCTACTGGTTTGTTTGTGCATGTAACTAATGCATGGACTAAATGAGCTGAAGATCACGTACTGCTGGGTTGTCCACTATCGGTGGATCCATTTAATAAGAGTCAAATGTGTTGGAGCGGGGCAACAATAAAAACCTGCTGGTCCTTCAAGAACCAACTTTAGACTGTATCTAGTGTTTGATGATTGATGCAGGTAAAGGCAAGCCGGTCAGAGGTGTGGATGTCAGGTTCATATTCTGTAAGGGTGCAACCGGAGATGCTGAGATTAGCTGATTCAGCACTGCTGCTCATCTTCATCAAACAAAAAGCTAAATGTGGTGTACGATTTTGTTTTGCTGTGCGTTGAAGAAAAATTGTATGTTTTCAAACTACTTCTGTGATATTTGACTGTACAAAATCATTGTTATAGTTTCTGTAATGTGATATTAATGAATACAATAAATCTGATAATAGAAGCATTTGTTCTATGTAAATAAAAGACACTGACTTAATGTAAGGGAGGCTTTCAGGCCTTTGGATATTTACAGTGTCAAAAACAACACAATTATATAATTTGATTACCATATTCAAAGTCCTCTAGGGTAGATCTTGGACCGATGCAATCACTGATCAGAAGTAGTTCAAGTCTCTTAAGATCTCAGTTATTTGCATGATTATTTTATTAGACTGTTTCTCTGCAGCCAGTGATAATGACACAGAATCAGTTTACCTGCAAACTCTGTTTAGTTTTCTGCTGTTGTGGTGCAGACAGTTGCAGTATCCTGGTTCATTCTTTGTGTTTTGTGACAAATATTCTCTCATAAATGTATATTGACTTATTGAACAAAATAATGTGTGGTCGTGTTTGTCTGAATATTTAAATAATGAGTCTTTACTTTCCAAATACGAGAAAAATGGGCGTTTGGTTGAGAATAGATCATCTTGAATGGCTCTTAGAGAGTATAGCGAACAGGCTGAGTAAAACGAAATGTGGATAATTAATTTCATCAGTTAGCTGACACAAAGAATAGAACAACAACATTGAGCACATGTCTGTCAATCATAGTCAACAAGTCTTCATGTGTTAGTACCATAGACTCAAGCTTCAAGCTAAGCTTCTTTCCTTTTCAAGGATGTCATAAAACCGCCTCTAACAGCTGTGGTGGTCAGCTTCAGGCGTGACAAAGGAGTTTTGGAAGCTTTCCTTAAAGGTCTTTTTGATTTAATGAAGCACGGTCTTGATTAAGAGCTATTTAATAGGCCTGACTATTTCAGGAGCCAGGATAATGAGTTAAATCAGGTGGTATCCGGCTGGAACGAAAGCTCCACAGACACCACTGCCTTCCTTGTCAAGGATGTGTGACAGTGTAATACACAAGGAGTCCAAAAGAGTCACTGACTTTTGTTCTTACAAAATAAGTTTAAAACTGCTAGTATTTTATAGAGAAAATGGAAAATGGCCTCTAGTTATATAATCTTAAGAGACTTGTGTATTCCTCCATTATTCTCAGAAGGACCTGTACACTCCATAATAATAATAATAGACACATAAAGTATATAAAAGATGGAACTATGTGAGGATTAGCATGTGTCCACAGCTAACGGTCCTGGTATCCACTGGTGAAATAGACAGCCATAAATGGGAATCTCCCTCGAGTTTGGGTAGTTAAGGCTCTGCAGAAGCTCCGAGCAGCTTGGTGAGCTCATAAAGCAAATGAGGGGAAGACTAAGAAGGATTTAAGTATTCATCAGCAGCTGTTGTTTTATAAGCCGATTGAGGGAAAAACGTTTGTTCTCACTTACATTGCATGGGAATTTAGCCATTTTGTCATCGACTGTCATCAGTCCCTTATACTTTTGCACACTTACTCATCCATGCCTGGAAATAATATGGAGAATGTCGAGATTCAGGAGAAATAAACATGAGAATAATGTAAGAAGTTATAATGAGATGAACCAGAGAAAAGGCTATTAATCCAGTCATGTTTAATATTTATGTTTATGTACATTTAACATTTTTTTTAATGTTCTCTCTATGTCATAATTTAGCACAATAATCTGCTCCTCACTGATTCCGTCCTTTCATACACACTGGCAGAGTTTGTTGCAAAAAAGTTTACAAGGCGGTGTGTATGTGTGTGAGTGAGTGTGTGTGTAGTGTGTTTTAGGAGGTGAAGTTTAAATGAACTCTGTGCTGTTTAAGAATCTGATCCCTGGGTAATGCTCCGGTGTCACATTGACTGCATCCAAAGCTGGGATCAGATTGAAACGACACAGTGGCTTCCTGAGCATTCATGTCACCCCACTGATCTCACAAAGTGTGCCATGTCACAGACTCGCAAACAGCAGTTTTCCATACTGTCTATTCCCAAAGAAGACAAGAAAGTTCTGTGAAACAGCAACTCAGCATTTTGCTGATGACTTGATTGTTAAATATACATGAGAACTCAATTAATTAATTAATTAATTAACAAATTGCAAAGTGTTTTGAAATGACACATTTTTTAAATAAAAGACTAAAAATAATTTACACATTAAAATATCAATTTATTATTAAATACTGTGATTTGTAAAGTATTATGCTAGTCTAATAGAAATATTTTGTAACTTTGGTTATACATACCTTTCCGTTTCATATATTTGAAAAATAAATCTCTTTTCCAAATCTATTCTAACTATCAACCCTTTTTGCAATTAAATTTCTTTAATGGCATATCCTTTCTGTTTAGTTTTTGTCAAAACCCAAGTTAAACCAATCACAGCTGCTTTCTCATTTCTTTTGCCACGTTGATGAAGTAACAGCTCAGTAGCAGCTACTTTGACACTAGATGCCCAAATGCAAATACTTCAAGCAGACTGTTCCAGACAAGGCAAAAAAATTCATGTACAGCACTTTGTGTTGCCTATAGCATGAAAAGTGCTTTACAAATAAATTTGGATTTGATTTGATTTGAGAAAAAACAAAATGAGGTCTGATCTTCCTAAAGGAGGCAGGAAGAAGAAGCTGTATGCATGAAAGATGTATAATAGTGTCTGCATCCTCTGAAAAACTAAACCAAGTTAGAAATTCATTGGCTATGTTTTAGTGACTATGTGATGCTTTATTGTATTATATGCACTGCTGAATAATGCATGTGCATACTGTAAAGCACTTTAAAGGCAACTAAATATGAAGAATCTAATGGGAATTTGATCTTATAAAGAAGATAATGTTTCGATATACATATATGTATTACTACAGTACCACAGTGGCATCAGTTTCCAACATGAGCAGTGACACTGGAAAAGAGGTGAAAGAGTTGTGTGAAACATGGCAGAGTCGCAGCTCACAGAACCTAAACAACATTATTTATCTCCGGCTGGATGTCAGGGGACTGGTCTGAATTAATGACACAGCAAATGTCAGCACAGTGTCGCAAACCTCTTTAAACAAGAATCCTGCGTCTGAAAAGGGATGTAATCAAATTCAATTTCTCATCTCTGCATCATCTTCTTTGCTGGTAGATTTCCTCTGGGTGTGTTTCCGCTCCATGTATGTTAACACGGCTGCCCTTACAGCCCCATGCAGACAGTCCCTTGAGCTACTGTACAGAGCCCCATCTTTCCTCCAACAAAAGTAGGACATCCCTCTAGTATCTCTATTGTGGGGTGCAAAAGAATGGGCTGCTCATTTGTCTCTTCAGACAAACCCATTCATAATAGTCATTCTCCAACAGGGAATTATTTTGCTGGGCAAACCAGGCATCTCGGAGCTCTAGTGCAGAGAGCATGTGGTTGGTCCTCAAGGGAGAGATGAGCTATCATGGATGAGAAGTGTTGTGAACAAATATGTCTTTCACTCTGCCATTTGAGAGCAAAATTTTCACCTCTAAGGGACTTTGGTCTCCGCACCTCTGTGTATTTACACTTAATTCAAATTCTTAGTTGTTTTGAACTCCTATCTACAATATCTATCTATAAAATCTACAACTGGATATGTACCAAGTTTATGTTATGCTAAAGTTCAACTGATTTGTTGCTTAATATGGTGAATGAAGGAAATGTTACATGTGTGTGTATATCTGATTACAAAATATTCCAAAAAGTATATAAAGGATGTGTGTAATGGCCATAAAAAGGCAATGTTTCAGCAGCTGTTTAAACCCCTGGAGCCTTAAATTACCTGGACTTAGCAAAAGCCAGTAAAGATAGAAGTTCTACAAAAATTAAGAACAGATGGTGAGGGTCAAAAAGCAAATTGAACTTTGGTCTATCTAAATACTGAGCAAATAACACACTGCTTTCATCTTCATTGTCTCATTTTCCCTGCTGGTTATAAACACAACACCTTTTCCCCTATTATAACCAATACAGCAGCTATCTTCATCCTCAGCCTTAGACCACTGCTTCTGTTTACAAAAATGTCAAAAGTGCTGTGTAAATTAAAACTGTACTCGCTAAAATTTTGAAAGCTCTTGGTCATGTAACCACTAATTCCTCTTTAAAGCGCGCTTGTGTAAGGATGTGGTGGAAGCGGAAACCTTTGATGTCGTTTGTGCATGCTGAATGAAGAATGAGCTGGGAAGGATAATGATCCTGTAGCTGAAAAATGTGGCGCTTACAAAATATGTAGAGGAAAATGTAAATAGAATGGGTGGTGAATATTTTTACAACAATCAGTCTCTAAATACTCCTTACAATGAAAGTGAAAAATAAAGAGATCAGATTTAGGAAGTTTAACACTCATTTCTCATTACTAACAGAGTCAGCAGTTCTATAACTCCTGTTTCTTTGTTAGCAACTAAGAACCAGGTTCTTTCTGAAATACCTCCATTTTAAGTTGATGAATTGTTGCAGAAGTTGAGGGCTTAACTGCAGAGCAGAACTTTAAGAGGAGGTGGGTGTACAGAGTGTACAGGGTGTACATATCTAAGGTACACCAGCTGAGCGTCAAAAAGCAGGAAGGCTTTTTAGTTCTGCAGAGTCAGCTACTGAACCAGAGCAGTTCCACAGGCAACTCAGCATGCTTTGTGCTGCATGTGCCGATACAAGCTTACCACATGTGTTTATGTTTTCCAAATTACACAAGTATTACCTGCATGTAATTGTGGGCATGTGTGCTATAGTATTCCCCTGGGAGTACAGAAATGTTCATGAAAGTGTACATAATGAGGCAAAGCAAAGGTGTGTGATTCATACATCTCCACATTACAGAAGCTGCAGAGGAGGTCAAAGGCTCTGCTCCCTTAGCTGTTTGCTTACCGGCAAAGTGAACAATACACTTCTGCTTCACAAGATAAAAAATGAATAAGTAACTTACAAACAGCTCTGGAAGCCAGACACATATACAACTCATTTATTCTAATAGCCATTGAAGCTCTCTATTGGGTTTTGTCCAAGTTTTTCACCTTGGCTGCACTCCTCCATTTTGCATTCTGAGATCAATTAGTGTTGGTCATCTTGACCTTGAAAGAGAGCATGAAAGACAGTTGGGATGGATAAATTACCATCATTTCTCAATCCCTAACAGAAAAGGGGGACCCTACCAGATACAGCCAAATGGAGGAGAATAGGCTCAGTTTATGTAATTTATTTGCTACATCTCTGATTGTAAGTGGTCATTAACCTACTGGTTTCCAGGGTAAGTAAGAAGAATCTCTTTCTCAACTCGGTCAGTACTATCCAGGAAAAGTGGCACTAACTTGTACTAAAACATCACAAGTTCTTCAGTAGTTAGCTAGTAAATATTTAACCCCCAACTTTTGTTTCTTAGGGTTAACGACAAGATGGATCTTTGCATCTTGTAAGCAAAATACTGAACGTTAAAAGTTCTGTAATGTTGTCTAAGAAAGATATGAGACATTGTTCAAGCTGATATACAGTTTAAATGCGAGTTCCTGCTCTAGATACATTAAGAAAGTTAAGTTATATGATGCTATATAGACCCTTACTTTTTGTCTACAAAAGATTTATTTATGCTTTGAATTAAAAAAATAATGAATGTGTCATCATGTGAAACTCAGCCATATCTACACACTCACATGTTATGCACTCATTCTTTGAGAAAAAAATTAGTCTAGATCATGTTTTCAGTTTTACACCATCTCTTTTTTTTATCAGGCACTGCAGCTTGAAGGGTTAGACTTGTTATCCCATGCATTTATTTTTTTCATTTTAGGGATGCATATGAAAAATTAGCGCAGAGTATGTGTGTGTGTGTCCAATTAGACAGAACACTTCAGGCTTAGAAATGAATGACCTTAGCCATCTGAATATGTATAACAAAAACTCAATAACCTTGACTCAAGTCTGACCCAGTTGGAGTTGAATTAATTACTTTTTGCTCTTAAAGAATTATAACTTGGGTTAACAAAAAGTAAAATAAGTAAAAATATAAGCAGCTCTCCACCATTTGGAGATTGTGAACAGATCATGAAATTACTTTGCAGGAGTGTAAGGTTTTGTCACCTGAGTGGAGAGAGACTGTTTGAAAACCAGAACCCACTAAGTTTTCCAATACAAAGTCGTTTTTATGTTCTTTAGAAACTAAGAATAAAGACCCGTTCAGACAGAAAAGCAAAACAAATTCAGGGTGAAGGGTACAGACTCATTTCTGGATTGCTCATCTCTGGTGGCAAAAGGAACATTGTATCACCGAGGCTTCCAATTCTTTCCTCTCTTAGCGTAATCCATCACTGACAAAAGCATTGAGAGTTAACGTTCCTCTGTGACTCTTTGACAGTGTCTGTATTTAAAGAAAGACACTTGTGCAGTTTGTTGGCAGTATGAATGTGTAGTTCATTTAATGTAGATGCCAGACATTGTGTCTGTGTTTGGCAGAGGAAGCTTTCTTGGTGTGTATCTTATGAAATCATTGTACGCTCTTGGATAAGGTTATTGGACAGATTGAGCTCGGCAGTCCCTGTGGCACTGTTACCAACATGGCAGCAGTTTTAGTTGTAGATGCTTAGATGGCATATGCAGGAGATTATGTAAAGTCAGCTTTCTCTGCTTGTCATCACAATTGAGCTTATTTCCTCAGGGGTCATTCTTTCTAGACTATATTGAAAATGACCATACAGGCCACTTCCTTCAAGCTGTAAATGGATATGTTTTACATGTTTTACATATGTTTTATTGATGCTTTCCAGGAATGTCTATTGGACTTTTGTTGCTACTGTTTTTACAGAATATTTTTGAGGACATTATGCTGTTAAATATGCATTTATATTTTAGATGGAAGAGGCTTTAAAGCAGCTCTCTTTAACTGCATTCAGCATTTTTGCAATAGCAAATATGTAATAGTATAGCATAGATATATAAATCTATCTAAAATATTGTCACTAAAATTTTTTTAATGTTTTTTTATTCTCTGAGGAAAGTGACAATAAGAATTATTGTTTGTTTGTTTTTTTTTGGTTGTTTGTTTGTTGTTGTTTTTTTACCATAGTGCACATAATAATGTAATGGTAAAAACAAATTTAAGTTACAGGAAGAAATACGCTTATTGGTAATATTTTATAACTAAACTAAGAGGAGCAGGTGGCTCAGTGAAGCTTACTTTTAGTTTCTAATAAGCTCAATTATTGTCTGCAAATGTGTAAATAGTAGAACATGAAGCTTAAGGGTTAAACTGATAATTATGAATAAGTTACAGGCAGAACAAATGCAGATGCTGCACTGAATCAAATGTGACTAAAACTAAACTCTTTACACCCAGAAAGTCTGTTTTAATGCCCCCTACCCAGAATTCCCCCCCCCCCCCCAACAAAGGAAATTGCAAAATTGAGCAAATAAGCATAAATAAGCAATATTGCAGAGTCGGTCGCACATGACATGACAGATAAGTATTTAATGGTACATAGTCAAACAGAGAATAGAGAGGG